>JAWNNP010003845.1:0-102808 GCA_035044805.1 Leucophenga maculata | reverse complement strand
AGATTCTAAAGAATTATCAGCCAACCATAGCTACACAAATCTATACTTAATTTCTTTCTCTGTAACTATGCAAACCAAAATACTTTGAATACTATCGTATTTGTGCGATTTTTATTAACCTATTTTATTTTCTAAAAAATTGTATGCTGCATATTAAAAAGCTTAGTTAAAAAACTAATTTCCACAACTGAGTGTGACTGCAAAATTTATATTTTTTTCTTTATTAAACAAACTCAACATGATTTTTATTTTTATGCCACAAATGTTATTTGCCAAAGTGAATTTTGTGCAATAAAAATATAAAAAAAGAATGTATAAATTTTTAATTATTTTTTTTACTACACCAAGCTGCTACGACATTTGTGTGACAGTTGTTGGCGGTGATGATGAACCTATCAGTTTTTTTTTTTTTAATTTTTTTTATGCTATGAAAAGCAAATTTTGCATGTAAAACATGATTTTTTACTTTTAAAAATTCTATTTCACAAAGCAGAATTTAATATGCAAAATTATTTGCACAAAGCTATCAGCAGTTTATGAAAAATTAATATTTATGGCATATTAGATGCATTTTTAGTAATGGAAATGAAAAGCTGTTCAAATATGCAAAAAGTTCAAAAGTAGTTGCTAGAAATTTAAGGCGTCAAGAAATCAATGCCAGAAAATCCCAAAACAGCAAAACGAAAACAAAGCCAAACAATTGAATTGTTTGGCAAATAACAAAATTTAGTTTGACACGTATCTACATTTAATGTGTGTCTGCTGGAAAGCACATATGAAGATACACAGCTATAAGATACAAACAACAAAAGTAAATTCAATTTGAACATAATTTCACTTTATAGAATTCGTGGCACGTGATTGCAAGATTTAAGCCGACGTTGTATAATTTTTTTTGTTTTTTATTTGGGTAAAATTTTTATAAAAAAATTTGACATTGGCCAAAAACCGAACCGAACAAATTTTTATATTTACAATATTTTTATTTCTTTGTGCTGGGAGTGCTTTGAGTATATATTTTTTTTTTTTTTTTATTATTGCATAGCATGAAAGCAGACTCGTAGAATGAAAGCAATTAAAATATATTTATGCAAACAATAAATAAACAATTTATATTCATATGCAGCAGCCGCATGGGTTATCTAGCGTCGATGTTGTACAAAATAAAAAAAGCAAATGTATTTGAATTGAGCATAAAAATATTAAAAAATATAATAAACCAAAAGCAGAAATTTTATTTCATTTTTGACGAAGCTTAAATACACTTCATATATATACAAAATAAATATATATGGGAGTTACTTCTATACAGTGACTGTGATTAGAACTCTTGGCCTCAAAAAGCCGCCACAGCAAGCTGGAGTAGCCAATGAACAGACATACATACAAATAGACATAGATAAATAGGCAAAAAGACAGACGGACATTTCTTGCCACTTTTAAATACTTCATAAGTACTACACTCTCCTGCAATGCGTTACAAAGTCCTAGAAAATTGTCAAATACCAAATTACAAACAATTTGTAAAGCGTACAAAAAAATAATAAATTTTTGAAAATATGTATTTTTTTTTCGATATGATTATTTTTCTTTCCCACTGCCTACTGAACTACTCAACAACACTTACTCTCTCCCCCCCATTTGCTGTCATGCACTGTCATTGCACATGTAGTAGTGTATGCGCAATAAATATTTCATGCGTTACGTATACGTCGCGTATGGCAGCAATTAATTATACGTAAGCGGCAGCGCCGCCATCTTTGAATATAAACGAAGGACAACAAAATATTTGCATATGTGAAATGGTTTTTATTTTTGCTCAATACTTTGCAATCGATTTATGCAAGCATTTCCAAAAAGAAAAAAAAAAGAAAAAAATTTAAAACAAGGATAAACAGGAATTGGTTACATCATACAATTTTTTTTCGGCGTAGTTTTTCATCAGTTTACATTTTGTTAATAATTCGCATTCGCTGAGTAGCTTTGAGTAGCTGTTGATGCGCGATGCTGCAGGAACATTTCATTTCGGCGTGAAAAAGTAAATTGAACTGCGATTTTTTTTTTTTGGAATTGTGGGAGTTACTGAAAGCCAAAGTTTAAAAAGGGTCTACAAATAGCTGAATTTTAAAGAGTTTCAAAAAAACAATCTATTAGAAATCTAAACGTTTTCTATGTAATTCAAATAAGGGTAAGGGTGGACCTTACTGTTGAGCTTTGGCAGATGGTTGAATGGTTTTTGTGCTATTTGAAGAGTCGAAGTTTGTGAATAGCGAGCAACTGCGTTTTCACAAATAGTCAATTTCCAAGAGAGTACTTGATAGAATGTGGGAATTACAAGGCGCTTATGAGTCCGAAAGTTATATTATAGTCTTATATACTCATATCCCATTCAATCTCCCGCTGTTTTACTTAACCTTTACCATCATGCATGGAGTCAAACATATAATATTTCCACAAAGAAGAACAAAAGCAACATATTTTCAAACCCGAAGAAAGTGAAGATCGCTACTCCAGAAAAAAATGGAGGAACTTTCAGCTCCGAAAATATATAGAAACAATCAATCAAATAATTTATCTCATCCAAAAAAACCAAACCAGACACGAGATCAAGAACACCAACAGATCAGCCAAAATCTACGAAATGGCTGAGGCGGAGATGTAGTCAACCAACAATCAGTTCCTCCGATAGTAGCATGCGGAAGACCCAAAAATGTATAGAACGGAGCGCCTAGTTGCCTTTCGCATTCGCATGCCTCAGAACATTTATACGGACAGTATTGAAGACGGGAAGAACAAGTGCCGAAAGGCAGAAGAGAACAACAAGAAAACATCGCAGGTCAAAACATCCCATGCCATAAGTAGAAAAGATTAGCGAAGGAAGCGACAGAAGTACTATGCGAACAGCGGGCCCTACATCAGTCTGAGTCAGAGGCATTCAAATTGTTGCCCGCGAAGTGGAGAGGCTTAAAGTTTTTAAGTATAAAGACTCGATCAGTTTATACAGATGCAAATTTGAAAGAGGCAGTTGATCTCAAATACACAACGCCTCACACTAGAACCAGAGCGTTAATTGCGTCAAAGCCATCTATTTTGGAGGAGATACAAAAACAAATTAATTCGTTTAAGAAGAAAAGAATGTGACAAGACTTAATACTTGAGTGATCATTCTCTTAAATTAAGGCCTTTAGGCAGTAGTGGTTTATGTATGAACTATGGTGTTGTTAGAGATGGAAAGTACAATAGAGAAGGTTCTAGAGCAACGTTCGGTATACGCCATGCAACGTACTTAGGGATTTGCTTTGCCGCTTCGCTGCCTGCACAAATACAGTATAAACTTTGGTGTGGCGGATTCTACGACATGTTTCTGTTAAGTCGCTGTCGTGGCACTGTTATGGCGCTGTTATGCTGCAATGCCACTGTTGTGAAAATGAATCAGTTGCTGTTTAGCCGTTGTTGATGCTATACCATGCTGTGCCACTTTTACGTCACATAGAACATTGGTCGGCACCAACACAGTCATACGATTGCATTGCGTTAGTGTGTTCTAGAGCTGTTTAAAGTAATTGACACAGTCCAGCACAAAGTTTATAAGACCGATACTGCGTTGCGAAGGAAGGTAGGAGAAGTGTGAGATATTGAGATAGAGTTAGAGGCGAAAGCTGAAGTACAGATTGCTGACAAAGTCCAGTTGAAAGTTTATAAGGCAGGAGCTGCGACTGATGGCAAACTGGCGTATTTTTTTTAGGTGGAATCTCTCAAAGTGGAAGAAAAGGAGATGGAGATAAAGACGGAATTTGAGATCATATGTGCAAAAAGTGCCGACCAAAGTTTTTAGCTCAAAGTTTATAAGACCGAAACTGCGGCAAAAGGTAATCTGTTAATACTACAAAAGAAAATATGGAGATTAAGAAGGAAGCGGAACATGTAAATACATTTGTTCTTTATGGCTTCATTTCACACGACTTCGGATCGAGAACAATGGTGCAAGTATGCCAAATAATACTGCAGCGTTGAACCTCACTGACTACAGTACTTATACCTTGTAAACGGTTAAGATGATATTGAAGCCAGAGATTCATGGCGCAAGGAAAGGTGGCTTAAATAAAAAAACTTTAACACTACATAAAATTAACGGTAAAGGATACTCTGAAATTTTACTTTTAGCTAAAAAATGTCCAAATTTTTATTTTTTCGCATATTTCTCGCTTGTATATATTTTTTTTTAACGAACTACAGAGGACTGCATAGCACTTGGGAGGTTAATATAAAGATTAGACAGTTTTACAATGGCCCAAGGTTCATACCGCGTACGCAATTGTAGAGCTTGGTGCAAGACAGAATATGGGTATGCAACTCGTTACTGTAAGACTTATAATACCTAATGAAAATTATGTCCAAAACAATAATCTCAATTCTGAATGAATTATCAATCTTAGAAAAAAAAGTATAGAAGGAGCATAAGCAAAGGAAAATATTAAATATTGGTAGATATACAGTAACACGATTAGTTTATATAAAAAGCTACCAAGCAGAGTTTGTCTTGGCCCATTTCTTTGTTAGTCTTTAGGCATCCGCGTATTCAATGCGTCTAAGAAAATTATATCCAAGACACTACCCACGATACGATTCTTAATGCACTCAAACGGAGTTTGGGCTTCTCTAACCAACGATCTATTATTTTATATACACAGTCCTGGAGTGTTCAGTAGAGCTGAATATAATAAAACAAAAAATGGGAACTACCACTCGCAGTGCTGCTGCGATAGTATATCGCTGGGTTTGAAAGTTCCGATTCTAATGCTTCCAAAAATTAATAAATGAAGTCTTTTATGTAAAGTTGATTCTGTTTAGAAAACTAAATTAGTCAAAAAATGTAGAAGAAATATATTAAAATAACCAACGCAACACAATTTCCATGTAATATATCCTTTATGTGGAAATATGATTTGTATTTTCCCCATCTATCGTTCATTGGCATTATATAGACTTGGTCAGACTAATTTTTCTCTACGGCTATCTGCTGCATAGTGCTCTATAGCTCAACACCGACCGCACCGACTCATCCTCAATTTCATTAGAAGAGAGAAATTTATTAACACAGTCCTTAGGTTCAGAGAAACCTCTGAACTGGTACTGTAACACCACCATCTGATACCTTGAGGATACTCGAATACCATGAGTCCCTTCCATAAAATAGGGACTATTGCATGCTGGTTAAAATTTTTTGACAAAAAACATATATAGACTTTATTGCTACAAATGTGTGGGTCAGAGAAAGTATCTTTTTCACCAAGTACATGAGTAAATACTTCAGATATATTCGAACTTCCTGACCACAAAATGGAAATACTTATCATTCAGGAGGGTACGCAATATGTTTCATATTTCCAAGAATAGGTTCACATTTTCCGTGATAATCTAGCAGTTCTCAAAGCGTTATAGTCTTACATAAGTAACACAAATATCACTGCCGACTGTCGCAGATCTCTTAATTAGATGGCTGAATACTTTGGAATCCACCTCAACTGGGTAACTGGGTAACTGCGACACGGTTAAGCTATGCAATGAAAGTATCTCCACCGACATACTTCCTAGGAAGGATACGGTACGGCTATCTATGCCTTTATATAAACGACTAACGACATTAAGTGCGATTCTTTATGTAGCTAATTGTTGGTATAGTTTATGTAGCTGTTGAACATACAAACTCAATTAATCTAAACAGGCGCACAAACCTCGGACTACGGCAGAAAAAACCTCGCATGACTTTTGTAGAAGTTGTGGCTGTATCGCAGAGGAGTAAGCAATTGATCACTTGATAAGCCAGTTTCCTGATCACAGTAGTAAGAGCCTAGTGCTACTCTGAATAAATGCTTAGATAATATCATGGAAATATGCAATGTGGAGGTCCACTTCATAACGATCTTATTTATACTAACGAGCTGGTTCGAGCGAGCTGGGATGCATTGGAGAGCAATAGAGATTATCATACGAGTTATCGTGGACACTTTAGCCATCACAAACTAGTCTTACATTTAGTTCAATGAGCGACGAAAGGTTTTGACAAAAGTGCGCCTAATTAGTGAACCTGCCTCTAAGTATGACAAGCGCAGACTAATCTTGCGTGTGTTTAAAGCTAATAGTTGATAAAAACCTACAGAGGCACGTCACAAACTAAATATTTCATGATTTTTGTGACACCAACTGTAACGCTTAACACATTAGCTTTTTCTCATATCACTACCAAAAAATTGCCTACATATCATTTCAATAAATCTACAACTACAGTTCCTGCTTGTAACTTCCTTCCTTCCATCCTTCCATCAGTTCGTCTGCCTGTCAGACTATTATTGTATCTAACACGCATCAAAATTAATCAAAGCGCAATGTTTCGCTTCCGCACTCATTGTCATGCAAGACAGCAAAAACAACTTTAGTAACAAATATGCACAGATACATACATACATTCACTCGCAGCTACAGCAAAGCCATCTGTCAACAATTTATTATGAGTTAGCAAGTGTACAGCAGTTAAGACCGTAGCTGTCATTTGTACATCTATGCTGTTCGTGCTAAGTCGCGTCATGCAAATTATTATGAATCACTTGCAGAAAAACTTTATTTTTCTAAAGAAGAGAAAAAGTATATCGTTTCATATTTCAGCTGCACTGTGTGACAACTTTTTCTTTTATTGTTTATGATAAACAGTATAAAAGCAAAAGTATAGATAGATACTTTGCAGCTACACTATATACTATATATATATATGTATGTATGTGTGTATGTATAAGATAGATAGCTACATTCGAGTATCTAACAAGCAAACGAGCCAAAAAACTTTACAAACTTTTAATTTTCCAAACACGTTTCGTGCAAATAAAACAGGCAAAAGTTTAACTTTTGCAGTTGCAGACATTGAACTGTTTTCTACATTTTATTTCACTGTGAACTTTCACCCCCAGCCAGCAGCACACGGTATCGTGTCGTCGTATCTTCAATTTTAGTATCGAATTGCAAGTTTTTACGCATTGCACGATTGTCTGCGCAAATACAAATAGACGCAGCAGCTACAGATACAGATACAAAACTTCATATGTGCTTCAACTCCTGCTGCTGCTGCTAAACAGCGGGGAAAGGGGTATGTGTGCACTTTGGTGTCTGTTAAAGTGTCCAAAACGATTTAGTGCTTGTAGCTGGTGACTTTTAACAATTTATGGTCAGTTTTCAGTTTGTGTACACAGAAAAGTCCACTGACCGTGCAAAACGTTAAACATTGCAGCGAACAGTGAATGCGTGAGTGAGTGAGTGAGTGAGTGAGTGAATTGCACGTTGCAAGTCCCCGCAGTGCAACCTAGTCTATAAAGCGCTACTTTGTTGTCTTGAAAGTTTTTCGTTGCGCAAAGTTTGATATATGTGAAATGCATCAGTAGAAGCAGCATAAGAAATACTTGAAGCGTGCTTGAGCCGAAAGTGAGTCATTGTGCATTGTGTCACAACATAATTGCAAGAAATTAAGTGCTTATTTTTAGTAGCGGATTGTTAGGTGTTTCGAATTGACAAGTAGTTGATACCAGTGAAGACATAAAGGAAGCCTTGAATATGATATCCTTATGAGCTATGATTTATGGGTACACACTAAGAGTGTTTGAATGATAAGATATATTAAAGATGGTTGAGATGTTTTTAAAGCATTTCTCTGTTTGTGACACTTTCAACTTCTCGTGACGCTTTTACTTTTAATGTTAATTAAAATAAACCATATTCTTCAGTTCAACTATAAAAATATTTACTACCCGACATCATTCATTTCCAATATTCCCACATTTTAACGCCTTATTTCACATGCTTAACACAAATAAAATACCCTTCACTCCACTGTAAATGCGATTCCAGCGAAACAAAAGTACATCTTAATTTATTACAACGGTCGCGCAATCATTGAATTAAATTTCACGCTATTCGTATTTCAATCGAGCTCCAGATGGACACGCATCTACAACATGAAAATTGGCTGGCATGCAATGCGCGCAATGCAACAAAGTCCGAATGACATCATGCGTTGATCAGAGACAGAGCCTAGCATGCACAGAATGCGGACATATGTAATCTGTTTGCCAATATTAAAATATTCATGCGCCTTAATTGTCAGCGGACGATGGACAAATTGTATGAACAAATGAAGGTACACAATGCTCAATGGAGATGGCATGATGTTGGCTATTGGTGGTGGCGGTGGCGGCCATGGTAGAACCACCACACGCACCTGTAATAACTTGATCTCTCAGTTGTCAGCAGAACATCAAGCAATGTACGATGCGCAGCAAATGAATGAACGAATGAATGATTGTGTATGCAGAGTAAATTCCTTCCTTCTCACAGTGTCTGTATGCAATATATTTTTTATTTATCTGTCATTGTGCACCACTTCACCTATGCATATGGACACATCATATGCGTCATAGTCCTTCTGCTTGTTGTCCTTTTCGTTGTAAAATTGTAATCACAGAGAATCAGCATGTTTCACATGCCAACACGAAAATCTGTCGAAACATAAAAAGGAAGGCAACCAAAAATAAAAATAAAAAAACAATAGGAAATTTTTGTGGCACCGAAGCTTTAATACGCTTTTCACAGAATTTAACTTGGTATTCCCGTAAAAAAAAAAAGAAACACAAAAAAATTTACTGATTTGTTGGAATGTAAATCCCAATCAAGTTCACACTCAGCAGTAAGAAATATTAATTTTGAGATGAAAATTTAATACAATTTTAAACCTTTCACTTTTCGTGACGCTTGTTATACTTTATGACAACTAAATGTTTCGCTTGGCTTGCTTAAAAAATATTTAACAAATAATAAATTCTATTTTCGTGACGATTTAACTTTTTGTGACGCTTTCATTTTTTGTGACTTTTCATTATTAAGAATATTTTTGTTACTCCCATTAAATATATTTTCTATTTTTCTTTTCTAAACTATTGCTTTTTAGAGACCCTTTAGTGACCTATTGTTTTTTTTTTAGTGATTTTTCTTACTTTTTGTGACGCTTTCATTTTTTGTGACGCTTTCACTTCTTGCTATATTTCAGTTTTTTTTTTTTTTGTGGCGCTCTGACTTTTCATGTCTGTTGAAATACTTGAATACTCTTCCAAGAAAATTTTATTTAAGCCTTCTACTTTTTCGTGGCATATTTTCGTTTTTGTGACGCTTTCGTTATATTAGGACGCTGTCACATTTCATTTTTTCTTACTTTTATTTTCAAAGCGTTTCATTTTTTGAGATGTTTTCATTTTTTCGTGCCGGTCTCAGTTTTTCGTGATGTTTTCACTTTTCACGACTATTGAAATTCTTAGGCACTATCCATTAAAAGTTTGTACCTATACCTTTCACTTTTTCGTGACGCTTTAATTTTTTGTAATGTTTTGATTTTTTGGTGACGTAAATTTTTTTGATTATTGAATTCTTGCATCTTAACCTTCTATTTTTTCGTGACCCTTTTTTTTTGTGACACTTTAATTTTTTTCGAGATGCTTTCATATTTCAGAACTAATGATGAATGAGTTGCGTTGCTTTCAACTTTTCGTGACGCTTTTATTTGCTTTTTCATGACGCTTTCGCTATATGGTGATGCTCTCAATTTTTCGTGCTTTCACTTTTCATGACTATTATTATTGTGTAAAAAGTTTGTACATAAAACTTTCACTTTTTCGTGACGCTTAAACTTTTTTTTTTGTAATTTTTTAAGTTTTTTGGTGAACTTCTCACTTTTCATGATTATTATAATTATTTGATACTCCGACTAAAAAAAATTTCGCCTAAACCTTTCACTTTATCGTGACTTTTTCTCTATTTTGTGACACTTTAAATTTTTTAAGACGCCTTCTCTCTTCATGTTGTTGTTTTCACTTTTTCGTGACTATTAAAATACTTTTGTAATCCAGCTTAAAACGAATTCATTGCTGTACCTTTCACATTTTTGTGACGTTTTCATGTTTCGTGACGCTTTACATTTTTTCGTGACGCTTTAATTTTATAAGCTTGTAGGGCACACAAACTATTTAAATATAAACGCAGTTTCTGCGAATAAAAAAAAGACATATAAGAATCGTATTGAGACAAAAGTGCTGCGCAAAGTTGTGTCCTGTATTCTACATCCTGCATTGTGTCCTGCGAGCTATCCTCTTCCGCTCGCTCAAAACGAGTTTTACCTTTAACCTTTCGCCATTCGCTTGCTCATTCATTCATTTATTCGTTTGCCGTGTATGAAAATTCAATTTGTTTTTCAATATTTGCGTTTGTCATTTTGTGTTTTTGTGTTCAGTGTTGTAATTTTTTTCGTTCAACTTTTGCCGTCGTCCTTGTTTTTAGCCTTGTACCGATTGCTCTGCATTCGCTGTTTTTGTTGTTGCTTTTGTACTTGTTGTAATTAATGATTTTTATGTATTGTAATAAAGGCATTAATTGGAAATTTACGGAAAAAATATATAAATACAAGTGCGGCTCGGCACTTGTTTTTCTGGCTGCGTTGTCCATTTCCGCTTGTTGTTGTTGAAACAACAGTCAGTAGAAGAAATCAAATATGGCGCGAGCACAAAAAGGATTGAAGTTAATTTTATTTTTTGTTGTTTGTTTGGCTTCATACTATTTATTTGCATGTCGTCGTATCGAAACAGACAGTTGTATATATTTAAATATCCTTGACATCTGGCTATTATTGTTTACATTGTTTGTACATATTAAACATTTATTTTTTCTCGTGTACTAAGATAAAAATAAAATTGAATATCGATTTCGATTTGAAAATATTTTATAAATAAATTATATATTAATTGAGAATATTTTCAAGATAATCTTCATTTTCACTTCGTTATGTTTTGATTCCCAAGCGTAAGAGTCTGTACATGTCTTAAGATTTTAAAAGTATTTTTCTTGCTTTGGAATGGAGAAACAAATACATGCATGTGCATTGGCTATAATATGGTGAGAAGAATAAAGAAGAAAGGAAATAAGCAGGTAGCAGAAAAGAAACAATTCACTGCTTGGACTCCGACTTTGGTACTCAAATTAATCGATAATAAAGAACTTCAAAAATGTCAATTTTATATTTCTAACGTTTAAAACCAATCAGACTGATATTAGCACCTCCCAGTCAATAGCAGCCGAATTTTATTTGAAGAATAAATTCCATACAGTTTTGACTCCATGTTTCAATATTAATTTATCTATTTTTGGAACGATGATTAATTAGCTCAAGTACGAGTAGTCCCAGTTTTGTTGGAGGAGCATATGAAGCTTTCCTATCCCACAGAATTAAATTTGACCTAGAGAGTTCTAATAGGGCCTAATACTCAGCATGCATGCATGTCTTTATTTAAAGGCAAAGTGGCATAACTCAAAATTCATTATTATTTTGCAAGATGTCTTAAATTCACTTGAAACCCTCCACACGGAAGTTACTGGGGATCGCTGTAATACTTTCACATTTCATAATTATTGCATTTCGTTGATACCTTCCTTGCAAAGATTTTACTTCAAAACTTTTAAAGTTTTTTTTTAAGCGATTGCACTTATTGTATCGTTTCAACAAAAAGTTTCATTTTTTTGTGACGCTTTAAAATTCCATCAAATCTTTCACTGTTTCGTGACGCTTTTACTTTTTGTGATGTTTTCATTTTTTGATGAAGTTTCCATTTTACTTGACGAATTGACTAATTGAAATTTTTGGGTAACCTTTAAAAAAGTTACAAGTATACCTTTCACTGTTTCGTGACGTTTTCACTTTTTGTTCTGTTTTAAATTTTTCTCATGACTAAGATACATCTTGGGTACTCCACCTAAAGCGATTGCATCTCAACCATTCACATTTTCGTGATTCTTTCTATTATTTGCGTCACTTTCATTTCCAATTGTGGCCTTCATTTTTTTCTTTTTTTTTTCTTTTGCGATGATTTAATTTTTTGTGACGCTTTTACATTCTGTGACACCTCAACTTTTCAAGATTATTGAAATTCGTTGATACTCTCGCCGAAACAATTTTACTACGAAATCTTTATTTTTTTTATAACAATATCAACTTTTTGTATCACTTTGACTTTTTGTGACGCTTTCAAATTTTTGTTATGTTTCACTTTTCATGCTATTTGAAATTAATGGGCATAATTTCCTAGTATCGTTGGAGGAACATTTGTTGCCTCCAATTGTGATAAGCAAAATAGTCATGAGACAATGATCCTCGTACCAAGCATGCAGTATAGTCAAGCTCGAATAATTTGTTATGAACAGCCAAAAGAGAGAAGTGGTTAAACTTCCTTCAAACTTTATAATTCACATAATCCTGCTGTGAACATCTCGTTGCAGCTACAACATTATTTCAAACATATTAGAATATGTCTGCTCGAGCGTTTTAAGTGAAATGAGACAAAATACTGTACCCAAAACTGTTGGAAGGAGATAAAAATTGTTCTCATGCCGAAGTATGGTAGAAGGTTTTCTTATAAAACTCTAACAATCAGTCTCTCGAATCGCAACTCACATCGGAAGTGTGCCCATGTGTTGGATAATGGATTGAATTGTATTTTAAACAGCGATGATATATCATCTGTGAACTATAAACTGAAACCGATTTGGAGGTTGATGTCTTTAGTCAATATTAAAAATTAATTCATTTATTCAATTAATTGGAAAAAGTCATACCAGAGATTACACGCATGCACCAAAGAAAATGATTTGAAATTAGCTTAGTGGAATGCTTAAAAATTTTAAGATGACCAAAAAGGCTGCCTAATCTCATAGAAGTTCTAGAACTTGTTCGCAATATATATTCAAGAAATTTTTAAGGAGTTCCCAAGAAGCGATGCTCGTACTATTCAAATCGTTCTGATTGAGCTACAATCAATTGTATTTGCCAAACTTAAGCTCGACGCATGCAGTGATCACGCTAAATTATTAAAAGTGCCTAACAACTCAATGGAAAAAAGTCATTTATTCAGAAGAAAAATGGAGAAAAAAAGAAGATGGCGCTCCAAAAGATTGATATGTATTATGAAGAACTGTGAATTGTCTAAAAAAGGAAGATTTAATTATACGAAACTTCTGTGGATCGAAAACCAGAATTATAAAAGCTAAACCTAGAAGTTGTCATATATATCATATAGAATTATCATAGGGTATGGATTGTATAAGACCAAATTTAGACCAATTTTAATCTTTTTTTTTTCTGTATCACCTTTTTGAGATATAATGGACTATAAGAAGATATGAACCTGTTAAGAAGAAAATGTATTTAATTAGGCCCAAAGAAAGCCATACATGAAAAATTGTGATGGTGCATCATTCAATGTGGCTGAAATATATTCGCATTTAGTTCAAAATTAAAGAATTATTTCGCAATAAGCGTTTACGCTCCAAAGAAATTATGTATATGCATTCTTAAGGTACAAGTATGCAGGAATCAATTTTACATCTCGATAGTGAACTTACATAAGAACCAACTTTATATTGAACTAAAATTTAAAGCAGCAATTGGCATTTTTTTCCATTACAATGTTTAATGAAAAAGCAATGAATACAATTAAAACTAAACAACGACAAGAATGAACATAAATGGCGCCCAACGCGGGGTGTCAACTATTTAAAGGTAAAGGTAGAATACAAATACGACCACATGCTGTTAGGTATGCTCTCTCTGCCTGCAAATCCACAAAATTTAGTTCGGATAACTTAAACTTAATCCGTTTTAGTAGCACAATACATTCTACTACGAGTATTAATTTAGTTAAATAAATCCATTGTTGAAAGCACACCCGCTGAATAAAAGCCATTGAAAATGCTGCTGAAAAAGCTTAAACGCTTTAGCCAGCTCCAAAAGACGACTATAAAATACTTTAAAACTATAAATTTGAGAGCGCGCTTTATTTGTATGTGTATGTGTGTAGCTTGCTTTAAATAAATTAATGAAGCGGTGATATTCGAGAAAGCCATGTTTCAACCAATTTCAACAGCAACCGCCCATTGATTTTCAAAACCCACACACACACACACACACACAGAGTTAAATCGTAAGCATACAGATACATTTGTATATATATATAGATGCGAATAAAAAGGAGCACAAAAAGGAACACTACACTTGAGTGTGCACGACTTTAGGATACGCTGTGAAGCTACAATTTTTTTTTTAGAAAGGGCAAAGATTTTTATCGGAGCTACATCTTCTAATCTGCCGATAAGGACTTAAAAGCTATATTTTATTGGTATTATAGATAGTTTAATCGGAAAAACAAAATTTTTTCAAAGAAGAACTCAGAAAAGAGCAGGTTTTTATGGCTAATACCCCATTCGTAAGTGGTTCCCTCATTCAGTGAGTACTAGTTATCTGGCGAGGGTATAGAAGGTGCTAAATATCCGAACTTCAAGGCTCTATTTTTAGTAGTTTCAAAATTTTCGTTATACATACGTACAGTCTGACAGGCGGACAACTTCATATCGACTCGACTTCTGATATAAAGAATAAATCAATAAATCTAACACGCTTCGTACTGCCTGTTACATATATTTGCCCAAGCTTATATACTCTCTCAGTGCAGTGTATTAGAAAAACCACAACACACAGACAGACACGCGCAAGTTCGCTTCGTTACTTTCAGCATTCGTTTCGCATTTAGCGCTTTTATTTCGTATATCAAATTAACAAAATACTTTGCACTAATTTCAGCTATGTAACTATTATATTATGCAACCAATACAAGTGTAAAACAACGTATGTGTGTGTGTGTGTGAGTGTGTTTTTGTAAACGTTAACAGAAACGCTTAGAATTTTCCCAATATATTTAGACGTGGGCGTATGGAAAAGCATTTCAAGCGTGCGTTTCCCGCTTTTCATTTGTACATAGCTGGTAGGTGTGCATCTGATAAGTCTTTGTGAGTGTTTCCATGTCCTTTCGTCTCTCTATAGGGCTGTGCAAACGTAATATTCTCAACATGTTGGCAAACTTTCACAAACGTTCAGGTAAAAATATACAGGAGCACGCGTTAAAAATAAATGCGCTAAAGTGGAATATTGCAAGCAACTATTCGCGCACTTTTGCACATTTATAGCCAGCTGAGAGGGTCGTTTGAAAGCTACTTACTTGCTTACTGTACTTACTATCCTTAGAAGCAACTTTATATGTAGAGACCACCTTATTGTATATATCGGATTTTTAAAGATCACCAAAGCCAAGGTTGCATTCGTTGTGTTGACCACACTTTGACACACCAAGCTACTTCAACCAAACACCTGCAATCCAATGCGGAAATTTTAAAATATGCAAATTGTGTTCAAATGCCAACACCATCATGATTGTTACCTTGATGTGCTCTGTGGTGGAACTCATTCCAACAACTGTAGAAGATAAAGACAAACTTCGAAATATTTGCAGAAGTTCCATCAAATTTTCATGAAGAAATATTTGAACACATTATCACTGATGAATTGCAACGGAACGTTTATGTCATTGGTTAGTCCACTGCAATATGGATTTGTTAAAGGCAGATCCATTTGTATCAATCTTTTAGAATTCACTTCTATCGTAAATAAAGATTTTGTGTCTGGCCGACAGACTGATGTTATTTATACGGATTTTAGCAAAGCTTTTGACAGTGTATGTCATAGTTTTCTTAATCATAAACTGAAAGCGTTTGGATTTCCTCATTCTTGTGTAAATGGGACACAGTATTATCTTGTAGGAAGATCTCAAAAAGTTTTCTTTAACAATTGCTTGTCTATAGCTGTGTCTTCCGATGTGCCACAAAGAAATTAATTAAATTTTCATCTATTCTCCTACAATTCTTTTTTAAACTGTATAAAATAATTTGTCCTTAGCACTGTACTTCAATAAATTATATTTTCATTATTCCATTTTCATCTTATGATTTGAGCCACTCCATGGCTTTTGGCATCTTTAGCTAAATAAACTAAAATAATAAATAAATTTTTCATAAAAAAATTATGAAAGTTTGGACATATTTGCATGGGGACCACCCGTTTCAGTCGTCTCAACTGGACCTATATGAAATATTAAAGTAAAATTCACAAAAATAAAAAAAATATTTTTTATAGAAATTCAAAAAAGAGTTGTAGCTTTGTATGGTTATGCTTTAGGCAGGGTTGGCACATTCATTGAATAGTACTTATTTGCAGAAGGATTGGAAGAGTCTAAATATCGAAACTTGAAGGCTCTATTTTAAGCTGTCACTGTTCATATGAATAGCCATACAGACGGACCAACGGATAAGTCTAAATCAACTCGACTTTTGATGCTGCTATAAGTTATATAGAGTTACATAACAAACTCAACTCGGCCAACTTTTAATTGTACAAAAATTTAGTTGAACAGTCAATTATTAAAAAAAAATATTATACATATCTATAATATTATATTAAGCTCTACAAGTTATATAAAAACAAGAGAATTTGCATTCAATTAACTGCAGAGTGAATGGAAAGATGTTGCTGCATTCGCCATCCACAGACATGATATCACCATTTAGTCACATTTGCAATTTGTTTTCCTTTGAATCGATAGAGCAATGCGCTGCAAATGTTGTACAAATAAAAGTGAACTAAAACGCAATATTATTAAAAACCTTCATCTGATGCGTTCAAAAGAACTCTTCGCATTGGCGCGTGTTTTCTAAAAATAAACAAGAAAAACATCTTTCAATTATTTCAATATTCTGCACGCTTATGTCCAACAGTATGTTTTCTTTTATATAATTATAGCTGAAGATGCATACTCATATTATGAAAATTGCTCCGAAATTTATTAGTTCAATAAAATTTATTTTCATATAAAATATCTCCAATTAATTTTGTTATACCATCTTCAACTCTTCAAGCCACACTCGTATAACACACATATTTATACTAAATATATGTAACTATCTTACTAGCAATACCCACTCACTTTCAGATACATTTTAGCGGTTCGTTGTTTGTCTATTTTCATTTCATGCTCTATGCGAGCTGTGCTACTTTCTACAACTAACACAATGTATTGAAAGGCTTTTATACGTATATTTTTTTCTATTCTTTACAATTTCCTTTCCATTTTTCTATTTTTCTATTTTTTTGTGTGTTTTTTTTTTTTGGAGCAATCTTTTGTGCTAGCACAAATATATTCGTTCGTTGTCTATATATGTGTCTAAAAGCGAGATACAATTGAAATGCGCCACTGTTGAATGTGGAAAATTAGCGTGGGCTACTACTACTCCTATAGTCAATGTAAACCTTGAAAGCAAAGAAAGCAAGCATACTGCAAGGCGTACTACGCAACGCATGTTGTGAGCAGCTGAAAGCCTATTAAGCGCGTTTTCAATTCAATTCAAGTGTTTGCTAAAAGATACAAAGATAAAAACGAAAATAACTAAAACTGCTGAAAGACATTATCGTTTAAGCAGCTCAGCAGCTAAAGTGACTCGGTATATATATTTGTGTTATAGTTGAACAATAACTGCTGGTAATAATAGCACACACATACGCTTCAGTGTGTAGTAAAGCGAAGGTCAAACATCAGATACATTTGTATCTTATGCAGTTGCACACAGTTGTGTGCATATTAGACCAATTGCAATTTTTGTACAATTTGCAGAGCACAAATATTAGAAAACTGTTTGCAAAGAAATTGCAGTAAGCTGCTGCTGCTGTTATAGATACTGCGCCAATAACTGTGTAATACAATTTGATTTTCCTGCTGCTGCTGCTGCTGCTGTCTGTGTATTTAGCTGCATGCACCTGTGCCAAAACATTTCAAATTGCATACGAACCTAAGCTGCGCTTGTAAGCTTAAGTGCCATTACATGCAATCATCATCATTGTAGGCGTTCAATAGTGAGTAGCTATCTAACTAACTATGGGCATGTAGCTGTATGGCACTGTTCAAAGTGCTCACACGAAAGCTTTCCATAAGCGCATAATGCATATTTAAACATTTTCTGTTCAGTGCTGGAATTCACCACACAAAAAAAAAAAAAAACCTGCAAAAATGCCATTGAAAGCCGAAAGTAAGCGCTTCATTGCCAATTTTTAGCAAAATTTTTTTCAATAGCACTTCGATTGCCACTTATAGATAGTACCTTTTTTTCGAAGCTTTTTGTCCAAGCGTGTTAGTGCTAATTTTATTTTTTTCTTTTTTTTTTCTTTTTTTTTTGTGGAGTAGAACCAGTAGTAGATATTTTTTTTACGGTTGTAAAGTAAAAAATAGTTTGAAATCCTATTTGGTATGATTTTAAGTGGTTGGCAAACTTGTTTTTCTTTTGCATTTTTTTTTTCAGGCTTAGCTGTTAGTTACAAGGCCTTATGTGTGCATTACAAGCTACGCTTTGATTGGTTTCATGCTATGCAAATAGAAGTTTGCAAAGGAATGCGTATGTAAAAGGCTTTTACACTGATTAAATATTGCAGTTTTTAATCAATTAGTGTTCTACGGTGAAATGGCTTTCCATATTGCTGGAAATATTTTTACGTTAGCTACTCCAAAAATGCCTTCAATAAATTCTATTTAACGCATTGATACAGTATGATTTTTATTTATAAGTGAGGGGCTTGCATGAAGTCATCGAATTTGTGGAGATACATGACAACTTCAAGTTAACAGCAACTAAAAAAGTTTAGTTACATACAGTCGAATGGGATCGACTACAAGATACTCTGTTCCTAACAATTTCGGGGCTTAGCGTGCTCTGAAGAATGAATAGGAGAATCTTAATATGCATATTTGATGGCTCTATCTCTTATAGTCTCCAAGATGTCGGAGGTCTTTTGTTTGAAGGACTCTGATACAACCATAAACTTGCATACCGTACCGCCAGGCAGGTGCAATTATGGCTTTGTACACATTAACTTTGTTGAGCAAGGATAATTTTTAATTGCTGTTCAAGAGCCAACGCCGTTTGCATATCCTTTCGCTAAGAGATCTGCTAATATGCGTCTTGAAAGCGAGTCTCTTTTCTCGATAGACCTCCAGATATTCGTGTCCAGGCTGGTGGTTCAGAAGCTGCTCCTGGAGGTATAGTGATAGTGAATGCGTCAAACTAATGCACTTTTCAAGGTTTAAACCGCTGTTCCAGCGTTTTGACCATTGTTCAAACTCTCGAAGATGTAGTTGGAGTGCATCGTTAGCAATGTAAACACATTTATCTCTGGTAAGGAAGACTGTATCGTCAGCAAATGTAGCGATCATTAGGTTCTCCGGCTCATCTATAAGAATCGATAAACCTCTGGGCATTTCGCTGGTGAACAGTGTGTAAAGCATTGGCCCCAGTATGCTACCTTGTGGCTACCCTGTGCCTTTATTTCTCTGACTGATGACTCCATTCCATCTAGGACAACAGAGACAGTTCTATCTGTCAAATAACTTTGTACTAGCAAGAACAGCTGAGGCGGCAGTATACCCTTAAGTTTAAGTAGAAGGCCACCATGCCATACGCCATCAAATGCCTGTGTTATATGAAGATAAGAAGCCACCACGTACTCTTTGGCTTCATATCCGTCTAGGATTAAATTTACTACCATATTCAGTTGTTCGGAAGTTCCTTACAGAATCCAAACTGAAAGTGTGTTATCTTTTCCTTCACCTACTCAATCCCAAGTATTCTTGTTAGAGGGCATTTTTGAAAGTGGATAGTAAACTGATTGGTCTATATGATTCCATGGATGATGGGCTTTTTCTAACATTGTGAATCATACAGATTCTAGCCTTCTTCCACTGCGATCTTGGGATGTGTCCTAGCCTCAACATTGCATTAAAGATGAAGACCAGATAGTGCAACGCTTTGGCCAGCAAAGCATCCTCTCCTGGGGCCTTCTTGGTCTTCAGATTCTTTATGTGTGCCTTAATTAATAGAACTGCATTTTTATCTAAAACATGCAAACATGCTTGAGCGGGCTAAATCTTCAAGCACTACAGAGGTCGACTGATTCAAAGAGCTGCTGAAAACGCTTTTAAGTTCTACAGCAATGAGTTCTGGAGCTCAAAACTATGCTCCGATGGTTGCTGCTACAAATGGACATACTGGAAATTTGGTCTTCATGGTAGTGAAAGTTCGATCTGTGGATGAAAGTCTTAAGCTGATCTTGGCTCATAAATTCCCAAGCATGTGCAATTTCTGTGCTCTCCTGGCAGCAAAGATTGAGTCCCATTCATAGCATTTGTAGCTCAACTTCGTATGAATAATTTTTCCACATGGTATTTCAATTTGTTGCTTTGGATGAATGTCTAGATCTATGCTTCTCTACTGTCACAAGTCCACTTTGCATTGTCTATTTTAAGATGACTTTATATGTTTGTAGAGTAGCTTGCGAGGTTTGGTTGAATCAATTTTGATTAATTTTCTTTACTCTCAGAATATAATTTTTTTTTGGAGATACGCATTTATTCCAAATGATCTCCTTTACTGCCTGTTTGGCACGTTGAACGATTTCTTGCAGATCGTTTCCTTATGCTTTTAGCTCTGGTGTGAACCAAGGAGTGATGTGAGTGTTTTGAAAAAACTTCTCTAATTCATTTACAGAAGAAAAGAAAATACAAATTTATATTTTCTTGGAAAAAGAGTCAGAGATGGTTATTTTTTCTAGTATTCGTAACGAATTCTGTGTTCCCAGAGTTTCTTGTGGTCATAGAAAGAAGGTCTATCAAACAAATTTTAAACGTTTGATTCTCCAAGTCAAGTATGCCGTCTAAAATATTGAACTAGCTTTATTCCATTTATGTAGATGCTTCCCTAAAATTTGCTTTGCTTAATCTAGACTCCTGTAAGCAGTTTAGAGAGACACTTCTCTTTTATTAACATCCATGCTGCTCCAATATTTGTGACACCTTTTATTTCAAAGAGCTACTCAAAGAAAACTTCCTGCATTCGTATTTAATTCAAGTCAAACAAGCGCCAAGATTTTTTTTTTGTACGAAACACATTTGTGGCGCAACGATGCAAAATTAATTCACAAGAAATTGAAATCAAATAATCAGAAATACATATCACCTACATATTTATTTGCAAAGTCAACAGACACACACCGTGTTGTAACTGAATAAACACAATTTCGCCAATGTTTCGCAGCTTTACGCAGTTGGTGCACACACACACACACACACACACACCTCTAAACACGTTCATTTCATAAGACGTCAGGTACTTCGTCTTCACATATTTTCGCTCTTCGACGTTTGTATGTTAACAATTCAATTCATCAAGGAAACTTTCACATGTTGTACAGAAGTAGAAGTCCAAAATATCTGTGTGTATATTTTGTTACTTTTTTTTTTTTTGTTAAAGAAAAAATACCCTTGAGAGTTTTTCTTTATTTGATCATCTTTGTTGCCACTTACAGCAACTTGACTGACCGACCAGGCGACCTTTCCCACGTCTTTCAATAGACAAACGTGACGGAGTGTTGGGTGAACACAATTTTTTGTCCACGAACCAACCAGCCAAACGACCGACTGACTCACTCTGTGCTGTGCTGTGTTTTGTTGTTAGGTACTGCACTGCTGATTCAACAGACTTTTACTTTCTTTCCACGTGTGTTAGTCGGTAAACATGTTAGCCGAAAAGTTTCTTAACTTATATTGAAAAATGTTGTTAACACGCAAAAAGTTTTTACGGCAACATTCCATGCCCTTTTTTTTTTTGTTTATTTTTTTTTTTTTGCGCTACTGGACTTGGCTCCTTGTATTTCACAACGTTTACACAACAAATAACAAGTTGAATTCAATAACCGGACAACTGAACAAATACTACGAGTTAGTCAAACCGAACCAAAGCTGAAGAGAACACAGCTCAGTTCAAACCAAAGTGTTTGTCACCGCTTGATGAGGTTTTCTTTTATTTTACTTCTTTTTTTGTTGGTTCATATTGGGCTTTAGCAGCGACTTCTTTGCTGGGTTTGTTCTGTTGGCATGTTTCGGATTTGAATAGCTTTGCTGTTTATATTCAAAATACAGCAAAATAAAGTTTAGACAGCAATTCTGTTGTGTTTTTTTTTTTTAGAATTATTTGTGTTGTTATAAATGCTTTTTGTGCTTTTATGATGGAAATTATTTCAGATTAATCGAAAATGTGTGGCATTTATTTTAAATATTTGTTTGAATTTAAAAATGCTGTAAAATTATATTTAAAGCTTACAGGAAACACGAATGTAAGACAGTACAGATATATGGAACCAAAAATGTAGGCTCCATGTGTCTATATCTGAAGTTTAAGTATAGAGTCTGGCGAAGCGTCGGACGGACGGACATGGCTAGAGCAATTTGTCGCGTCGGGTTTTCTTCAGAACTACAAAGTACTAACGAGGTTCACAACCACACTAATTTGAAAGCACCGAAAGATATTGCTGTCGCTGAGAACGAAAACTTTCACCAGCACATTAAGACTCTATTATGTGTCGCTAAGACCTACCGAACCATACGCAGATGATTCTAAGGAAGAGTTTTACAGCCGTCTCGACTTTACCATCAACTCTGTACCTAGTGGCTATATAATTGTTGCACTGGGTGACTTTAATGCAAAGATGGGCGATAACAACTCCAACGTCGAGAGGTTCATGGCAAGGAACAACAACGTCGACACCCACGAAATCTTTATTGGGGGCAGCAAATTTCCTCACCCAGATATCCTGGTAGCCCTAGGAGTCCCCCGATGGGCGCACTAGGAACCAAATCGACCATGTGCTGATTTCTCAACTGTCTGATGAACGTGCATGCGTATAGAGGAGCTGATATGTACAGCGATCACAATCTGATTGTTGGACGGTTACGTCTACGTCCAGAATGAAACAGAAGGCAACAGCAACGCAAGCAGAGCTTCAACCTGGCTCAAGCCTGAAACACCAGCTCGAAGAAGAACTATCCTTTGCCCTCTCGCGTCGTAATTCTACACCGACATGGAAGCAAATCCAAACAGCGTGCTCTCAAGCTGCGGAGAAAACGGTTGGCCTGCAGCACTTTAGACGGAAGCCGTGGATAATTAACAGCACCTGGACTCCGATTGAGGAGCACATTCTATTGAAAGCACAGCTAAATAGACCGCAGCAACCTTCGAGGATCATATAACTAAGAGCAAAGGCGTATTAAAAAATCAGTCCGTTCGGATAAGCAAGCATATCAAGTAATGCAGAACAGGCAGTTAACTGGAACAACTTACGCGGTGTCTACATAGCAGTAAAGGAAGTAGGATACGTTAAGCCAAATATTCCACCTATCAGGGATAGTGACGGATCCAGCCTATCGTCAGTCGAAGACTAACTGACACGCAATTCCCAACACGGAGCAGCGTCGAAACCCCAACAGAGGTATATCTACTGATCCGCCTAATGGGAATGAAATAGCCCTGGCTTTAAGCAAACTAAAAAACAACAAAGCTGCTAGGCTAAATGGTTTACCGGCAAAACTGCTTAAGTACAGCGCATACACCATCTCACGCGCCCTACACCCCATTATTCGTCTTGATGGATATCTGCAACTATTCCAGATGACTGAAAGAAGGGGCTGATCGTCACTATCCACTTAGGCGGACCTAAGTCAGTGCAGAAATAAAACTCCATCCAAAAAGTACTGGCCTTCATCATCTTAGCCAAAATCTCGCCAACTTTAAACACCCAGCGAAAACAGAAAAGGTTCCGACCAAATCGGTCTTGTGTAGACGCATCATTGTGGAACAATCAGTCGAGTGGAGTTCCCCGTTATATCTTCTTTTTGTGGACTTTGAGCGGGCGTTTGACACCATCAATAGAGACGTGATATGGAGGTCACAGAGCAATTGTGGGATCTTTGACTAATCAATGATCTCATAAAGGCTCTTTACGAGGACGCAGCTCACACCGTGCGGTTGAAAGGCAACAACAGCTCAAATTTCATTATAAACAGAGGTGTTCGACAAGGTTGTGTACTTTCACCACTTCTAAAGCGCACAAACGCGTAGGTGCCAGAAGGCCTACAGTGGAGACTTAATCAGAAGCTTAGCGACTTAGACTATGCTGAAGACATCTGCCTCATGACGTAGACGCATAGTGGTGATGCAGCGAAGCTTTGGTGTCTGGAAGCTAATGTTCGTGCAATAGATCTGAAAATCAACTTATTCAAAATAAAGTTGATGCCTCTGCAAACAACTTCAACAGCGGCACTGACGGTCGCACTGAGCGGCAGCACCATTGTCACCATCGAAAATGTTGAGAAGTTTCCCTATCTTGACAATGGATTTGGATAGGTCACACCTTGCACAGAGAGAACGACAACATTGCAAAGATGACCTTCCAGTGGAACCCACAAGTCAGCAGTCAGAGAGGTCGTCCAAGGCAAACATGAATTCGCACTGTTCATTCTGAAATCGGTTCCAGGGCAACGTGGAGTGAACTAAGAGCCCTAGCAGCTGATAGAAGTCGTTGGAGGGCATTTCTTTTTGCGCTATGCTCCAACTAGGAGTAATATTTTAAGTTATAAAAATTGAAGTATTAAGAAAATAAAAAAAAATTTTAAGTGTGTCGCTAGGCTACTACTATTCGCTAGCAGTCTGTTACTCTATAACACCTCGTGAAGCGTTGCATATTCCGGCTAAGTATATGCTATCGATCAGATGATTATTTTCTTATCTGTGCTTACACTATATGTGGTCTCGCTAGAGCAACCGCCACTGCAAGATTAAAATTCGCATTACTGGAAGAGACAGCCAGCCAGACGGCTTATATAAGCCCTTAAAATCTTCATAATCGGCTTCACTATGAACCCCACAAAAATGCTTTCGTAAGTTTACTGAGAGATGTGTCACGAGCATATTCTTAAGCCATTTTCTACTTTTCTTTTCTCAAGCTTTATTGACCGCTCTTCCTATCGAAATGTATGCATATTGTTACATTAAGACTAACTTTTTAATAAACATATTTCACCTATTTTCAGTTAGAATACAGTTTAAGTCAAATAATATTCATCGACGTGCAGCACAAACACATGAAGTACTTGCTTAAAAAACTGTATAAATTAAATCCCAAATTACTTGTAGAACGCTTTGGCTTGTCTATTGAAATTTGTATAGTTGGCCGATTATTTGCGCTTGGCGGTTGGTTTTTTTTTTCTGTTTCTCACAGTTTGTAACATCA
Organism: Leucophenga maculata; assembly: GCA_035044805.1. Taxonomy (NCBI): domain Eukaryota; kingdom Metazoa; phylum Arthropoda; class Insecta; order Diptera; family Drosophilidae; genus Leucophenga; species Leucophenga maculata. Next base: position 77,682 of record JAWNNP010003845.1, on the reverse strand, counting down.
TTTAAAACATTATTTTACATAAATTATGTTGCGCTTGTCTGCCAAGTTGAAGTTGAAAAAAAGAGAAGTAGAAAAAGATTAACTCGATAAAAAAGTGTGGCTGTTTGTTGCAGTATTCATATTTAATTTTTTTCTCTCTTTCATTTTTTGAAGGCGGTTGAAATACTGCAAATATAAATAAATAAACTATGCGGCAAATACTGTTGCTGCTACTACTGCTACTGAGAAGGCTTTTTTGCCTTGGCTAAGAATGCTGCACTGCCACATTTGCAGCAGCCACAACAGCCGCAGCGGTTGGCAGCGCCGTCTCTCTCTCTCTCTCTCTCTTTCTCTCTCTCTCTGTGTCTGTATAAATTAAAGCGCGATTGTAGTGCCTTCATTTTTATATTTATTTTAAAATAAATTTTTTTCTTATTACACATTTCAACGCATTGCAGCAAAAGTTGTAAATGGAAAAAATTGTTTTGCACTGCATAAATTAAATTTGCAAAAATTTTTATTTAAATTGAATGAAGAATGACGTCGGCGGCAGTCAGCAGTCAGCAGCCAGGCAGGCACAGTCAGTAGTCAGTCATTCAGACTAACTTTTGACTCGCTGTCTGACACTCACAGCCACTGACAACAGCATGGTGAGTAGTAGTAGTAGTAGTGTTGGAAAACACTTTAGCATTAACTTGTACATTATATAAATAGGATTTTCAGTTTTACATAAAATTCTGTCCAATGTCAAATTGGAAATGTCAAAAAAGGAACTGGATGTGGAGAGTATACAAAAATATATATTGAAAACTTTCTGCGTGTTAACGACAATTTACGATTTCCGTCCAAAGTTGCAGAGCATCAAAGTTCGCTCAACCTACAGACATGCTACTTAACCTCAGCCTGCTGCTGTTAGTTTTTAATACTCTTCAAATTTAGTAGTTGGAAAATTATGTTGAATTAATTGAAAAGTTTGTAACAGTCTGAAAGAATAGTTGGGGGACTCAACATATATTCAAAGATAACATATCAAAAAAATCTCCCATATATAAAATGGCAATATTAGAAGTTGCTACAAATGATCACAAAAATATCATGTTAAGCTATTAAAAGTTTTGCATTAATACGTGCTCTATTTTCTCCATGTATATAATTTCACCATAGTGTGGTGAATTATAATACTCTAAAATTCACTTCTTAGTACTGCTTCCGCTGTTTGTTAAAGGTCAGTCTAGTAACTAAAAGGGTCTTTGAGAGGTATCATCAGAAAGCTGATGTCACTTCTAAAGCTTGGCAAATAAAGTCTGAATGGGGACAATCCACTCGCAGACAGGAAAATGACTGCCGAGTGTGTCTCATATCTGACAGAATAGGGTTTAATTATTGTGTAGTTCAGCTTTGTTACAAGCAAATGTACTGCTCAGTCGTGTGAATAAAATGAACTTCTAAAAAACACCATCAAATCCAAGATGGCGTATTTCGATTAATGAATGATTGGCAGAGCAAAAAGTGTCTTCTTTGACATATTCAGATGAACTCTCAAATAAACAAATACTGACAATGGTTACTTTTGGGTGCAACTATGGAACAAAGTATATTCTTTCAAGCTTTCCTAGAAATCTGAAGGCACGCCGTAAGCAATTCTAAGTCCTACATCGAAGGACAGCGGAAATATATATAAACCAGAAGTGAACCAAAATGAGTTGCGTAATAAATTTGATAATAATGAAGGGAATGACTAAAATCCTCAACCCAGAACTAAGCAAATATAGCGAATCGCCCGGAATGTGGTGATAAAAGTACAAAGAAGCAGCGATCAATGGTCCAGACTATCAGCAGTAAAACAATATGCCTAGTGCGAGCCAGTACAGTAGAACAAAGAAGCTTCCATCTATGCATATCCTTGCAGGCTCCAAAAAAAAAGCAATGCTTTTTAAAGACTTTCAAATTATAAACTACTGAGCAAGCAAACCCAATACAATAGGCTATCGGAGGAATGAAAAATAAACAGAAAGAAAAAATATCAACAGTCTATCTGAATCTTAATTGTAAAAATAAAGCAGTCTATCGATATCCATCACCCATGTAGGAAGACGCAAAACTGTGAACCAAATAAGAAAGCAAATACCAAAAAGAGTGCTTATTTTTGCAATGCATGGTGAAAAAAAAACGAAAAAAATATTGGGTACCAATATCGGGCTTGCTCTGGGAACAATCGCAATGAAGTTTTTTATGAACCGGGAGATGAATAACGGCTGGATTCATATAGATTCAAGTAATTTCTAGGAAAAGTAAAGTGCCTAGAGTAGACTTAGGCCGATTTACAGGTTCATAATATAGGGGAAGAAATGGCGTTGAACCAAACCCTGACCAACGAGTAAAAGCAATAAATACGGAGTGCTACTAGAAGCTGTTAAAACATCACTCATTCCTAAGGTGCCTTCAGGCACAGCTACATCGTGTTAAAGCTGACTCAGCACAATTTTACATTATATAAGCGGGGAGCATCACCCAACACAGGGTTGCTTAAGGAATTCTGGACAAGATCTGTTATGATTTGCTTACTGAATACTAGAGATGGTTAGTTCGTCTACAATACCTCGGTGAATACTCCAAGACCCACTTGTACATCACAGGAGATGTTTTTACTGATTGAAAAAATTGTCTCCATGAAAATCAATCATCTTTTAAAGGACCCAGGCGGTCGAGTGCGGTTTAATTTTCGGTTCCTTTTCATAATACAATGATTTAGTCAACTGTTTCGATCTTAAAAAAACGCCTCTTCAACTATTGCACCAAGAAACTTAGAAACTTCTTTCAGAATTTTTGTACGAAAAAATATTTATTTGGGGTATTTGACCAACTTCTGCAATTCTTACAAAATAGTATATACAGCTCCAGATTAGTCCACTAAAAGGGGAAGTCTCCATAGAAATCTATCCCCAACTTTCTTGTTGTTGTTTTAAGCTTAACTAGAAACTCAAAATTTGGTGAGTTTTATTTTATTTTTAATAAAATGTTCCACACGGATCGCGGTAGGAACATAAATCCCATTTAATTTCGACAAATAATGAAGTCGAGTTTAGTCGACTACAGTGTTCTTTCTTGTATTTTTTTTCCTTTTTAACAAAGATGGATGGATAGATATATAGAAGGATATATGGATGGATAGATGGACGTATTAATGCATGGATGAATGGAGTGTTAGTTGGATAGATAGATGGATGGATGATGGACGGATTAATGGATGGATAGATGGACGTATTAATGCATGGATGATGGACGGATTAATGGATGGATAGATGGACGTATTAATGCATGGATGGATGGAGTGTTAGTTGGATAGATGGATGGATAGATAGATAGATAGATAGATAGATAGATGGATAGATAGACGAATGGATAGATGGACTTACAACAATGCACACCAGCCAAATTTTGAAGAGGTCTAAGCCAATAACTGTTCTCGATAATACGTTTTTCATGGAATTTATAATGAACTTTAGTGTACCAAATTCCTAAGTATGCTTCAAGCAATAAGTCATGTGATCCATACATCATCCATATTTTGTGGCGCAACAGCAGACCGTGGATGATCTTCAGCGATAAAAGACATTAAAGAATCTTCATGGGATTGATCACTGATGAAATTAAGTTTGATGAAATTGAGTTTGGAGAACATTAAAAAGATTTCTCATTAAAGACATCGACATTGGAGAATCTTAATTGTATTCTTCATTGAAGGAATGTGTACCTTCAAAGATTTCTTCATTGAAAAAATTATAAGAGATGCATTGGAAAATATTCATGGGATTCTTTTTATGAAGGAATTTAAATAAATGCCAAAATAAAACCAGTTAAATCCGACCTTGGAGAATACTGCTGGGATTCATCATGGAAGTAGTTCGAAAATTCTTCATTGAAGAAATTTGATAAATGGAGAGCATTCATTCCACAAATAAATTAAACAAAGCTGCTGTACCTGACCTAGGAGGATGATGTATTATGGATGGGATACTTCATGGAAAAAATTCGTACATCGAGTATCAGGCTTTTCTTAAATGAAGGTAATGTGAAGGCATATTTACGAAATTCTTCATAAAAAGATTTTAATTTTGAGCACTCACCCTCGAGAATCTTCATCTTCAACATAGAAAAGTCAAAGTCACTTTGTTGTTTAATTAATCCATGTCGAGGGCAAGAGTAAAGCATTCAAAGTAAATCATTTATGATTCAATCTTATGTGAACTTAAAAGAGAATAAATACAACAACTTTTTTTTTTGAAGAGCTACGCAGACAATAGTTTCAGATTCTTGGTAGCTGAATACTTGAGACTTTGAATCTTTGGCTTTTAAAATAGGTAGACACATATGACTAGAAGGTGTGCATAGTTGGAGAATGGAAGGCAGACTAATGTGCTAGAATTTTTTTGTTTCGATTCACAACTCTAAATTCAAAAGTTAATAATTCGGACTCATATCTACTTTGATTGAATACTTTCACTGGCCGTCGTGCCGCAATGCAAGTCTTTATAATTTGTATACTCATGTGAGAAATCAAATAGGTAAAAAGTCAGGTAAAGTAAAATAAATTGTGATGCGTATATATATATGATTTGGTAAAGTCAGAAGAGATATTGTTCTCACTTGCTAGTACTGTTTTATTTGGTGATCTGTTTTCTTTTTTTTCACCATGAATAGTTTTACACCATGCAGTGGTGAAATGAATAAAAAGAAATATTGTGTAATGCTTTAGCAGTATTTTATTTGAAGAACTTTTTTCTTCTTTACAAACCCACCACATATTTTGTGGTTTATCTATATAAAACTTAATTTTTTTTATAAAAACAAATTTTTTTGTTGCTTGTGAAGCGCATTTAAACTTCAGCGTAACCTAAACTTATTATACTTTCTTGTTCATGTTCGCTCAAGCATAAAATGAACCAAACCAGAAAGTTTGTCAAAAACTTTCGCAAATGGCGGTTTTCAAATTATTTGCGCACTGTGGTCTTACTACTCCATAGGCAACGAACTCATCTTTGACTTAAAAATTCAGGCGACCCCAGCCTTCTCTGACTGGCGAGAAGAAAGCAATTTTACAAATTGAAAAAAAGGAAGAAACAAAAATTATACATTGACTCATTGCTTACAAACATATATTTTAGCGTTCGAATTGCATGAATACTGTGCAAATAAAAACTGTCAGGCTGCTAGGCGCTCAAGCGTAACTGGTTTGAGGGCATTAGATAAATAGACCTGCAGCACGAATGCTCGCACACACACAAACACACACACACACACACACCGGTTGACCATGTTAGAGGTCCTGCGCCTACGATATGCCAATGTCTTAATTGATTTAACACGAAATCAGTCAAACGATAATCGAAAATTGCTACGCAAACTGTTTGATTACATGCGATGCGATGTGATGCGATGTGCTGGCTGGTTGGTTGGCTGGTAACTCGAGGTAAGTCTTACCTCGTATCGAATCAACTCAATTCAATTGAATTGAATGTGCGCCTGACATGTTGGCAGGATATGGCGGCTGCCGCCTCAACTTCAGCGTTCATTGTTCATCGTCCTTGTGCGTGGCGCGTTTCGGTCAAACATGCTTCGCTGCGCTTGCAAATAATGACCAATGGCGTCGTCGTCGTCAATGGCGTCGTCATTGGCGTCGTTGCCATTTGAGGTTGTTGTCTTTCAGGCAGTAATCATCAAATATATACTTGTATATAATCTAATTGAATTGTCGAAATTATATCGTTCGCCGCGCAATTGATAATTATTGCTTTTGAGTCAGCCTTCATAAGCACATTGAATTTATTTGATTTCGTGTAATACACGCTTTTGTCTCTGTGGTTAGGCTTTAAGTGCAAGGAGATTTATGTAATCATACGATTTTGTCTTATATATAATAAGTTAACAATTATAAAAATTATAGCATTTATTATTTGGTTTTGTGTATCAGCAAATAACTGCGTATTTCTGTGAAGTGTTTTTAATATAATTCTAGGAATACAGTTTGGCTTAACAAATCACAATGAATTATTTCTCTTCACGGCGTCTTTCCGTTTCATGACATTTTGGATCAATACAAATCGACTCGGCTTTACTACTTAAAATATTACATCAAGATTTGTGAATGGCGCTAATACCCGAAAACTCGTCCTTGTCTTCCAGTTTGGTTTTCCAGCCGATAAATTAGCATGTCTGCTCTATTAGAAATTTTAGTTTAAGTTAATCAGATCGCTCCACGAAGTTCTTAATCATCTAGCGGTCAATGGGTTACTTGTTCTTCTATAAGTATTTTATTTTATTTGACGAGTCATCCCTTAGACTCATTGAATTGTGCCAGATTTTTCAGCAGCTGGTTTAGCATATTCTTCAGGTTTTCAAATAATAGTTTCGAGTGCGTTTTGCAGGAAATTCAGAAAGATTAAATAGGGAGGGCTGGACAATTTCCATATCAACTTCTCACCAGACTTATGACAGAAGTTCTGAGCGGGATTGCTTGCAAAAAAGAAGAATCAATTTATTGCTTTTGTTGAATATAGGCCACTTCTGCCTTTTTGAAATGTTATGAGACAGCTTGAGAGCACGCTGTTTGGATTTGCTTCCAAATCGGTGTAGAATTATGTCGTGAGAGGGCAAAGTATAGTTCTTCTTGTTACCATTGGCGCATAGCTGTTGTTTCCAGGCCATCCAGGTAGAAGATCTGTTTGCGTTCTGAACGTAGACGTAACCAGCAAACAATCAGATTGTGAACGCTGTACATATCAGCTCCTCTATACGCAATCACGTCCATCAGACAGTTGTGAAATCGCGATTTGATTCCAGGTGTACTTATGGATGTTCGGGTGCGGAAATTTGGTGCCGCCAATAAACATTTGATGGTTGGCGCAAAGATCGAGTATGCATTCTCCGTTGTTGTTCCTTGCGGACGCCAGTGCTTATCGACCCATGAACCTCTCGACGATCTTTGCATTAAAGTGCAACAAGAATTATATCGCCACTAGGGTCAGAGTTTATTGTTAAGTCGAGAAGGTTATAAAACCCGTTCTTAGAATCAACTGTATCTGGTTCGGTAGTTGCATAGCACTGGACAATGGCTATGTTGCGGAACTAGCTTTTAAAACGAGCTGCTGTCAGAGATAGGCTTGTACTCTATCTCCGCGTGTTTCAAGCTTTTGACTATTATTATTATGCCTACGCCATTTGCTCGTCTTTGAGTGTGGCCACTGTAGATGAAAAAATTAACCACCAGCTAAAGATCAACATACAGATCGAACCACTAGAAGGGATTGTCCCTATACAAATCTGTTTCATTTTCAGGAATTTTGTAAGAAAACATATTTTGTTGTGGTTAAGTTTTGATTAAAACGACAAATTTGATGTTCCATACCAATTTTTATAGATCCATAACTGCGGTTTAAATCCATATCTGCATTATGGTTCCTGACTGTTATCAACTATCGCATATTCTGAAATAAAAGCTTTGAAGCAATTAACAACTGAGCTATTAAATTGGACTTTAACTCAAGAGTAGTTCCAGCTAACTCTACAGCTCTGAAACAAACTACAACATTCCTCTATGCAGTGTTCCTAATAGCTAAATAAAATATAACACATACGCCCTGTTATACGAGTACATATCGCATGCAATATATATAAATGCATACTCGCAGAGCAAATGAAATGAAAATGTTTATATGTGACATGAGTGTATCTATATACCCACTCGATTTGTTCAATTATGTGCACAGCATGTGTGCGTTGTCAGTTTTATATGCTGCACAAGCATTACGAACCAACCAACCAACACCAAAGTAACACGACGCACTTCAATGCAGCAAACTACACGCGTTGTAGTGTATATACTCGCACATGAATTTGCAATGAGCTCACGAGTGAATACATGGCAGAGCAAGTGCTGCATGAGCAGCCATCAAATGAATTAATGAATGATGATTATTATGCTGTTGAGTGTGATAAGCCGATTTGCCTATTGAAATATTAATTTACGCGCGCACACATTGGCGCGCTTACCTTGAAAACCTTGAAAGCAAAAGAACACTTAACCGACACGCATACATTTAGACTTTGTAACAAGATACTTGTGAAAGCAAGAGAGAGAGAAAAGTAATCTCAATGTGGAACTAATTTGCTGTACGCTGATTGAATTAGCATTACTAATGCAGCAAGGCTATACAAAAAGGATACTTTTATTGTGCGAATTATTTTCTCGCAACAGTTATAGTATGAAACATATTCATGCATAATATTATAATAAATCATAGCGCGCAATAAATATGTAGATACACAAAAGCGTGACACGTATCTAAATACTTAGCAAATGCATAAATATATATGAAACACATTAAAACGTATATATTTAAATATAAATGAAGACATTTTTGACGCAATGCTTGTACTACACTCCTACCAAAACGAAAGAATGCGCTTCATAATGCATGACAGCAAACTTTTGATAGAATCACGTAGCGCTTTAGCAACATCTAAATCTCAAGTAGTCAGACAGACAGACAGACAGACAGACAGGCTTAAGTTACCAGGCAAACAATGCGCTTGGCTTGGTCTCTCATCAAGCGCTAAATAAATGAAGTATCTATGAGATACATTGTATAAAGTATCTGCATGCGCTTATGCTGCTTTTATCCCTTTGTAATTGAGTTGCGTTTTGAGTTGAGTTCTCTTGTTTTTTTTTTTTTTTCTTTTTTGCTTTGTGTGAGTCTTATAGATACTACTGATGCTGCTGCTGCTGCTGCTGCAGTTAGACAAGTGTTATTATGTAGTATCTTTAGATAGTCTTTTTTATTCATTTTTTTTTTTCAACAAGTATACAACTTGAGTTGTCTGTTAGGCTTTCTACTGCTGTTTGAGTGTTAGATATATCAGCATAAACGCTTTGAGTTATGCACGCTTAAACAGCAATAGCAACAGCCACAGCAGCAAATGTATCTATGAATATAGCAATTTGAAGTTTTGTGTTTTTCCACTTTGATAAATAGTAGTTTTTCTTATTTTGCTTGTGTGCAGTTTTTTGTGATTTATGCATAGATTTTCTTACACTGTTTATTGAAAAATAAATCATGCAAAATATTGATACGTTTATTTTATGGTTTATCGATATCTATATACATATAGCTGTGTGTTTTATTAAAGGCTTTCGCTTAGTAACAACTTTTCTTGGCAGGCATGAAATTGCTTATGATTTAGCTTGAGTTACTTTTTGTATCAATTTCCAATTAAATTTAAACAACAACAAATCAATACAAAACATCTATCTTTTGCTATTGCTACTAAAAGATTTATATGTGTTTGCAATTCCACAAGGACATTTCATGCCAGCAAGCCATTGTAGATTTTAGCAAATTTTAACGCTTCTCAACGATTTCGTGTTAAATTAATTAAATTCAATGCGTGTTGAACGCCCATTTCGACAATGTTTTGTTCTGCTTTGCTGCAGAGAGCGGCTTATCTAACAATTCGTGTATCTAGGGGCATGCGTTTGTACATATAGCAATGCATGATATTGAGTAGTGATTGAATGCCTGTGTAATCTCTGTGCAACACCCTTCCCTACCCATATTAATTAATGCTGCAACGACTTCTTCTACTCACATTTATTTTGCTTTGCTATGCATGTATTCCGCTGCGGTTTCACACAATTAATATGCAGGTGCAAACAACACATGTTGACAGTTGATATTAAAATGTTAAAACCAAAAATTACAAATAAATTGCATTTATTTCAAATAATTAATACATGTGTTCATGCAATAAATAAAATATGATTTCTTTTATTTAATTATGCATTTTTTTGGTTTCGACTAGAATGCATTGGTTTGTAAATTAATAACAAATAAAAAAAAAAGAAGTTTTAAAACTAAAAAATCGTTTTTTTAGACAATTTAATAGCCTGAATAATTCCAAATGCAGTGTGTTTTGCCGAAACAATTTGCAGATAATTTAAAGAAATAGGCGTTTTTTGCTTTAAAAATTTTTATTATGTGTTGTAAAGAAAATTCATCAAATTAAACATTTTTAATTTGATTTAACCTCAAAAAAAAAAGAAAAAAAAAAAAAAACTTGAAGTCGAGTGTTACTTTTAGATACTCCATACTCTCGTGTAGGATATTTTATTGAAATTAGCAAAAGATTTAAAAAAATTGGTGCTTTCTAAACCACAACAAAACGTTTCTCATATAAAAAAACCCAGAAAAGAGAAAAGATTTGTTTGGGGAATCTCCTTTCTAGTGGTTCGATATAGACATATGTGGCATATTTTATTAGAACTGTAGTCAGGTACTACAGTTTTTCTGATTCATGCTAAACTAAACCACAACAAAAGGTTTTTCTTACAAAAATTCAGAGAGAATGAGGCAGGTTTCCATGGCCCCTTAGAGACACATTGACACGCAAAATGAATACTTATTATGAATAATTATTAATCCCTCTGGAATAGACAAAAAATCAAAATTTGGGTGGTCTAAGTCTTAACTACATTTTATATATATACAGGCCCTTCAAGGCCCCTAAAATGATGTAAATTTTTTATAATGATTTTTGAGAAGCACCCAAGAGCTGTGCTGCTGCATGATTATGTGTTGAGAAACTGCAAGAGCAACTATCTCAAGTATTGTCAGAGGCACAATACATCCCCTTCAGGCGGTTAAAACAATAAATTCTGCTGTGCCCATATCTGTTTCAACAAGCCGGTCTACGGATTGGAGCATAGGCGATAAGAGAACTATCCCATTTCGAAATAGATGAGGAAGTGAGGGTTGAGTCTGCAGTGGCAACAAAAGTGCCTGAGTCGCCTATATTTATGAGGCACAGGTAGTCCCAAATCCAGTATGTATGTGCGAATGTACAGTTTAAAAATTCGCGTGCAGTCCTGCAGATTAAACGGGCTGCTGAACGCCACAGCCGCGCTCGCTCACTGATACCTAAGCCAAGTCATTTGTTCCACCAGTTATACGTACTACGATAATTTTGAGACCTACTGTCATAGTGAAGGTGGCTATTCATGGTACAACCTTCTTCGAATGTGTGCTTCTGGACCCCTGCATGCACACCTCCACCCTTTGTGAGCATGCGTTAAAGCGTCTGAACCTGACGACGGGGCTTAGTGTTTATAGTTACTGCTTATTGGTGCTGTGCTTCAGGTATATCGCCGCTCGAATGAGGAGTAAATGAAAGACTAAAGAAGGCGTATTGGCGGAAAAAAATTTAGTAGTCCAGTTCGGTGTACATAGTATGTACTTGGAGTATGGAGCATAGGCCTATCAAGGTCTTAATGAGTAGGGATGAAATTAATTTGTAAATTCTTTACAGCTTCCACAAAATGGGTCTACAAATTTGATAAATAGCACAGAATAGTATCGTGAATAAAAACAACAAACAGGCAGCTCAATTTGTTGACGAAGTGGATTGCACAATTCCTCTTTATTTATAATTTTACAAGAGAAAGGTAGTCGATTAGGACCTCTGAGACTTGGGACAACATATTCGTTCTGCATTTTAGCAATAATTTTTTAAAACTGCAGTCTCTAACACATAATCAGTTCTTCTCACCAAGGTCTATTGGTCTTTTTAAATATGCAAGTTGGTTGGATAAACTCTCTGGATCCGTCTTCTCGCCCTTACTCAACCTCTCAGAAGCATTTGAGCCAGCTCGTTCGGATGATTTGCCAGTTTGTCCAGGTATGCAGCAGCTTGGCGGTTGCTAACATCTCTCTATCTCTCAATATCTCTATTGCATAGGTACCATGCCACACCAGATATTCTTTGCAAAATTTGAGACTGCTCGACTCGTATTTTATTGAGGTTCCAGATGGGTGCCAGAATAGCTTTATAGATGTGTGTCTTGTTGGTAAGCGATAGCTTATTCCTGGCATTAAGGAGCCAAGTCATGCTGCTCGCCTTTGCCTTAAGGCACCTAACTACCTAAGTTATATGGCGCTGGAGAGTAAGTCGTTTGTCCAGAGTGACGTCAAGAGCTCTCCATGTCAGAATAACACAGGAGAGGTGTCATTTCAAAGAGTGTATGTTACTGATACACGCTTGTCAGGGTTTATAGCGATATTTTAACTGCAGGCCAAGTTCTCAAATCTTTTTAAATATGTCTGAAGAAGATCTGCAGCATTGTACACGCATTTGTCACTGACCAGAACTGCAGTGTCATCTGCAAAGCTGGCAACAAGTAAACTGTTGAGGTGCGAGTTCGGTAGGTTGTTGGCTGAGAGCATGTCATATGTATACAGGCTATAAAAAGTTGGCTCTAACACGCCACCCTGAGGTATAACAGCTTTGACTCTCTTTGCTTTAGAGGATAGGCCGTCCAGAAAAAACTTTGATAGAGTGCTCGCTAAGGAAGCTTTTGACAATTAGGTGGAGCTGTGGGCATGCCACACTCTGTAAAATCCAAAAACGCTTCAACGAGCTCCTTTCCGTGGAATCCAACAAATGCAAATTTTATAACTCGTTGCCGTTGCTCGAACGTGCCATGTCTGAGCCTAAAGCCAACTTAAAACTTTGGGATTGTCTTTTTGACCGCACTGGTTCCAAGAATCCTTCTCAGAATGCACCACTCCAATATTTTGCCAAATGCTGGCAGAAGGCTTATCGTTCGATAAGTTTATTTAGTTTATCTGTTGGCTTCCCACTTTTATTTATTTATCTTCTTGGCGCCTGGGAAGTGCCCAAGTAATTAAGCATAGTTAAAAATCATTCAAGGAATAGCAAAGTTCTGTGAGGGTGCAACTTGATGGAGCGATTATCAAGCTGGTCCTCGCCTGGAACTTTGTTATTGCGAAGCGTTTTGTTCTCCTTTTCCACTTCAGTTAGTGTGATTCGGCCACTAGCTATACTCTTCTTGGCGACACTGTCTCAAATGGCTTGAATCTCTCCTTCATATTTTTCGCAAATGCTTCGGTTCTGTCTATGGAGGACTATGCAACTAGCCTCTTGAACTGCCTCGTAAGCTTCCAGAGCACAAACTTTGTTTAAACTTTAATCGGGAGTAGCTATGATATTTGTAAAATGTTTCACCTTTCCACTAATGCAAATAATTAAATTAAATGTTAAAATATATAAAAACTAAAGCACTTAAAGTAAATATAAAAAAATATTTATATACATTTATAGTATTTATGATTTTTGAAAACGATTTGACAAACGAAATACATTTTTTCATAGCATTTATTATTTTATTTTGCGGTTATGTGTTTGCATATTGTTATAAATTAAAATAAATATTGCACGAGTGTATGCAGCTGCTGTCGCATGCGGCAGAAATGTTGAAATGAAAAATTGACAATTATTCTGAATAATATTAAATTCGAGTAGTAGAAATCTGTGCTTCATATACTCGCACCTGTGTTATTTGTTTGTTTGTGCATTTATTCAGCTCAAATTGCTTGTGAATTATGTGTGCAAAAGTGTCAAGCATTTGAAAATTGTGTTGGCGAATGTTGAAGCTCGGCTTTTTTATTTGTATTTATTTATTTTTTCAATTACGTTTTAAAATAAAAAATATATTTAATTTTTTTTATATTATTTTCCAACTGCTAAATTGAGTTATTAAAAGATTTTTCTGTTTAATGAAATGTAAATTTTGTGGTCACGCTTTGGGTTTGTTGACAAATGAGTCTCGGTTTATTTATGCGTGTGCAGCAGCTGTGATTGCTCGCTAAAAGTTGGCATTGTGTAAAGTGTGCATTTGAGAGTTTAAGTGGATTAGTTTTGAATTAGATACGTTTTTATATTAAGCCGTTAGTGTGAATATTTATGGATTTATTAATGCGTTTATGAAATGTTTTTTTTTAAAAGCAAAAATTAAGCCACTGCTTTAAGCAAATTAAGTTTTATTAAAGCACTGTAGGGGAGCAAAAGCTTAAGTTTTTAAGAGATATTTTCTAATCAATTAAAAAATGCTGCCATATATGCAAATAATTTAAAGAATAAAACACAGTGAAGCCTGTTGTTTATTGTTGTTGACATTCTAGCGAGTAGAACAATTAATAAAAGCAATAGCAGCAGCAATAAGGACTTCTATGCAACAACATAAACTTCAGACACATACTCATCTACTCACCTACACATAAAATGTGTGTGTGTGTGTGTGCTGTGCTGTGCTGTGCGGGTTTTGTAGAATGTTTTAATTAAATTTGCACTATTTGTGTACGCGGTGCAGTTTACAAAAGCAAGCATCACGCTAGAAAAGGTAGTCTAGTACCCACACAAACCGCGACCAAGAGGTCGGATGAAATACTGTTAATGACATGCAATCGTGCAGTAAATTTTCTACAGGACATATTTGCACACACATATACAATGGACAAAGTTAATGAGTGGGGGCTGCTGCTGCTGCATTGAACGCACTAATACAAACAAACGTTGACAGCACTTTCTATCCATAACAAGCCAGTCAAATGAATACTTGACTAAATGGCTGACTGATTCAATGAATCAATGAATGAAGGAAGGAAGGATATACACATATATAAATGTTTAGGTTAAAGGAAACATATACAAACGCATTTTGTACGACAAAGCATTTCTCGGTCAGTCTACTGCTGACTGCTTTGTTATGTGCGCTGCATGCGTTTTAGGCTGAAGCGGAATAATTAAGCTGAGATGTTACTTTGGGGAGATAGAGAGTATGATTTTCTGAGAAGTGTTTCAGGCTCAAGTATGGAAGTATATTAAAGCGCAACAAATTAGTAGATATGCTGCCGAAATTTTCGGTAAAGTTTGATGCAAGCAGAAATTTATAATCTTTTTCTTGTCGAAACTAATGAAGATTTTACTAATAAACAATATTGAAAGGCGTTTAAAAATATGGAGAATCTTCATAACATATGTAATATTTGACCTAGATATGTTCAAATAAATATTGCTCAAGATTTCCGGTACACCAAAATGGGCAGAAATTTATATTCCAAAAATTTATAAAGAATATACTAAAAGCTCCTAACAAATGGAGATACTTTGAAACTAATAAATGAAAAAATTGTATGTTCCTAAAACATCTTTATATAATCATTATGGAGAACATTGAGTATAGGCATCTTTCAAATCTTCTAAAAGGCATTCTAATAGAAACAATGAAAAGAGCATCTAATAAAGGACATCTTTCCAAAATTCTGTAGAATTTTCTATTGAGGAACATATATCATATCATATCTGGCATAACTTCTGACAATGATCATAATGGACAACATTGAAAGCTGAATCATAAATGCCAGTACCCAAAACTTTGGACAAAATTTCTGATGGAGAACATTAAAAAGCTTTTCATAAATTATATCTCCAATAGTTTTATAGATCATCTAAGCGAAGAACACTAAAAAGCGACCAATAAATGGTGGCTACCAAAACTTCGGAAGAATATCATAATGGAAAGTTTTTGGAAATGCTTGAATAATAATATACCACAAAAAGGTTTGAAGTTCATCCTTATGAAGAATATTTAAAAGTGCTCAATAAATGGAGTTGCTTTTCTCATACTCAAACAAAAATGTTTACTATACAAAAATGTATGTTCTTAAAAGTTCTATATATCATCCAAATGGAGAATTTTACATTTTGGTATTTCTCAAATGCTCTGAAGAATATGCTTAGTGCTAAATAAATAGCCTCCCATTACTTCCGGCAATAATCATAACAGACAACATTAAAAACCGATCATTCAATGGTGTCTCCTTAATCTTCGGAAGATTATTCTAATGAAGAACATAAAAAAGCGCTACTAAAATAATATCGCCAAAAGTTTTAAATATCATTCTAATGAAGAACATCAAAATGCACCTAATAAATGTTATCTCCCAAAAATTCTGAACATCACTTAACTGGAGAATTTTAAAAGAGTTTAAAAATTCCATCTCACAATATTTTTTAAATTCATTCAAAGAAGAATAATAAGAAACACTTAATAAATGGTGTCTCCAAAATCTTCTGAAGAACATGCTATACTTTTTAATTAACAATATCTCCTGCACTTTTTAAGTACATTCTAATGGAGAACATAGTAAAGCTCTATTATATAAATGTCTACAGAATCTTAAGAAATCTTTACTTTAGAAGAACATTGAAATGCGAGTAACATCTGGATATCTCTCAGAATATTTAAAGTTAATTTAAAGGAGAATTTTGAGAAGCACTTTTGAAATGGTGTCTTCCAAAACTTCTAAAGATCATTCTAATAAAGAAAATCGAGAAATGCTTGATAAATTGTTTGAAGAAAATTAAAAACTTTTTTATTTGGCGTGTCTCAACATATCTGACGAAAATCCTCATGGAAAACATTAAAAAACATTAAAAAATGGCTACCTCCGAAAACTTCTAAAAATTATAATGGAGAACATTTAAAAAACTCTTACAATTTACCATGTCCAAAGGCATCCAAATATAATCCTAATGGAGAATCTTAAAAACACTTAATAAGATGATATTTAGAAGCTTTCGGAGATAGCATTTATCAAGTTTTTTTAAGAACATTGGAAACATTTAATATATGTTATTTATGAAAACTTCTGAAGATCATAAAAATGGAAAATGTTGAAAAGTGTTTTCAAAACTTTTGAAGTGCATTCTAATGTTGAACATAGAAAAGTGCTAAAAATTAATTATCTCACGCAGTTTTTGAGGATTATAATTGTGAAGAACATTGAAAAACGTTTACTAAATGGTATGTCCCAACCCGTTTGCTAATAATTCTAATGGTGAACATTTAAATAAATTAATAAATACTACCTGCGAAACATTCTGAAGACCACTTAAATGGAGAAAGTCAGAAATCACTTAATAAATAAAATCTTCGAAAACTTGAAACTGAAGATCTTTACAATGGAGAACAATAAAAAGCGCTAAATATTTAGTGTCCTCCAAGTCCTCTGAATAACATCATAATGGATAACATAAAAAAAATATTTTCTCAATGATGAGGTACAACACTTCTGTAGATTATATATTGTAGAGAACATTAAAAACTATGAAGAACATTAAAAATTACAACAATTTCTACCTACAAATACGAAGATGAGAAACTCTTAATATGTAGAATATCCTAAGACTTTCAAATAGAGTCCTAATGGAGAATCTTTAAAACATTTAAATAAACCTATCTATGAAAACTTCTGAAAAACATCCTAGCGGAAAACATTGAAAGCGTTAATATAAGGTATCTACCACATCTTCTGAAGATCATCATAATGGAAAACATTGATAGCGCTAAAATTTAAGTATCTCCGAAAGTGAACAGCATTGAAAAACGCTTACTAAAGGATATGTACCAACACTTCTGCTAATTAATCACATTAAGGACATTTTAAAAAACTTAATAAAAACTATCTTCGAATACTTCTGAAGGGTTAAATATTTATTATCCTTCATAAAACTGGAGAAGATTAAAAAACTTGTCTAAATGTTGTAGCCAAACATTTCTGAAGATAATTCTCTTTGGGTACATAAACAATTATGGAGAATATTAAAAATCACAAATATGTCTACCTCCGAATTCTCCTGGAATCTTCCAAGACTTCCAACTTAAATCATAATGGAGAAACTTAATAACATCATCATTCATAATGGAGAACATAGAAATCGCTTAAAAGTAAGTAGCTTGCAAAGCTTCTGAAGATTATGATAGTGGAAAACATTGACAATAGCTTCGTAATTGATATTTTCTATACTTCTGAAGATTATACTAATGAAGAATATTGAAAAATATTTAATAAATGGTATATACGAAACTTCTAAAGATCATCATAATGGAGAACATTGAAAAGAGCTTAAGAAATGTTATATTCTTGAAGCTTCGGAAGATCATCATAATGGAGAACATTAAAAAACATTTACTAAATGATGTGTCGCAAAACTTTATAAGATAACCTTATGAAGATTGTTAAAAAACGCTTAATAAAAGCTATTTCCGAGAACTTCTGAGGACTATTGACACATAGAGAACATTGAAAAACATTTAAGAAATGGTAACGTCATAACTTCTGAAGATCACGATTATGAAGAATATTGAAAAAGCTTAAGAAATGATACATAACTGCAAAAACTTTTGTAGAACATAGAAAAGTATCGAAAACTAAGTATCTCTCAAGCTTCTAAGGATTATCATAGTGAACAATATTGATCCAAGATGATTTAGCGAATATATAGTATGTCCCAACACTTAAGAAAATATTCCTAATGTAGGACTTATTAAATACTATCTCCGAAAACTACTAAGGACTACCGCCATGGATAATGTTGGAAATCACGTAATATATGAAATCTATAAAAAACTTCTCAAGATCTTTATAATGGAGAAAAATTAAAACCGCTAAATATTTAGAGTCCTCTAAATACTTTG
This sequence comes from Leucophenga maculata, assembly GCA_035044805.1. Taxonomy (NCBI): domain Eukaryota; kingdom Metazoa; phylum Arthropoda; class Insecta; order Diptera; family Drosophilidae; genus Leucophenga; species Leucophenga maculata. The sequence continues at coordinate 59,312 of JAWNNP010003845.1, read as the reverse complement.
AACATCAGTATTATCAATAAAAGGTATCTACGAAACTTCTGAAGATCATCATAATGAGCTTAAGAAATGCTATCTCCCAGAACTTTTGAAGTTTATTCGAATGGAGAACATTGAATAATGTTTAATACATGTTCTCTCCCAGAACTTTTGAAAATAATTCTATTGGAGAATGTATACCGATTAAGAATGAGTACCTTTTAAGCTTTTGGAGAGCGTGGAGAACATTGAAAAAATTATACTACGAAAACCTTTGAAGTTTAATTTAATGAAGAAGATTGAAATATTGAATCATCATAATGGAGAACATTGAAAATCGGTTCATTCTAAAGGAAAACATAGAAAAGCACTTAGTATCTTCTAAAAATTCTATGAATATCTTTTAAGAAAGAGTGCCAAAGCTGCTGAAGATCATTACAATGGTGAACAATGAAAATCGTTCAATAAATAGTTTCTCCCAAATTTTCTGAAGATCACCTAAATAGAGAAATGTCGTAAATAGTATCTTCCTCAAATTCTGCAGCTCATTATAATGGAGTACAATAAAAACTACTTAAAAAATAATATTTCCAAAAATAGTATGTATCTCCATTTTTTAAGTACTTTCCACTGTTATGCATTACAATAATCTTCAGAAGTTCTGCGTTCAGCAACTCATAAAACTTTCAATAAATTTTGATCAAACATTGAAAATTCTGTACTAAATCATTAAATTAAATTTGAATTTCGCTCGCAACAGCCCAATGTATCGGCAGCATAGAATATGTATCTACACGCTGCCACGCCGTATCTGGCCTGCACATGCTGCATGTTTGTTTAGGCAAATTTTGCTTGCGTAAAACAAACAAAACACACAAACTATGCCATTGAACATTAATTGCTGCGCAAAATTATGCCCATTTAAAGCATTTTCAATAATTTCGCATGCAATCGAGTGTGAAAATTGTTACAAAAATTTGCAGTTGAAAGAAAAACACAAATAATAATAAAAAACAAAGTTGGACAAAAATCCAAAAAAAAAAAAAAAAAAAACATTAAAAAGAATTCAATGTTGCCAAAGGTTTTAAAAGCAATTAAGCGCATTGATTTTGTAATTAAAATCGATTTTTAGCAAATACGTGTGGAGAGAGTCGTTGTATGCTTTTATGCTTTTCGCGTGAATGCAAACTTAAAAAAAAAAAAAACAAAAAAACACACGTTTTGTTCTGCAGCTCCTGTTTGCCATTTTGCTCCTGTATGTTGCGGCTATTTTGATTAGAAATTTACACGTTTTACACATCAATCTCAGTTGGAAAATGCAGCAACCACCACCGGTAACCAACGGCCGCAAAAAATCAAACCATACCATCAAACGCAACAAGAACAGCAAGTATTGAAGGGACACCTCCTGCTCGCTGCTAGACAGCCTCATCATCATGATCATTATCAACAACAGAGGAAATCATTTTAACAGGCATTTGATGAGTTTCATTGTGCGTAGTCGTTCTAAACGTTCCGCCATTCTAACTGTCTGTCTGTCTGTCTGTCTGTCTATCTTTCTATCTAGGCTGCTGCTGCTGCTGCTGCAGTTGTTGTCTGTCACGCTTGAGTTGCACTAATGAAATTAGAAAGCATCACGCTGCAACAAAATGTTTACAATTGGTAGTGAGTTGTAGCAATTAAGAGTGTAGATACTCGTAATGGCATTGTCAGCTAGAGTGAGCGAGAGAGAGAGAGAGTTGCTATACATCAATGCCTTTTAATTGTCAAATGAACTATTAAATTGTTGCTTTTATGTTCGATCTTTTGTATAGCTATTAGGAGCAGAAGCGAGTAAAATTTATATACAAATAGAAGAACATTTATTAGATTGTGTTGAATTGTAATCAATTTATTGTTCATAGTCGTTAAAAAGTTGATATTATACAAAAGAAAAGTCCCAACTAAAATTGTTATCTCTCAAACTTTTAAAATTCACCTTAAGCTTCTGAAGATTATCATAATGAAGAACATTGAAAAACACTTACTTAATTGCTACCAAAATTTCCAAATAAAATCCAAATAGAGAAAATTGAAAACACTTAATAAATGCTATCTCCGAAATCTTCTGAAGATCATCATAATGGAGAAAAGTTGAATTGCGCTTAATAAGTTATAACTCCCATCACTTTTTGAAGTTTATCTTAAGCTGCTTAAGAATATAACAATGAAGAACACTGAAAATCAATAAATAGTAAGAATCTCCCAATTTTCTAAAGATCTTCATAATGAAGTATAATAAAAAAAAACTAAATGGCATGTTCCAACACTTCTGTAAATAATCGTAAAAGACGACATTTAAAAACACTTAATAAATGTCATCTTCTCACAGTTCTGAAGATCATCCTAATGAGGAACATTGGAAAGAGCTAAATAAATGGTATTTTCGAAACTTCTGAACATAATCACAATGGAGAACATTGAAAAACTTTAAAACTTTTAAAGTTTATTCTGATGGAGATAATTTAAAAGCAATAAATAGTAAAAATCTTCCAAGCTTTTAATGGAGAACATTGAAAAACGCTTACTAAATGGTATATTCCAACATTTCTGAAGATAATAATAACGGAGAACACTTGAAAAATCTTAATAAGTTCTATCTCCGAAAACTTCTGAAGATCATTCAAATGAAGAACATTGGAAAGAATTTAATAAATGGTATCTACAAAATTTCAGAAGATCATTCTAATTGAAAATATGAAAAAACGCTTTAAAAATTTTAGCTCCCAAAACTTTTGAAGTTCATTCTAATGGAGAACATTCAAAAATCTGCCAAGCTTCTAAAGTACATCAATGGAGAGCATTGAAAAAAGCTTGCTAAATAGTATGTCAAACATTTCTAAAGAAAATCATAATGGAGGACAGTTGAAAATACTTATTAAGTGCCATCTCCGAATATTTCTGAAGATCATTCTAATGAAGAACATTAGAAAGCTTTTAATAAATGGTATCTACTAAACTTCAGAAGATCATCCTAATAGAAAATATTTTAAAATGATTTTAAAAGTTTTATCTCCCAAAGTTCATTCTAATGGAAAACTTTGAAAAAACTTACTAAATGGAAGGATCTAACATTAAAAAATGAAAAAATACTTAATAAATGCTATCTTCCAAAACTTCTAAAGATCAGGATTGACATCTCCTAAAACAATTTTAAGTCAATCGAATGGAGAAACTGGAAAAGTGCTTGGTAGTTAGTATCTGCTAAAACTTTTAAACAATGGAGATGAGTCTAACGACACCTCATACAGACTACAAAATATATCAACAAAGTTTTCAGATCCCAGTGGAAAATCCACGGTTTGAGAGTTAAAAGCACACTGCAGAAAAAATTAATCAGAAGATATATAAACATATATATTAGGCAACAAAAGGAACATTCATTGAAGACGTTCTGAAGTTTTTCCCGTCTTCTCTAGATATATGTGAGCAGTAGAGATATATCGCGCGCTCCATAGATAGGGCTGCCAAGGATGTCATTGGTTATACAAAACCTGTCAATAAATCTTGGTACAAGGACAAGGAGTGTCGCAATGGTACTGCAGAGAAGGACGCTTTCTATCAGCGAACTCTGCAGTCGGGAGCAACGCGAGCTATTAGAGAGCGATATCGAGAAAAACAAAGAGAGAGAATAAATGCCTTTTTAGACGCACAGAAAAAGAACAAGAAAGGTGGGAGTTTGAGCATGTTAAGAGGTTATGTGACAGATATGAAGCTGTTATATTTTATTAAAAGGTCCAGCACCTGACCGAAGGTTTTAAGTCTGGAGTAACTTTATGTGAAGACGAAAGTTGAAATCTGGTTGCAGATGCTCACAAATCACTGAGATAATGGAGGAGTCATTTTCGAACCTCTTTGTGGGTGATGAAGTGTACAATTCCGCCGATAGAGAAATGACACCGGAACCACCAGTTAATGATGGCACTATTATAGAGTAATCGGACCATAAGGAGGTCGATTGGGTTATTTAAAAGCTGAAAAACAGCAAAGCGATCGACTCTGATGGGCTGCCAGCTTAGTTTTTTAAGACTGGTGGCAAAGAGTTGGTTAGGATTTAGCACCAACCTTTTATGCAAGTTATGGTCCGATGAACGTATACCCAATGACTGGAATCTCAGTGTTCTCTGTCCTATCTTTAAGAAAGAAGATCCGCTGTTTGTGCCAAGTACCGCGGAATAAGTCTTCTTTCCATCAAATGTAAGATTCGTTCGTCTTTGCATGATGGCGCACTCACACACACAAAAGGTTGTCAGGGTTGGAAAGAACCTCTACGAATCCATTGATAAAAAAAGAGGTTTCAGGCAAGATAATAAGCTATCGTTCTGATGTCGGCCTAGATCTTCGAATGGAAGTGATGCTCCTTGCTTATCCGATGACATCGATATCATCGGAACGCAGGAACAGCGAGTCAACAAGGCCTTCTCAGAGATTGAAAAACAGTCTTGGCTCATGGGTCTAGCGGTGAATGAGAACAAGAGAAAGTACTTGGTGTTTTCTCGTACTCCGTCATCGCGTCTTGGACGGTCAGTGACGATGGAGAATTTCAACTTCAGTGTTGTAGAAAACTTCGTCTATCTTGGGTCCGAGATAACCAGCAACAACAACGTCAGCCTGAAGACCAGTTTGGCTACTGTAAGAACCGCGAGCTGTATGAGCTACTCGAGTGTTGACATAGTCCAGCGCATAATATTCCAACGATTGCACTAGGCTTGTCACCCCATTCGAATTAATGAAAGAGCTTCAGCACGCATGGCTTACATTGGGGGGTTTAAACTTCATTGGAGGACAAAGGAGTAGAGAATGACCGGACACGCGTTGGAATGATCAGCTATGGAGAGATTTTCCATGATCGAGCGGCAGTTGTAGGCTACCTAAGTAAGCAACTGCACACTGCATCATTTGGCATGTTTTTTTTCAGTCTTGGGTCTTCTGACAGATTTCATTGGTATGATTGGGGAACACTAATGAGAAATCTCTTTATTGACATCCTTCAACAGCTCCTGACCAATGCTTATAAAATGGTTATTTTGTACAAAAATTAAGCAGTTTCGCAGTAATTCGTTTGAAGCCCAAGCCATCCCAAAAAAACTTGTTAATAGTTCTCTAATAGTGATTTGACAATTCTTCATAATAATTGTCTTAATTTTTTAATGTTTCCATAGGTTCTTGTCATGCAATGCTGTCCAGAAAAGATGCAAGGGTGTCCTTTTTTTTTTTAGTTGACCTCGTATTATAGCGAATTTCTCATAAACCAACCCAAAATGCCAAACCATACCATTTACACAACTCGAATAATCAAGTGTATTAAAGTATATTGCAAACCTCTCAAAAAATAAAAAAAAAAAACAACTTCTACGCTAGACATTAATAATGCGTGCAACGCACATACCACACTCTTGCAGCATATCCGCTTCCGGCAGCATGCCGGCACCATTGTTAAATTGCAACACACTGCCAAGCACTGAGGCAGGCTTAGTAGTAGTAGCAGTAGTAGCGTATATACGTACTTCATAATGCTTGCTTAATAATAAAACTCAAGAAAGTATTGTGCACAGCTAAGTATTTGGATGCTACTTGATGCTTTCATACAATTTAACTTCCTTATCACTTCCTGTTTTGCTGTTGCTGCCTTTGGTGCAGCAGCATTTCAAGTGGCTGCTGCTGCACACTGCACACAGAGGCAGCTCAATCTAATACAATATGTAGCTGCTACGTATCTGCGAATGTGCAGACAAAAGATTGGCACGCTGACGACACTTTTCGTTTGCAATAAGCTTGCATTGAAGTGGCATTTTCTCGGCTAACAAGCGTACTCCACGCTGCTGCTGCTGCTCATTTCATTCATGCCGGACTTTCAAGTGTGTAAGGAAAAGCGCAAATCACTTCCTGCCTGTCCAACTGGAACAAGAAAAGTGTGAAAAATGTAATGTAATAAAATTAATACAATAAAAGAGTAAAGTAAAGTAAAGCAGAGTAAAGTAAAATAAAGTGGAGGCAACGAAGTGTTTATGTCTTGAAATATATTAATTTTTAGCATGAAACTAGCTGCTTGCTAGCTGCATTCAAATTGCATGCAACGAAGTTTTCGCTCAAACCAATTTCTTATAAAAAAAATTGAAAGAAAATTCACGAAAATTTTCATTTCTGTAGTAGTCAGTAGAAAAGGCAAAGAAAAGTCTGTGCTACACAAAACAAGCAGTAAGCGTCTATTCATAAATCTTCATAAGCAAGTACTTGCTTTGTATGAGTATGTGTAGCTGGTCTACTTGAGTATGCCTTTGGCATCCTTTGCAAGCGCTCCAACTGCAGTTGCACGTCTGCTTGTTTTACCTGTATTTCGTTTGTTCGGTTTCACTTGGCTCGACTGCTTGCTGCCATTTTACTGCTTTTTTTTTTGTTTTTTTTTTCTTTTTATACATTCTGTGCGTTCTCTCTGTTCAGCCTTTTTATGCAAGTGGCTGCTCGTCCGTCCGTCCGTCCGTCTATCTGCCAGCTAACTAACTACGCCCCCAACTGAAAATTGCTGCACAACAAGCAAACCACAAAATAATTCAAGTGTAGTAATTGCACTACAATGTAGATAGATCCTTACACATATATATATATATATATATATATGTATAATATATATCCTTATACGTTTTTTGACAACGAAACACTTTGCAGTTAAGGAAAAAGTATATTAAAGTTCTACAAATGTGCAGCTTTTGTATATTTATATGCACGGCTAATAGCTGCATTTCTTTTGACTTCCTTTCGATTTGTATTCCTTTATTATGCCGCCATTTTATTTTTATTTATATTTATACATGCAGGAAATACTTTTATTTTTATTGCTTGTAAGTTGCAACTTAATTGTGCAAACTGTGTGCATGCGGCTGGAAATGTGAGTATCTTAAGTTCGTTGCATGTGTGACAGTGGCGTAGTTAGGTGTTAAGATGGTTGTTCGTGGAAATTGATGTCTAGGAAAAATTATCAGAAGAAGTGCAGTGAGTGTATATGAGCATAGAAATATTCAAACTTTCAAACTCAATCTCATCTTGTCTTCAAGATCTTGTTTGTTCAAACCGTTGGCTGGACTGACATAACTATAAAGATTCAACATATCGTTGATATCGAGGACGAATATATATGATACTCACTACGCCTGTTTTAGGTTGTAACATATACATATACAAACAAATACAATATACCCTTCTATGCTGTTAATACAAGACAATAAATAGTAAATCATATACCCTCCATTACCAAAAGCTACTTGCTACACTGATGTGTGCAACGCGAATTATTGCCAATTCGTGTGGAAGTCTTAAAAACTCATTTAGTAGTTATGAAATGGATATATGATGCTGTGGAATTATCAAGCACGCACAGGAATTGTAAATGTGTTGAAAATTCCTTGTACATATCTTCTAAAATGATTCCAAAGTAATGCAATATTTTGCATGATAAACCCGTGACGAAGCTTATGATGATGCACGAAAAGTCGTTTGGTGCTGATCAAACTGCGGGTGGGTGGTGTTGAAAAACAACCCCATTAATTAGGTGTTGGTGCGTTGCGCAGGTTGTTGTCATCGAAAGACACAAGGCTGACATCACTTTAAACCAGGAAATACGATGGAGCAACCTACGACATATACTATAGCTGCCATGAGAGTAAGCGCGATCGCGGTTTCGTTATAAGTAGGAAACTACATACCGTCGTCTCCAGATTCACACCTATTGACAAGAACCTAACCCCGATACGCATCAAGGCTATATAGAAGAGCTAGAAGAGCCTATTGGTTTTGTGCAAATGTATGTAACAGGTAGAAATAATGATCGGAGACCCCCCAAAGTTACCCCCATTATGTTCAGGAGTGACAGAGGAGTCGATCCTTATGAATTAAAGGATCTTGGAAACGATAATAGATAGAGACTTCGTGCTTTTTGCATTCGACTAGGACTTCTCCGGAATTTTACAAGTTTTTTTTTTTAAATTTGATCAGGACTACGTGGCTCAGTCCTAATCAAATTACACGCAACCAAATTGATCATGTTCTGATTGACGGAAGGCACTTCATCGAAATAGTTGGACGTTATCAACTCGAACCACTATCTTATCGGAGCAAAATTCTGTACTACGCTCAGCGTGACAACGGCAAACTGCAATCACAATAGACCATGAAAATCATCTCAAACACACAACCACACAAAAATTGTGGGAATCCTTTCTGTCGTGTCTAGATTTATGTTGGCAGAGAAAAAGAAGCAAGAATGGCGTCATTTTGTAGATGTTGCGAGCTTATGTGACAGAAATGAAATTCAAAAAATGTATCATGAGGTCAAGTGTCTGACCGAAGAATTTAAACCAAGAGAAACTTTCTGTTAAGACGAACGTAGAAATCTGGTGACAGGTGCACAGAAAATACTGATATTATGAAGAAGTCATTTTTCTAAGCTCCTTGGAGGCAATGATGCACACAATACCGCCGAAAGAGTTATGACACCGGAACCATCAGTTAATGAGGGCACTATTGCAAAGCCTGCGAATTATAACGAAGTCGATTTGGTTATTAAAGAGCTTAAAAAGACAGCAGCAGGTTCTTATTTGCTGCCAGTTTAGTTATAGAAGACTGGCAGCGATGAGTTGGTTATGAGTATGCATCAATTTTATTTGCAAGATATGTTCTGATGAACGCATACCCAATGACTGGAATCTCAGTGTTCTTTAATCGGACTTTAAGAAAGGATAATCCAATGTTTGTGCCAACATCCTGCCTAGAAAATATCGCAACTTAAATTAATTTGAATTTCCTAATTAGTTAGAGAGGTAAATTTATTCCCAGCTTGGTAACACTGTGCTTCAGTATGAGATCTGGCAACCAGTGTTTTTACATCAGCTGTTTTAGTAAAACTCAGTAGTGCTTGGCGATTTTTTTCATATAATTTCTGGTTCGAAAGTTTATAGTACTCGTACACCCATATCTCATCGACATTAAGTATGCTTTCCATAAAGGCAAGATCCCAATTGACTCGATCCAGCATGTCTGCAACTCCTTGCTCTCGATACCTTTTTTTTTTTAAATATTTTTTTATATGTACGCATCTCCAATATATGAGCGATCTCTATCAAGCTCATATGGTAACTTTCCGCATCGATTTCATTCACTTTATCGTTATTATTGTCGGTGAGGCTCATTGAAGGCCGGCCTAAGACCATCCTTCAACGCTTTCTACCACTCGTATGTGCGCATTTTTGACAAAGCAGTTTCAAACAAAACGTTTTGCAACATTTTCAAGAAAAAGTTTAACACAAATACGTTGATCAGTATTTTCATTAAAAAAAAAGTCGCTGCTTAGGTACGTATCGATATTTTCTTGACAGGGTGTATAAGTTAAAACTTGATTTATAATACTTTAAAAAACATAAAGCAAGTTTAAAATTAAAGCAAAACTCAATGCTTTGTTGAAATTAGTTTGGAAGTTATAGAACGGAAGAATATATCTTATGACTCTATATGCCAAGTTTTACTCAAATTTTATACGGCACAGTCAAATCCAAATCTTTAAGCTTAGATTAAGCTATTATTTTTCATTCAAACCTAATCGAACATAACTACTATTACTCGCTCAATACAAATCTATTAAAATCCTGTAAATCACCAACTGCTCTATAACACAAAAAAAAAAGAAAGAGCTCAACCCACACTTATGCTTCATATAAATCACTTAAGAACACTTTATTAATTCAATTTTAGAGCGTTGTAATTAACTCACAAAAATTTGTACGACTAACAAATCTTAGAAGGACCAAACTCAGACACAGACAGGCAGGCTGGCAGGCAGACAGGCACACTCGGTGGCCAGTTGGATGGCTACTTTTAATTGGCATATATACAGCATAGGAAATCGAATAAAACGTAAATCATTTTAAATTGCCTTTTGAGCATGGGGTGGAGTGTGGTTTGGTGCAATTGTATAGCAACGAGTGGACAGCACTCGAGACTAACGCCGACGCTGAGGCACTTCAGCTGGCATTAATAATTCATTGACTGTCTGCGAGTGCTGCAAATCGAGCAGACCAGACCGAGCTGTATTACCTGCAATAATTCTTGCAGCTTTTTAGGCTTTATTTGTGTGTGCAACAGTTGCATGCGGCGTATGAGTAATTTAGATAATTTATATATCAAAATTTTGTACAAAAACAAAAATGCGCTTTATTTTGTTGGATGGCTTTTAGTTTAGTTTATTTTTGCTGCTGTCATGTTGCTAACTAAATTGTTTGTCATGTATTTTGTTTTTGTTTTTGTTTTTATTTTCGTGCAGTTTTATACAATATTAAAAAGTTTTCGCTTATGTTGTCAGACAAGTTGTTTAACAACATAACAAGTTGTATGTGCCAAAATAAACTACGACTGGCATCGATTGTTGATGACTAGAACTAGTTCTAGTTGGAGTTCTGCAACAAAGGTCAAAACTTTCACAGAACACAGCAAAAAGTGGCAATACTTTTATTTTATTATTATTGGCAGCTTATAGCTCGTACTCCTCGGGAAATTTGTGATAATTTCTGAGTTCATGCTAAACAAAGTTTCTCGCTCTCTGTGTGTGTTTGTGGTGATATGTCAGTTAAAAGTTTGCTACGTTTTGAGTTGTGAAATAATTGTCTTTAATTGTTCTTGTTAAAATGTTTCGCAATGCAGCAGGGAATTTGGTAAATTTAATTGCACAAATATTTTTCATTTCGTTTGATAAATTTCTGCTGCTAATATGTCAAAAATTTCATTTTGTTGCAATGGAAATTCTTCAAAGTGTATGCATCTTTGCATTTAGTTCAAAAATAGTTTTAAAATTGGCAAGTAATACATTGAATTATTTAGAGATTATCTAAGAGTTTTGCAAATATTTATGAATTTAGTTTCCATGCATCAACTATAAAGCAAACAAAAAACCCCGCGCTAAGCACTTTGCAACGCCGAGTTTATTAATATTTTGAGTACAAATCAAATCAATTCAAATTGTACAAAATATAAAAAAGCAAATGTTTTCCAACATGCGGCATACAAAATGTATATATTTACCATAAAACTCAACAATTGATTGTAGACACGCCCACAGTTTCCACAAATGATGCTGCTATTTTATTATTATCCAATTTATTTTATTGCTTTTGTTATACAGAATTGACGCAACAAAAGATTTAGACATAATTGATTTAAGTGATTGAGGCATCAATTTTCGAATTATTCAATTTTGTGTGAAACAGAAATAAATTTGCTATTTTTAGTTGGCAATTTGCAAAAAGAAACTTGAAAAATAAAATGAAATTAAGTCTAAGTAAAGCGAAGTCAATAAATTCTTTTTGATGTGATGGGTAGAAGAAGGAAATTTTAGTACTAGATATGCCATGAAGTTTGTATGTTATGGCAATGTATAGCAAGAAGAAGTTGAGAAGCAAGTCTTTAGCCAAGTTGGGATTCAGGCTTATGTTCTTCAAAGCTTTGGAACATATGAAAGCATCGCCATCAGTTCGACTATTAAGAATATTTTACGGAATCTCATCTTTGCTATCTTCTTATTCTGCTTTTATGGATACATATTAGTTTCCTGAAGCTCTTTCATCCATTCGAAAGAGGAGACTAGCCCAGTGCAACCGCTGGAATATTATGCGCTGTACTATGCCAATCTCATCAAATAGCTCATACGGCTCGCGGTTAATACGGGATCTAAACTCGACGCCGACTTTAATATGACCCAAAATATTGCGAAGAATATTCCTCTCGAAGACTTCCAACGCTGTCTCATCCGACTCAATTACGGTCCTGCTGTATGACTTAGAGGCATGGACCGTGATTGAGTCAGTTGACTTGATGCGTAACGCTGCTAGGCGCTCGTCAAAAGGTATGAATCTAAAGACGAGGCTCCTCCTACTACTCATGGCAGCTATGGTAGATGTCACATGACTCTTTATCTTATTTCCAGCCTTTTATCTTTGGATGACATCAACCTGCGCAGCGCAACAACCCCTAATAAAGGGAGTGTTTGTTGCCTTCTCACAGTTAGCGTACTTCCAACCGCTGTTCAGAGGCTTCAGAGGCATCCCTAACGGACGTTGTCAGCTGCTTGGGCCATTTGCACAAGAAAATATTGTTGTCACAGCGAAAGCGCATCACCCTGCTTGAAACCTCGTATGGTATCGAAGGCTTCGGAGAGGTTCTTTCTTATACTGACAACGCTTTGTGTGTGTGATAGCGAAATCCTTATTTTCAAATCTTTCGATTTAAAAACCAATTTTCCAAATTCTCTAATTTGAAATCCTAATATCTTGACCTTGTCTTTCTTACTTCCAAATCCTGGAAATCTTTATTTTTAAATTATTATTTTCATATCCTTATAGTCAAATACTTTAACCTTATCTTTCAAATTCTTTAATTTGAAATCCTAATATCTAAAACTTGTCCTTATTTTCATTTCCTTATATTCAAATCTTTAATTTTGAAGACCTTAATCTTCAAATCCTTTTACAAGGCCGCAATAATCATATCTTTTGTATACTTGAGGTTCCAATTCAGTTCTTTCGTTGTTTATGCATCAAAACCAAACCACCTCGTGACTTTTCTGTTATGTCACACAAGTTGTTCCGTTAAATGCTGCACCTGTCGCAGTCTGCCAGCAATGTTAATTTCCTTAACATAGCCACAACTGAAGATCACTATGCGGCGATCCTTCCTTCCTGTTGATCCCAATAATTGCATTTACCATGAATTACTTTTGTCTTCCATTACAGTCGCTTCCGTCATCATACAGCTTCAACCGCTGCAAACTGCCAGCAATGTTATTTATCTAAACATTAGCCGTTTGATGATCACCATAAGCCGATCCTTCATGTTGGCGCCATATCATCTCAGGCCGTTCGCAATAATGTTTTAATTGCCTTAGTCTCATCTAAATCTCTAGGCATTGTCTTTATTCCCTTCAATTACAGTTCTTGTTATAGCGTTCTCTTTCTTTTCTATTAACAGTCGCTTAACATTTTCGTACTTCTTTTACTGTTAACAAAATTTCCACTCAATGTTATCGTAATTTTGCTGTTAACACTCTTTCCTATTCCCAAAAAATTCTGTTATGCGATCGACTAGCGTTTGTATATGTGCTGACATGATAAACCAGACGTACAGCTAGTACCATCACCGAAGTTCTCTCGATTCCTCTTGCACCTGTGTACATGTAAAGGCCATCGTTATTATTGTTAGTGCCCACCGGGCATTTTTATCGAAGTTGAACTTAAATATGATCCTTTGAGCGTGAGATTTAATAGAACTATTCATCACAATCTATGGTGTGAGTATTATGTCTCCAATGCTTCAGAAGATAGAGAGATTTTCCAGAGTACATGATAGAGTATGATTGGCTAGGTTTCGGTACTTTATTGTCATTGCAGCTTACTGACGTCAAGCTTTACTTGAGCCGGTGGGAAAAGTATCTTTTTCTACGCATTCCCAAGTGAGTGTTACTTAATGACTTTCTCCTCAAATGTGCACCCATTTGCAGATAATACTTTTCATTCTTTAATTACTGTTATACTAGAACTATAAATGCAGTTAAACAAATCTCCTATAAGATGCAACGCAAACACTCTCCACACTATTCTCTACAGCATGGCACTCATTTGTGACCTCTAAATAGTAATGCAGTTGCGCAAACAACTAAATCAAATAGCAAATAAAACTCAGAACTAAAAACGTTGATTGCGGTGCTTTATATTTCATAATGTTAGCACAATTTCTTTAATGAGTGCTCCTACAAGCGGTATGCATTGCACAAAAGTATACACACACACACTGCACTTTAATGTATTTGAAGAGGTGCACATATGGCTGTCTGTCTGTCTGTCTGTCTGTCTACCTTATCTAACTTTTATTAAGCTTGTTTTAGATAGAATGCCGTGTCGGCTTTATAGACTAAAGTGTCTTTATGCAACATAGAAGCTCAACTGATAGAAATCTTTTATTTGCACAAAGCTTCATTGCTGCCAGGCAAGGCAAAGCGTCTTTTATGAATTAACTTTTTGTGTGCAACATGAATGCAGTCAGTCAACTTGCATTCTAAGCGCATAAAAACCCTTTACGTCGGTCGGTCGGTAAGCTAAGATTTCTAAATGGCATACAACAAATAAAAGCGCTTTTTGAGTTTTTGAATTTGTGCATTGATAAAAATGCTCATTCATACACGCATTGCCTGCTAGCCATCGCTTACAGCTGTATACGCGTATCTATGAGATACTTTTGTACTCACTCGATTACTAGCTTATTTAGCTTTCAACTCAACTAAGCCTATTTCTTTGTTTGTGCTTGCATTTTTATTTCGAAAGTAACAAGTCTGCCTTACTTTTTTTTTTGTTTTTTGTGTTTTTGTTTCAATAGCAGATGCTATATACGAGATATGACACAATTTTGTAAGTAGATACTTTGCCGCTTATTTACTGATTGCATATAGATATGTTTAATGAGTATTTACACTGACGCGCATATAGATTGCTATCTTTATTTATAAGTTATATGTTAATGTAGCTAATGTCTCTAAGAGAAATGAAATGATGCGAGATATGCAATGTCTGTCAGTCTGTATATGTCTAGCTGTCTAGTATACTAGCTTGTTTTGCGTAGTGTGTATACACGCCAAATCCTTGTAATATAATGCTGTAATAGCTTGCATTGCTTAAGTTTTTAGCTACAGGCAACAATTATCACTTTCAATCAAAGACGCACACAAATATGCCAAACTTCTGTACTACTTTACAAGCCATTTACTTGTTGGCACGTCAATCTGCAATACATTCGAATTGAATATTGATGCGTTAAATAAATAATTCACACATAATTTAACACAAAGCCTTGTTTGTTTAAATTATTTGCAATATTAACAAAGCGACACGTAGTAAGCGCGGCAGTCAAATGATATTATAGCAAAAAAAAAAACAATCCAAACAATCCTGCACTCCTAGTTGTACTTACAATACAAGCATTTCCATATATATACAGGGTCGTTCATTGAAAAATTATTCGATGTATTCTTTGCGGTCAATCAAAATTTTCATTACAGGATCCACATTTTTACTTCCAAGTTACACAACAATATGTTAAACATTCAAAATCTGTAGAATTGACCCACAGGATCTTGAAAAGTGCGTCTTCTGACAAATCTCAAAGGCTGCAGTTGCTTCTATAGCATATTTACTTCCAATGGTGCTTGCCTAAGTAAGAATATATTTGTAGGCATCTTCTATATCCAGAAACAAACGCATATTATTTATCTTCAAACGATGTATGTACCAGCGATGCTAAAGATGAGCCAGCTAGATTCGTTCTATCAGTTTCTGTTTCACTAAGATCTCAATAAGCTCTTCTAAAATTTTAAGCAACGAAGATAAGAGATTCGTCGAGCCTTAGTAATGATGATGGAAAGTGTGCTTCTAAAGAAGAATAACAAGGAACAACGCTGCAGTTGACTGGGCTTGGCTTCGAGAAATCCTCATGCAAAGGTGTAAAGCATAAAAGCAAAAAGAAAATCAAGCAATGTTCCTTAGGATGGCTATCCTACTGCCGAAGTACATTGACTGAACTAACTAACCCAAGTAGATATCCGTAGGACCTAGGATGCACTTATAAAGGCAGTGAACCGAGATTAGACATTATGGATCATCGACATTAATCAACTAAGGAATAAGTTATAGCGAAACTTAAGGTTCCAGATAACTTATATTCTGTAATGAGTTTGCTCATGATCTCCCTATGTCTCTCCATAAATAGGAAATATAATTGAGACCAAAACACTCAGACTCAATGAGCTTCGTACTAGGCTCAGATGATGCCAAAACTTGAAAGATGTATCTCTTATAGTCTTCAAGTTTTCATTGTTTATGTGGACAGACGGACATGTTTCTCTACTATTTGTTATTTCATAGCGCTGAAACGATTTAGCGACACCATTCGTCTTATACAGGTTTATAAACTGATCGAGAAGTTGAGTTAGAACAACTGCTGGTCCGAAGCATTTACTGCATATCCAATTGATTGGCTACGGAGTCAGAAGATGGGCAATGAAATCCTTCAACAAATAAGTTGAAGAATATCAGTGCTAGATACGGATCAGGCTACGCCATGCTTTTGAAGATGAGTAAAGTTTATAGAGCTTAAATCGAATTTTTTGAGACGCCTTGTATGAGCTGGTTTTTCTTTTTCAGTGCAGTTTTTCAGTTTCAGCTTTTACAGCTATTGTCAACATTCAAAATATTGAAGAAGTAACTTAATTCTTAAGAAGATTTTCTACTTCATTTAAACACCATTCCGCTTTGATATTTTTTTGGCTTTCTCAAAGCGTTAAGCCTTTGTAGAGTCTTTATAGCAGTTTATCAGTTCGATTTGAGTGTTTTCTGTAAGCCCCAACATAGAAGTGATATTTCTTCTCATCAACTGATGCTTTCTATGCAGATCCTCATTGCTAAATCAAAGGAAATTCTTATTTCAGCTGCTAAAGAAAAGTTTTTATAATGGACTTCGTAGTCAGTCAATTTTTTCCTTTTAAGCTGAGCTTTTATATGTAAATCATATCACTAAGATAATGCTCTGGTAGTGTGGAGATTAATCTGAAAGACTATCAGTTTTCTTCAAACATCAATTCAAGGAACATTTGGTCAAATATATCACCAAACTCTGAGCCTGATGTAAATTCAACTACATGCAGAATCAAAGCTGTGAAGTTGAAAATCTTTTATCAAAGTCCTTTTTTGTGCTCGGATCTTAGGTAGTTAGAGTCTCCACAGCTCTATTAATTCAACTATTTCAGAATGAAGATCAAATCTCTGAAGTTAATAGTCTTTTATCAAAGTTCATTTCATTACTCGGATCTTCGAAAGCCAAGAGATGCACAGCTCTGTTATTCATCAGAATTATTATTCAATTTCATCAGAATGGTTACAAATTTTTGGAAGACATATGTCAAGGTTCATTTAGGTTCATGGATCTTTGATAGAAAAGATCCACAATGTTCTGTTAATCTAACTACATCAGCTTAGAGGTCAAATCTCTGAAGTTAAAAGTCTTTTATCAATGTTCTTTACTCGGATCTTCGTCACCCTAACTGCATCAGAATGAGGATCAAGTCTAGAAAGTCGAAATTGATTTATCAAAGTTTATTTCTTTACTTTGATCTTCTGAAGGCAGGAGGGCCGCATTTTGGGCATCTGATTAATATACCAAAATGTGGATAATTCTATTATCTCATTTTAAAATTGATTTAGGGGACTCTTAAATTAGAGGATGAACATTGTGCATAGTCGCCTGATCGGTCTTCTCGCTCCATCTTGGCTGTCTTACAATTATGCGTTGAGCGGCTCGCATTATGATACTTGTTTCCTGGCTCTTGTACGGAGTCTAAACATTGTTTTATTGCAACAGCAACCCGTAGAAAGGTTCGTCCTATTTTTTGCACGTTCGTAGACACGACCAACTTTTCATCTTCGTTGGTAATTAACTCAAAATTCAACTGGTAAACGAACGCAGAAAGCTTCAATTGGTTTTCACCACTTCCAAGAGACATAGAAATAGTTGGAATCGTATTCAAATCTCGATCCTTTACGCCGTTGTTAACCGATGGATCTCGCTGTGCATTCCATCTGATTTAAAGTTCCTCCATCAAATTGTGCCGCTTGAATGCTTTCTCAGTTTTTACTAGACTATATAAGACGATGTTTGGTAGAATGGCGATTTATGAAAGTGATGAAGAATCCTAACTATCTTATAGCAGTATCTGAACAGCCTTTTAGCTCTCAAATGTTTGTATAGCTACGAAGTCAATTGTTTCGGGTTCCACCTGTATCATCGTCAGTCCTCTGGATATGTGTCGCTGCAAAAGGACAACTAACCAATTGAGCAACCCATTATTTGGTTTATAGTCTTTGATATTAAAGAAGAAAAAAATTGCGTCTTAGCAAATGGCAGTTCAATAGAAAGAGATGCAGTGTATCTGTGTAAGCAAGAGAAAGCAACTGGCAATAATAAATTGTTACAAAAACAAAAAACAAAAGTGCCAACGAGCAAGAAAACAAAAATGAAGTAAAAATATAATAAGCAGCAAATAAGTATATATGCATATGAGTATATACGACTAAGAAATACACTGCAAACTTTTTATGTGAATAAACTCAAATGCAGATGGGGCATCTCATATCCTTTTGTTTTAAAAAATTGTAAGAAATAATACTTATTAAAAAAAAAAAAAACTTTATATCGTTGGTTGCGCCCTCTATGGGTTAATTACAACCGCATATAAGCTCTCTGTGGGCGGTAATGCAGTTGTATGATAATACAGACAGCAGTGCTGCCGTACCGCTTAGATACATTGAGAAATCAGCATATAAGAGAAAAATAGCTATTTTGTATGATAGTAGGCGTGGCATGCATATATGAGACTAATCTAGAAATCCAAGTTTGGCAACTCTATCTATCATACTTCCAGAGATCTCTCTACACAAACGAAGTATAGATGGACGGACAGTCATATTTATACAGCTATATTAACTCTATTATTAATGCCAATCATAAATAAATAAACTTACTAAATCCTTCGCTCTCCAATGTAGCGTACAAAAAAAAAATCTCCAATAGTTCAGCTACAAGCAACAGCAAGGACTAACAGAAACCGAGCAACCAAAAAGCAAAACTGACAAGAAATTTCTTTTCTAAAATAAAGTGCCAGCTTAGCAAATGCATGAAGTGTCTGCTGAGTATCTGACTAAGTATGCGAGCGAGTGAGTGAGTGAGTGAGTGAATTGGCTTGAGAGTAGCTGCTGCTGTTGCTGCTGCTTGTATCTGTGTGTATCAACCGATATATTCAGCAGCTAATCATGATTTGCAATTTAATTTGTTTGCATTCGCGTGCGTGGCGCAAATAAATTGCTCAACATTATATTATGTATGCATGCGAGTAAGTGAGTGAGTGTGCGTGTATCTGTGTGTTGTATCTGAAATGTTTATATGAAATGCGGGTGTCATGTTTGCCGTTGCATACTCATTCACTTATGTGGGTGCGTTCCTTTACTTCAAAAAGCATTTAACCTCTACGATTTTGTATCGCGTATCTTTTGGCTTTGACTTTCGATTTTCTTTCATATCCAGCCATCTACTTTCTACTTTGTTGCTTTCATTTTGCAATTATTTGCATATTTCATCACGTAGACGCCCCCATGTGCCGCATGCCACATGCCGCATGCGAAAATTTGCTTAGTGATGTTTTTGGAGTTTTTTTGTTTTTCCTCCAGTTTTCTTTATGTCGCAACTTTTGATGATGAAAAATGCTGCAAATAATTAGATTTCTTTTACGTGTTGATTTCAGTTTATTGGATTTGCATAAGCGTAAACAAGTAGGGAGATCCCTTCGAAAGATGTGCTTTGGTAAAGAAATTTTAGCACAGATTCTTGCATGTGCGACAAGTGTGACATGTGACGAATTTTATTGCTGTTAGTATTGCATAAAATTTGTTTTTGTTTTTAGGATAAGCTGACTAATTTTTATAATTTTTATTAAAGACAGGAAAAAGATAAAAGATTAATTTGGATGATAAACGAAGAATGGTGAAGTACTTGTGCATCTCGTGGGAGCATGCTTTGGCATGCAACTATTTTATGAAGCTAAAAGTCACAGCTACTCATAGTCATATCTCATTTAAACAAACATTCTTTTAAGTTCAAATAAAATAAATAAATTAATTTGTAGCCTATTACATTAATTGAGCTGTCACTAACTGAAATATTGCTGTTGAATATTCTATCACAAACAGGCAATCGAAATAATTTAAAATATGCACATATATGACGCTAATCACAAACTGCATATTGATGCTATTCAAAGGAACCTACACACATGCCAAAAATGCCTATCGACAAATAGTATTAGAGATAGTCATAATTTGAATGCAATGATTCATGGAATTCGTATATCAAAAATACTTTGAAAACTAGAAAAAAAAACCCAACCCGCATGCATTCAATCAATTCGAATTGCAAATAATTTACTACTTTAATTCAAATTAATGCATGACAAAATGTTATCAGTTTGCGAAATGGTTTGCTGATTAGCCTGCGGCTTATAATTTTATTTAATTTATTTACAATCCATACATGTGGGCCTGGCAAAAGGCAATTAAAAATTGGTTTATGCAACATATTCGAGAAGTTGCTACTACGTAGTACTTAATAAAAATTCTTATACGAGTATATAAGAGTTACCGAAAAAAACATTTGATGTTATTTATTGCTTTATTATCGTCGACGCGTCGCTGATTTACTTTGTAGTACAAAATAGCAAACAGTCAACAAAAACGAGAAGGCTGGCTTGTTTTTTTACTTTATTCTGTAAGCAATAAAGTCATAAATCTAGTAGGCCGCGTGACAATAACAAGGATTTGCTTAACTTGTACAATATTTGAAGGACACCACGCGCACAGGAAGTCAAGCAAGCGAAGGCAAACGATAAAAAACAAGTGCACACAATATAAAGTCCGGCTCATATGTAGCTTAAATACCCTATAGATTAGTTTGTAAAAATTATATTTGGCTGAGTTTGTGTTGCAAATAGAAAACTATTTATTTACTATTATTATTATTTTTGGAGGTTTATTGTACACTATAACTCGTCATCGCAGCCTTGAAAAAGGAACCTATTTACCAACTATATTGTAGATCATAAGGCTTTAATACTAACAAGTTAGTATGAAACGAAAATTGTTCTAACATTATTTATATGTAAAAAAAAAAAAAAAATGTATCAATATTTTCATTCGATACTTTCATTCGATACTTTTCATTTGACACTTTCATTCGATACTTATGTAAACTATATGAAATAACTTCGTACAAAACCGAAGAAGTAAAAACATTTTTACTGTAAATTTATAAAAAAAATTGCTATCGATACTTTCATTCGATGCTTAGGTGTAACTAATAATGACATAATTTCGTGCAGAGCCTAAAATAATTTCAATAATATTTATTTGTCAATAGTTCAAAAGAAAAAATATAAGTATCGATACTTTTATTCGAAAGTTATTTCATTAACTATGTGAAATAACTGCGCACAAAATCGTAGATAGTACTTACATTATTTAAATGTCAATACTTTAAAAATCAAAATTAAGTATCGATACTTTCATGTGATACTTATGTTACCTATAGCAAATTACTTCATCCAAAACTCATCGATACTTATGTAAACTATATGAAATAACTTAGTACGAAACCGAAGAAGTAAACACATTTTTACTGTAAATTTAAAAAAAAAGTATCGATAGCAAATACTTTCATTCGATGCTTAGGTTTAACTAATAATGAAATAATTTCGTGCAGAGCCTAAAATAATTTCAATAATATTTATTTGTCAATAGTTAAAAAGAAAAAATATAAGTATCGATACTTTTACTCGAAAGTTATTTCATTAACTATGTGAAATAACTGCGCACAAAATCGTAGATAGTATTTAAATTATTTAAATGTCAATACTTTAAAAATCAAAATTAAGTATCGATACTTGCATGTGATACTTATGTTACCTATAGCAAATTACTTCATCCAAAACTCATTCAGCCCAAATGCTTTGAAAAAAAGCCCTTATTGTCACCAGAAAAAGACTTCTATAATCAGTTAGGTCCAAAACTTAGAAATCCTCTAGAATATGTTTCGTCGATTCGACATCTTCCAAACAATATTTTCAGATGCTGCCGTTTCCATTTCAATTTTGCATACAGTATCTTCTAAGTCTGCAGTGCCCAGTCAAAAAGCCTGACATATGTATTTGCAAAGGACTCGAGAAGAACGCTCTAAGAATGGTTTTCTTCTTGAGTTCATTGCATATTTCAGCTCTTTTGTTCTAGAAAGTGGGCAGCAGTTGCTTTCACATTTCTCCCAGAAAATGTGTCTTTCTTTGTTCTCAAGGACTCTGAACACACCTGGTTTCAGTACACAGCATAGATCTGAATCGTTGAAGGCAGAGGCTGCTGACCTTCTTTTCAAATTTTCAGCTTGCTTCTTCTCTACCTCATGATTTATTTCTGAAATGAGAGAATTTCAATTTTGATTTTCCTTGATCCAATGTTGATCAATAAAGTTTTCCATAACCGCTAACAAAAAAATTATTTAGTGAAGTTTATTCATTATCTTTGAATAATATTTCTTTAAAATCGATATTGGGCCATATTGAACAATTTGTTATTTCTTAAAGGGCATGAACATGGTCTGGAATACCATCCATACGATGGTGTTATATGCTCCAATTATCGACTTATTCAAGGAAGTGTGACGTATCACTGATGGTTTATTTGATGTGGCAGTATTTGAAACTATCGGTCTATGTAGACAAGACACCATTAGAAGTCAAAATGGAACGTAAAATTTAAGTTTTTTTATTTCTGGAGACTTCTTGCCTGTGCCAATCAAATCCTTCAGATAAATTATTTTCTGCGTGGGTTCAAGGACGGCAATTCTGAACTGAGTGACAAGGTGCCTAAAAATCGGACCAGGTAGACTCTTTTAGATATGGATGATACCCAGTCGTAAGAAATGCTAGCCAAACAGATTGGATGATAAACCACCACCCATTCTACACGCGTACATGGGAAAGTTTTAAAGAATAGGAAAATGGGTGACTTTGTATTGGGTGATAGGCAGATGGAGCAATGCCAAAATAAAAACGAAACCTTGCTCGCTAAACAAAAGAAAAAAAAGTTGTTTCTGTTTCGAATTTTGACTGGCGATGAACCTACGACGTTCGCAATATCGTTCTCTTCTTGATCCCTTTTATATCTTAAGATGTTTTGCGATCTGTAATAAAGTGGTGCAAGACAATTGTTATTATGTCATCGTAACAACAGTGACTTGTAACTGACTTGTAACTCGATCAATTCTTCATTTCGTTCAACTAGTTCCCTTTGCTAACACCACAGGTGCTTAAGCACCAAAGTGGTCCAGATAAAATTCGACTGCATTTAATCTATAAAACATTGACGATAACCTGTGAAAGTAAGAAAACCCGAAACAAATTGGTGCCCTGAAATTGGAAATTTATGCCCGAATAGTGTGCTGGTGGTCCAAGGTTCATATCTAAGTACTAAGCTGTTATCAATTTTTATTGTCTACAAAGGAGAGTTGGAAGAAAGTGTCATAGAATGGGTGTCTTCTAAAGGCTTTTGCTGGGAAGAAAGAAGCTCAAAGTGACAATATTTTAGGCAGTGGCTCATGAATCGTCCTATTACTCTCTCTCTCTCTCTCTCTGGATGCTTACGAGTCGAAAGCAGTCAAGAAACAGGCTATGCTAAAAGTTCCAATCAAATATACTGCATGCAGCTTGTGTAATTCAAGTCAGGAGAAGTCTTTGCCGATTTGTACAGTTTGAACTGACTTCAGACTCCACGAGAGGAATGATTCCAGCATGTCTAGACTCTCGTTTTAAAATGTTTCAGCCGGCAAAATCAAACAACCTGTAAGACGAAACATAGAAGATTAAGAAATTGAAGAGTAAGAAATCAACAGAAGAAGTTCTTTTGAATAATAGGACGTTGAAACAATTGCTTAACAGATGTCTATGAAACGCCTTGGTACTACTAACTTCTAATAACTCTGCCACCTTTCTTAGGTAGACTTAAGCAGACTCCAAAACTGATTCTTATTGAATTAATAAAATAAGAAGCTACTATCATGACCTTACCAAAACTGAACACCACTTTCGCACTATTTTTGAGCAGGGTATAAAATGCGATATAAAATGAAAAACAATAAACGACGCGAATGACAATAAATAAAGCCACGAGACGAGTGAGTGAGTGAGTGAGTGAGTGAGTGAGTGAATGAGTGAGGTAGAGGGACAACAACTCGTAGTACTATAGAGCTATAACGACTTGACTCAAACTCAAACGTTTACCCCTAAAAAACGGAAATGACAAAGGATAAGCAGCGGAAATCGTTTTGTTTGCCAATGTGTATATGTATATTGCATTTGTATTAGTAACTGTATTAGTATTAGTCGAGGCCATAGGCCTCAAAAGGCATTTAACCACAGCCGGAAAAGAAAACGCAGTGTATCTAGATACGAACACTGAACTGAAAATGATTGCGCAAAGTCATAAAATACTTGCTTATTGTATTTTGTTGTTGTTGTTGTTGTTTATTTATTTATTTTTTCCTTTAAAGGCGTTTTCCTACAATTCAGTGTGCTCAGCCTCGATTTTACTTGTCTTGAGTTGCCATGGCTCAGATTCAGTTTTATATGCCAAGCGCTTATTTATTTATTTATTTTACGCTATTTGACATTGACTCGCATTAACTTTGACATTCGCGTAAAAAAAAAAAAATATAAATGCCAAACAGCAGCAGCCAAAGGAACCAAAGAGACTGACTTACTTTCAACTTTTCATCCCAATGACCCGTACGCCGTCCCATGCCGCCATGCAGGACTTACAATGATGATTATTGCTTTTTCCACCAAAAATGCCATCACTGTGTTCTGGCGATGATGACTTTACGATTATTTATCGATGACTTTGTGAGTACCAGTTTTAGGCATTTATCTATTTGTGTGTATTAAATATATATATTTTTTTTTTTGCTTTTCGGAATTTAGTTAAAGACTTTATTTGGCATTTATTCTTGGTGAGTCTGAGTTTGGTGTTTTGCGCTTATCTGGTTGACATTATGTGCTGCATCATTGCTTTTCCATCTTTGCTTGTTTGGTAGCACTTTTTATTTTTTGCTGCTTGATTTTAAGTGCGCTTTATTGCTTATGGCTTGATTCAATGGGTTTTTAAGTATTTTGGAATATGTAGTTGATATGTATTAGGCATAATTATTATTTGGATTATATCAAATGGTTTGGCAGAGAAAATTTATGCAAAGTACATATTGAGCAACAAAAAAATGACGGAAGCAAATTTTTTACAATATCAACTTTATATGAAGCCATGATAGTTGATTCGAGTGACTGGATTTATGGTTTTTTGCAATTTATCCATTGGCTTTGGGCATCGTTGAAAAACTATTATTATTTTTGCTTCCATATAAAGAAGACAATTAGAGCACAGGCTGACCTATATGGCATCGAGTATAAACTAATAATACAGAAGCTTCGCTAAAAATGTTCCAAACTTAGGGAACATGAAGGTGATATGGATGAGTTCAACAAATTTTAATTACTTTTTTTTCTTATAAAGACAATTAACAGAACATAGCAGTAAATATTATTTAACAAAGATTATACTATCCCATTTTTCAAACATTTTATGCCAATTTAAAGAACTTCAGTGACCAAATGTGCGACCGACAGAATAGCATAGAATAGATCAGCAGTTAAAAAAGAAAGAAACTTGCGAGGACACACAATTTCTAAGCAATAATTTGCTGTTAGATCAAACATTAGGAAGACAGAACAGTTGTATTATATATAGTTCCATAGTATCCATCTTCGTGCAGAAATAACTCCAAGTATTTCACTTTGATTGCTTGGCTCAATGCAGTAGCTTCGAGTTATATTACCGGAAGCATTATTTTCTTCATATTAAAGCAAACGATGTAACTCTTGAAGCTTTTGGAATTGCAGCTCCACTTTTCTCACATACTTCAAGAATGTGCAGATTATCATGAAGTCTGTCTTCTGCCTCATATCATGAAGCATAAAGAATGCAATTACGCCAAGAGAATCTTGGATGTCGTAAGTTTCATAACTTTGCTGCTGGCACAGAAAGATTGTGAATTGTGTGAATTGGGTGTAGCAAAGATTTCAAGACGCAAATCTGTGGTACTACAGTTAAAACTGATGACTGATGTATCCATTTGCAGTTTAGCAGCGAGTAGTGGGAAGATTTTAGCATTAAATAGTTGCACGTCAACGAAATTTCCATAGAGAAACTATTAAGCCTAGACTAAGAATGTTGTTGACTATTTGATGTAACGGTTGCTGAATGCCATAATCTGCACAAAACTCAAACTGGTGGTCTGTCATGATATAATGAGATTCTTCAATTCTGGCGACGAATAATCTTTCCTAGAGTTTCATGTTAAAAAACAAGAGACTTATCATGCGGAAAGAAACATAAATACTTTTCTGACTTGCGGATCATGGAGATTATTGCAAATTTCGAGTGGGAAGGAAAGTGTTGCATTACCAGTTTAAGTTGCAGCGTTCGGTTCCATATGCCAAAAAGGCAAGGATCTGTACTTTGTTTAAACTATCGCGTATATCCATTTGAAAATATGCAGCTTTCTATTTCAAAACCTTTATCTGGAGTCACCAAAGCCATGCAATAGGATTAGCTTGTTCCACTCCAAAATGGCATCATCTATCTATGATATCAATTATGCGAATGTATAGAATCGGATGAGGATTGCATCTCTTAATACCATTTGGTATGGCGAAGAAGCATCGATGTCGATGTTTGTAGCATGCAGGTGAAAAAATCTGATACGTTGTTACAGAACCACAATGTGCAGCAGTTCTTTAACTTTCGGTTTCGTTCCATAAGTATTATATGCAATCATTGGATGATTAAGGCGTTAGTATATCCAAGAAGGCCTTCTCAAATGCTTTCAAAGAGGAAAATAGCTTCAAAACAAAATTTATAAAATGATTTGGATTGTTGTTCATTTCCAGTTAAATGTAGCGAAGTCTGCACTTTTCTGAATAGCGGTAATGTCAGCCTTTTAGTTCAGCTACGGCTGCTAAGTCCAAAATATAACAATTAGTATCCGGAGAGTTACTGAAGGACTCTTTCAGCATTGAGAGAGGTATTTTCATTGATAGAATTTTTAAGCGCAATGCATCAAGTGAGCTCCTTGCATATGTAGAAACGTAGGTCGCGGTAGAAAAAAATATTTTGCTATGTCTTGTTAGGTTTCTCGCTACTTACTGTTGAGAAGGGTTTATTTCTAGCAACAGATGATACTTTCCACAGGAAAGGTGAGAGTGCTCCGAAAAATGAAGTGGAAGCACAGGTAAGCAATGTCGCAGGGTATAAGAATGCTGTTGTCTATGGTCTTACTATACTGCAAACAGAAGTACACGCCGGTATAGCTACTATCATCTGGATCTTGAAATTTATCTTTATCAAATTGTCCATAATATGTCTAGCTAAAGTATTGCCTGACTATGCTAATCCACAATTCATAAATTGTTCTTGTTCTGGTGGAGCAGCTGAATCACTCAACTTGAAAAAGAAGCATAGGTCGGACCTTAAAAAAAATTTGCTCGGAGCACAAAGAACAAGTAAGAAAATACAGTCAGGTGTAACCGACTGTAAGAGGCCCTGTACCAGTTCAGGTCTCCTAATAAACACATTAAATGTTTCCCGAGCTTATGACCAAACCTATGACCACTTCCTACTGCACGAATAAGTGCCTTATAAAACATTTTTTTATGTATGAAAAGAAAAGGGGGGTCGTTCAAATTCAATTTTTAAAATAAATTTGTGAAATTCCGGAGCACTCCTAGTCGAATGCAAAAAAACACGAAGTCTCTATCTATTACCCTTTCCGAGATCCTTTCGTTCATACAGATGACAGACGGACGGACGGACGGACGGATGGGCAGACGGACAGACGGACATGGCTATATCGACTCCTCTATCACTCCTGACCATAAGGGGGGTATCTTTGGGGGGTCTCCGACCATTATTTCTACCTGTTACATACATTTGCACAAAACCAATAGGCTCTTGTACCTTCGGTACAGGGCCTAAAAATATCATCGGCGGTGACCTTAACTGCCGGAATCAAACATGGGCATTTGGTGGTCCAACTATTGCGGCAACTTAAGGATTTGGTAATTATTAACTTTTTTGCAATAGCTTTTCCTCTTTCTCCAACTTATATCCCTAAGAGAGCTAATGTCAATCCCTATCCAATATGAAAGTTGCTTCTTGATAACCTTCCTATTCTAGCCATTGTACATGGCAGCGGCATAGAAAATTAAGATTAATATTAAAGAATTTTTAAATGACTAACAAAAAAAACTGCGCTCTAAATTCAATCAGTGGTCATTAAAATATTAGCATTCCTTTAATACCAGAACATCTGTAGCACTAAAATTTATTGTTAGGCCCTGTACCGAAGGTACAAGAGCCTATTGGTTTTGTGCAAATGTATGTAACAGGTAGAAATAATAATCGGAGACCCCCCAAAGTTACCCCCATTATGGTCAGGAGCGATAGAGGAGTCGATATAGACATGTCCGTCTGTCCGTCTGGCCGTCCGTATGAACGAAAGGATCTCGGAAACGGTAATAGATAGAGACTTCGTGTTTTTTGCATTCGACTAGGACTGCTCCGGAATTTTACAAGTTTATTTTAAAAACTTGCCCCTCCCCCCCCTTCTCCATAAAATCACCCCCAAGGGTAAAAATTTATTCGGCACAAAAAAAAGTAAATAAGCCAGTATAGAGATATCATCCTTTTTAGCCAAAATCCGAAAAGTTCATCAAAATCGGATAATAAATGACGATTTTATAAGCAATTGAATTTGAGCGACCCCCCTTTTCGTTTCATACATAAAAAAATGTTTTAAAAGGCACTTAGTCGTGCAGTGAGAAGTGGTCATGTGTTTGGTCATAAGCTAGGGGAACATTTAATGTGTTTGTTAGGCGACCTGCACTGGTACAGGGCCTCTTACAGTCGGTTACACCCGACTGTGATTTTCTTACTTGTTTTGTTACTGACCTTGGAACAAGTTTTTCTCCACCTATCTTAAAGCTTCTTCTAAACTTTGGAAAATTATAAAGTATAAGTAATAGTATATCAATTCCCACACATCAGGAAAATGGTTTAAAATACTACGAAGCTACCGTAATAGCTAAATTCTTTGCTAAAAAACAATTACTGATCCAATCAGGTTCTTAAGAATTCAACTCATTCAGAATAGCTTATCTAATCAAGAATCTTAAAACAAGACATGCTCCAAGTGCTGAGTAACCTTATGTTTCAGACTAATATTTCTTCCAGGGAAGGACAGCTAGTAATTAAAGCTCATATCGGACGATAAACCATATACCGTATACTCCCACACAGCCATTTGGTTTTACATCTGAGCGCAGCACCACACATCTGTTGGTAAGGATTAAAAAAATTATAAAAAATAGTTTTGCAGCAAAAATGTCGACAGTGATGTCTCTCTTCAACATCCACTACGCCTTCGTCCACAAAATGCTATCTACTGGCAGAGCAAACTGATGCATTTAGCCTTGCTACAGGCATGAGCGAGTCGCTGACCAGCAGTGCATCAGCCGTGATCAGTCATTGACAAGACCGTGCGACAACAGCGTCGTCTAACAAACTATCAAGATTTTGTTCCAGCTGAGCATAGTGTATAGTCACTGACTAGACCGTTCGTGCTAGATATGGGCCACCCAAGTGATGCATTTCCAAAATAATTTCTGGCTAGAAACTAGAATAGACCTACTGACTATTGCAAAATAATCATTTGACTAATTTTTAGTATAATGCGCCAAGTAATCATATATTAGTTTACAAAGCAACATCATAGTATTTCTCAGCATTCCCACCTTTGTCCTTCTCATGGCTAAATGCAAATTTCATGATGTATAAAAAATAATGTTAGCCAGAAAATGCTTTTAAGCACCACTTCCGTTGCGATGCCATTAGTTTGCAAAGCAAAAAGCAAATCAATATACTACATTAGTGCTTAATGCCCCAGCTCTACTTTTTTCTCTTCCGAACAACATTAAGCGCACAATGCAATTTTCCATTTAGAAATCCATAAATATGCGAATAATAATGCTAATAAGCAACGCCTTATCTCGAAAGCAATAAACAAATCAACTAAGTGACTCATTTAAAATTCGCAAATGATTGATTTGCTTGCATTTAAGTTTGTCTTTGCTTAGTTTTAGCTGACAACTTCCAAACTGTGTCGAATATCAACAGTACTCACTCACTCACTCACTCACTCACACCAGAGTCAAATATTCGCTTCATTTACGCCAAACAACATCATTCAAAGATCTCTGCTCAACTCGTTTGCATGCACAAACTCAAAATGACAAACGTTTAATGAACTGAAGAGAGAAATTATATTTTATTTTTATGTTTTTTTTTTTGGATTTTTTTTATAAATCGCAACTTGTAACTCGAATTTTTGTGCTTGTCAAGCTTAATTTTCGCATGACTGAATGAGTGAATCCATAGATGTATAAATGAATCCATGTACGTTAAACGAGACAGACAGACAGATAGACAGGCGAATGAATGAATGAATGAATGAATGACTGCAGCAATAAGTCGTTGGGTAGTTTGTTTGCTTCTATAATTTTATATGCGGAAACCATTGCACAATAAGTAATACAAATCAATTCTGTACTTCTGTCTCAGCAGCTTAGCTCAGTTTTGCTTATTGCCAACGACTCTGATTCTGCTGCATTGACGAAAAATTCGTTATAGAATGCTGTCTTCTGTAGTCGTGTAATACAGGATACATTCAAGTCTCTAACTGCGTACTTTGCTTGCTTGCTGGCTTGTTTGTTGCTGTAATGCTTAGCGTTTGATTAAGTTTTGGTTTCATTATGGAAATTGATGAGGTTGCTAAAGTGTTTCCGAGTTGATTTAGTACTTTTGGTTGCTGGGGCCTTTATATTTATTATGTGCTGTTATAATTATGCCTGGAGCATGGGATATATGTGTGTGTGTATATAGATTTACTTAATCTATTGACTTGTGCAGAAAATTATTTAGCAATTTATAAATAGGCAGTCAAAAGGTTATGATCTCTTTTTGTGAAGTATTTTATGAATATGAAAGAGATGCTTTATTTGGTTTGAATGAATATACTTGTAGAGTAGTATTCTAATAAAATATATTTTTTAATGTGGAATGATATGAAATGTCCTTGACAAGCAGACACAACTGTCTTAGCAACAGCATGATGCAGTGCATCAGTCGTGACCATTGGCAATAGTTACTGGTACAAGCTTGGCTAACTGTCAAATATCTTTAAAGTCAGTCAATTCTTTATCAACACTGTATAGCCCTGACAAGCCTGTGCAAGCCAAATATGGCTCACCCAAGTAACTTAATTTGGTTTTTTAATATAATTTAATTTATTTTAATGTAATGTCCTTTAAACAATATGAATGCTATTACATTCCAATGAATGAATGAATGAATGCAATATATTCAAATGTTTTGAATGCATTTTAATTCAGTGTATCTCCCTCTGACTATAATTTATTCAAAGCCAGTGAATATCTAAACTCCAACCGCTTATGAATGAATGAATTCGTTACATTCAAATGTTCGGAATGTCTTTTATTTTAGTATATGTCTCTCTCATTATAAAATATATTCAAAGCAAATGATTTATTAAACTTCAAATGCTTATGAATGCTATTGAAAACAAATGATTGCAATACATTAAAACGTTCTGAATGCGTTTTATTTCAGTGTATCTCTCACTCACTACAATTTATGCGAAGCTAGTAAAATTCTAAACTCCAACCACTTACGAATGCTATTGAATACAAATGAATGAGTGAATTCGTTACATTCAAATGTTTTGAAAGCGCTACGTGTTAGTGTGTTTCTCACTTATTATTATTTATTCGAAGCCACTGAATTTTTAAACTTCAATGGAATATGAATGCTATTGAATTCTAATGAATGAATGCGATACATTCCTATATTTTAAATGCATTTCATTTTGATGTGACTCTCATTTATTATAATTTATTCGTAGCCCGTGAATTTATATACTTTATATAGTTATGAATGCTATTGAATTGCAATGAATGAATGAATGCAATATGTTCAAATTGTAGAAATGCTCTTCATTTTAGTGTGTGTTTCTCACTAATTAGTATCTATTGGAAGTCTGTGAATACTTCAATTTCAAATGCTAATGAATGCTATTGAATTCTAATAATTGATTGCGAAATATTTATATATTTTAAATGCATTTCATTTTGGTGTGGCTCTCACTAATTCTCATTTAATTATAATTTATTCGTAGGCTGTGAGTTTATTTACTGTATATGGTTATGAATGCTTTTGAATTACAATGAATGAATGAATGCAATATATTAAAATGCTATGAATTTTAGTGTGTTTCTTATTCAATAGTATTAATTCGAAACCTGTTAATTTCCCAATTTCAACTGCTAATAAATGCTATTAAATTGAAATGAATGATTGCAATACTTAAAATATTTTGAGTGCACCTTGTATCTCTCTACCTTATATGTCGCTAATTTATTATAATTTATTCAAAACCATTTAATTTTTCAACTTTAAATGCTTATGAATGCCTATAAATAAATGCGATACATTTAATTTCTCTTTAAATGCTTATGAATGCCAATGAATGAATGCAATACATTTAATTTCTCTGATTCTGCTTCATTTTAGTGCGACTCTTAGGCATTAATATTTATTTGAAGCCAGTGAATTTTTCAATTTGAAATCCTTATGAATGCTATTGGATTCCAATGAATTAATGAATGAATGCAATATAGTCAAATGTTATGAATGTACGTCGTTTTAGTGTGTTCATCTCCATCACGTTCTATACTTTTTGTTTATTTTCAAATGCTTGCAAATTTCGGCGCAACAACCTTTTTTAAGAGGTTGTTTCTCATTTCAGCATCATCCTCCACTTATAGTCTACCTCTTACCTTATTTCAGCATTTTTTTCTTCTTCTTCTTCTTGCCACACCAAATTATCTGCTAGTAGCTAGCATACGTACTCTCAGCAACAGATAATTCTCAAACTGATGTCACAAAGCAATCTAGCGAATGAATGTATTCGAATATTCAAAACAATCAAATGTACAAATGAATGTTTCGGATAAATAAATGTTTCGGATAAATGAATGTTTCAAATGACCGTGTGTGCAAAGCGTATTGAATTAACATTAATTAATTAACTGCGACTGCTAATAAATTGTTGCTTTGTTCAACTTCACCCTAGAAATTGAACAACCTGCCAAATACTTACTTATAACGGATGAGGACCAGTTAAATACTCATCTTAACAGTCGTGTGGCCTCATTTGGAAAAACTTCTCAATGAAACTTCTCTCGAACTGGAATGCTTCTTGTCAAGCTTAATTAATTCAATTCAAATTGATGCCGTTTGATTTGCTTAGATGCATGGATTTTGCTCCTATACCGCAAAAACTCCCATCATGGAGGTGCGCAAACTATGCTTCTTTCATCAACTGAAATTTCATTTCCCAAGTATTTCCCAATTAATCAAGCATATATTTAAGATAAAACTGACCATTGTCTTAATTTTTCATTGTGATTCTTCTAACCTCCATGCTGGAAGATATGACATGACATCCCAATTAAGAGATTTAAATGTCAATCGATTCTGTACTTTCGCATAATTCATGTCAGATAAAGATGGTGCAAATTTGACGCAGAAATGTCTTTAAAATTCCTGCGGATTATGAAGATTACTGCAAACTTCAACTGCAAAGGAAAGTGTTGTCATTGGAAATAATCTGTGATCTCCATGGTCAGCAAGCCTGATGATCAGTTGCCTGCTTTCCATCACGAAGCTTTAGGAAAGACTATTTGTATGCTGAATTGTAGCACCATGGCATCGTGCTGTCGTGCAGGATATGATATTCCTGAACAACTAAACCAAGTAGGTTACCACTTCCATGATGCTTTCATGGCCAAAGCAAGCAAAATCGAAGAATCTTTGTCGGCTCACCACTATTTAATGCGTAAAGAACGAACTGTGTGATTACCCATCAGTTCTTACTGGAATACGGCAGAATAGCATCTTGGAAGCTATGATATACACAATTCTGACTGCCGCAGTTGCAGAACTGATGAAAAATACGTCGTTCAAGATGCTATTTGCTTCATTTGCCAATAAGAGCTCTTTCTGTCTCGTGATATGTGGTATATAGTTGAATGTCTTTGAAGTCAGCGAAACTGTTGGATATCAAACTCAAATGCCATCTGCCTGAACTTCACACCCAGCCAACAAGGCGAAATAGTTGGCGCTTCTTAGTAGCAGCAGCTAAATATCCTCGCATCATATCACTGCAGTCATGAGTATCTGTCAAAGGTAGCTAAACTTGGTACACCACCCACAAACGTCAATTTTATTTGTGAATACATTTCTGAATTGAAGCGCGGTATCCTCTTTATAGACAAAAATAAACGTGAACATCTCCCATATACATGTTTTTGTTATTTTTAGAAACAACGCGCCAGACACATTATACGCACAGACGGTGAACGAACCGAAAATCTAACATTTTAGTATTTAGTTTGTTTTAAATATAGAAGCCGACGGTGATGCCTTGCATCAATTGCCAATCTTGGTAGGCAAATACACATTTCTGACATTTAAATGATGCTTTCGCTAAATAGTCATTAGACTAGAGTAGAGTGTGTGTAAAAATAGTTTGAAATTTGACATTTCTAATTGCTTTTGACCTTTTCGTTAATATGTGTTCGAAGCAAATAGAATAGTCTATAAATAAATAAGAACAAATAAATACAAACAGGAGCAATCGAAAACTTATTGGTATACATAACATATATATAGAATCGACTTATGTATCTGCATTATTCAATTGCCATTTGAAATTCCAGGCATTTCATTAAATAACAGCTCGGACAAATATTATTAAGAGGCAAATATGTATATTTAGAAATAGCTAACCAATCAAATAGCTTAGCTGCCAGTTAAATAGCAAATAATTGGCATCAATATTGAAGCCTGTTCGGTATTATTTGGGATTATTTAAATTGTCAAATGACATTTGACATTTGTTGTTTGTAGAAATAAATTAATGAAGCCTTGCTTTTAAATCTTCGCTATTAGTTATGCAAGTTTTGAGATGGATGAACTCTAGAAGTAATCACTGTGCTTATTGCTCAGAACAAACTAGCAACTTCCAACCCAAAGTTTTTAGTCAATTCAATTTTTACAAAGCATCTTCCAGTACTACTTCGTGTCATTTCTTGTTTTGACGAGGATGCCTCCTTTTTATGATCCTCATATTGCTGTTGACCTTTCTATATGTGCCAAAATTTCAAACCAAAATTTTAAACCATAAATAAATACAAATACCTACTCGTAGCCAACAAAAACCAAATCTCAATACAAACACTTTGCACTGTTCGCTTCATTGCTAAGCAAGCCAATTGCATATACTCGTACAGAATGTAGAAATCTAAATACTTGAACATTTAAGCGCTTTGCAAATAAAACAAAATACAAATTTACAATGCAAACCACTTAGCAAACAATATACACCAACGAAGCATTTGGAAAAAATCAAAAACACAGAAAGAAGTTTTGTGGCAACATTTCGAATAGCTTTGATTGTTACTCAAATCAATTGGAATAAAATCAAGAACAAAATTTAAAATCCTTCGAACAAAACACACAGCATTACCGGAAGTAAGCAAGTAAACTTCGCATTAGTGTGAGTGAGATAGAGCGAGTTGGAGCGGAAGTTTTGCCAAAGTAACTCCTATCTGCATATATAAAGTATAAAGTGAAATTTACATACCTAATGCCAATGCCACAGTACGATAGAGAAAAAAAAGGGAAGAAAAAAAACGAAAGAAAGGAAGAAAGTAAAACGTGTCGTTGTCAAGCGAAAAGTAGCGCATTACAAAAGCTAGACGCGCCATTAGTTCCCACTGAGATTTAACTGACTACTCAGTCCATACGACAATACAATTCGCTGTATTGCCATTGGCATATGGCGGTCGGAAGCAACGTTAAAAGCTTCTTCGTCACGTCACCGTCGTGCGATTCGTCGTCGTTGTATCTACATGGGTGACAAAGCGTTTTTTATGTTGCGCATTTAATCAATTCGAACTGCGACGGGGGTTACGCTTGAAGCGTCAACATTTAAATGTTAGGGAAGGGAGTTAGCTATAATTTGAAGATGTACATATATATATAAATTGAGGAATATTATGCAAAGAGACATACATATCTAACAAAACATGACAGAAAATTAAATATATGTATATGAATTTTTACCGGAAACACTTAAATAATTTTTAATGTGTAGCGACATCAAATTAAACAACAATTTGTTTGTTCACAAAAATTAGAGTTCATCAACTTTCGTGTTAATTTAAAACAGTTTGTTGTTAAATACTTTAAGTATTTTAACATGATTTGGCTGCCTAAACTTGCCTTACCGCATGCTAGAACAATAAAACTGGAGCAGCCCTGTAAAAAAAAGAGGATGAAAGTAGAAAACTCTTCGTAGATACAGCCATGACTGTAGTAATTGGTTGTAGCTCATTTGAGCAGTTTTTATTATAGTCCACGAATAATAAAATATACCAGTTTCCATATATCTTTCATTAGAATACTTGTCAGAAACTAGTTTCAGGATTGTGTGCAACCGAAACGGTTACAAAACCTTTTACGAAAAAGAATAAAATCTAGCTAGCTTAGCTTATAGTCTTTGAAAACTTTGAAGAGCAATTCTAAACTTCAACTGAGCGATAGAGAGAAGGACATACTGAAGCAACTAAGAAAATTTACAGTCGGGCAAACCCTGTACTAGTACAGGTCGCCTAACAAAGACAAATGTTTACCTAGCTTATGACCAAGCAGTCCAAAACAAAAAGGTATGCAACTAATAAGAAAGAATGGTACTAACGAAAAGTATTTTGCTCCTCCCACAGTACGAATAAATGCCATATTTTTATGTATGAAAAGAAAGGGGAGGACGGAAGCATCATAGGTAAATTCAATTGCTTATAAAATCGTCTCTAATTATCTGATTTTGAGGATTTTGGCTTAGAGAGACATAATTTTTATACTGGCGTACTTAATTTTTTTTGTGCCGAAGAAATTTTTAGGATGGTCAAAATTTTAAAATAAACTCGTAAAATTCCGAGGATATCCTAGTCGATTCCTCTATCGCTTTTGACCATAATGGGGGTAACTTTGGCGGGTCTCCGATCATTATTTCTCCCTGTTAGATACTTTTGCTCAAAACTGATAGGCCCTTGTACCTTCGATACAGGATCTAAAATCGGAATCTTTATCAACAAATACAATTGTTACTGAGGTATCGCTAAAGTAAAACTTCAAGACTTGATAGATGATACTGCGAGACGTCTCATTGAGAGTTTACCAGAAGATCAGTAAGTAGGGATGTAATGGAACATCTGCACAGAGTGATAACAAACAAAAAATTTGTACGACGGACAAAAACAATTCTTCTATTTCTGGAACCCTTACGATTACAAAGTGAATATTCAGAATCATGGAGAAATAAATTAGTCCATTTTTATTGTCCACAGATACTTACTTAAATGGCCTTCAACCATACTTCGGTCATGGCATTCATGAGAGATCTCTACATACCTGGTCATTCCAACGTGTGCCCGGTCGTCCTTTATTGCGTCGTCCTCCAATCAAGTTTGGGCCCCTCACATAAGCAATGCGTGCTAAAGCTCTTTCAAAAGTCAAAAGTTACACTTTGAAGTTTAAATCAAACAAAGAAAAAATCAACATTACATCACCCTAATTCAGCGAATTTCTACCAAGCTGAGTCCTGAGGCATTTGACATATTAAAACCAATTTGGCGGCAAAAAATGGCAGCCGCCATTTTAACCTAAATCACGCTATTGAAATTTGGATTGTAGAATTTTTGCCGAAAAGTAATGCATCAAAAATTTAGTAGAAAACTTGAATCTTAACTCTAGGTCAACTACCATTTGCCAGCTGCTACAAACATGCACTGCCAACTCGATGCAAAATCTTCTAATTACAAGTAAATATTTACAAACAAAACATTTTGTTTATTCTTAAGCAATTAGAGTAGCAAATGCTTGTTTATGAAAAAACTGCAGAGTTGGCTTCACTCATTTCGGTTAGTGTGTAGGAAGAAAAAAAAAAAAAAAAAAACCTAAATTGCAAGTTAGCAGCTCGGCTCAGTACAGCTGCTGCTGCACAATTGCAGTCGACTAAAGCCTCAAGTAAAGTAGCCACTCAGGAAACTAACTTCGTTTATTGTAGCATAACATAGAATCGTCGCAACTAAAGTGCATCATAGATACACATATGTTCCATCCATACTATCAGTGTGTGTGTGTGCTTATTTGTGTCTGACTCTGCACAGCAATGGCTATGGGCTATAAAAGCAATACGTTTATACGAATTGAGTAAACTGCCATTGCTGCTACTGCTTAGTTTTTTTTTTTTTTTTATTCTTCTGCTTCAGATATTGCTGCCGGTTAGCACTTGCACCAGTTGTGAAATAACTCAGCTCGTCGCATTTGTTTTTTATGTATTTTGCTATTATTTGGCGTACAACAGAGCCAAAATAGCAAGAACTTGCCTCTTCAGCAGAAAATGCACCAAAATATACGAAACAGCAGTAAAATGATGCAAGAAAAAGATATTCTTCGAAAGTAGGAAGAGATGTTAAAGAAATCAGCTAAATTTATTTTATATTTTGCAATTCGATTTGATGCATTTGGCTAAGAGAAATTTGAGAAATTATTTGCGACTTGTTAGAGAATAATATAAACAATACATATCTGAAAGTCATTTGCAATGTTTGAAGATATTTGAGTGCTTGGAAAAATGTGTTAAGATGCCCAAAAGTATTGAAGCATTGCATCGAATTCGGGGCACTGAAGGTAACCGAGAGTTCAAATGGAAGCAAATGCTTTGAATGGTTTGAAAGGTAAATGAAATTAAAAAATTTCGTCAGAGAGTCCACCGAATTTGAAAGATTTCCTTTTTAAGAGTCCGAAAGTTGAAAAAACAGAAGGACGTATTTATTATGGAATGGTCTTGAGCCCAAATCAAGCACAGACATATCTGAGAGTTCATAGAATCTTGACGGTAGGATGGCATCTAAATGAACAAAAACTTTGAGATTGAGTTGATTGTATCTAATTATTCTATTGTAAAAGAGAAAGTGAACAAATCCTGATATATTTTCTAAGAAAAATGTGAAGGCATAAGACAGAAAGAAGAGCTGCTAGGTCCTTACAATAATAAAAGAATTATAAAATTTGCATTATGCAAGGAGAATGCTCTAAGAATGATATCAGTTCTTCTCACTGAACG
The DNA here is from genome assembly GCA_035044805.1 of Leucophenga maculata. Classification (NCBI taxonomy): domain Eukaryota; kingdom Metazoa; phylum Arthropoda; class Insecta; order Diptera; family Drosophilidae; genus Leucophenga; species Leucophenga maculata. The sequence continues at coordinate 20,189 of JAWNNP010003845.1, read as the reverse complement.
CTGCCGCCTTAGCATCGCAATTGATTGTACCTTTGTGTTTTGCTTAAGAGATGACGAAACTTCGGAACATACACAGTGCCTAGCTTTAACCATAACCCGAAAAAATTAAAAAAAAAAAAATCTTGAGTAGCAAGGATACGAAGTTCGGAAGAAGTGTTGTGAACAAAGCAACTGCTACGAGTTTTTTCTTCAAATTTAATTTCATATTCGAAGAGAATACGAGCGAAATACTAGTTGAAAGAAAGTCGAATGCTCAAAAGTAGGCAGAGAGCCTTATGTGCATTAGAACTCGAGTGTGGCAAAGCATCAAATAATACAAAGGAACATAAAGTTTAAATACATCTAAGACTCTGTAAAATTGCGTTAGCTCGAAAGTAACCAAAATTTGAAACAGTAAAAGAGAATCAGGGCACCTTAGCCACTTTTTATCACCGATTTTTCAATATGATTTTATGAATTTTATTGACGATTTTTATCACTTTTGGATGACCTTTATCAGTAGTAAGAACGTAAAGAGATCTTCAACCTGGACCGCCTAAAAACATCAGCCATGGTTATACTGTACCAGAAGCAACTATCCTCTCCGCTACCGCGTCGTAAGTCGAAGACCAACTATCATGCTGGAAGAAGCTCTTAGAAGTCGATGACACTGAGTCAGCCTGTCAACTGGCGCGATATAATTCTGGCTTTCATCATTTTAGACATAATCTCCCCTCATTAAACACTCAATTACGACGAAAACAGAATGGGTTCCGAATAAATTGCTCTTGAATAGATTATATCCTCACACTACGCATCATTGTGAAACAATTGGTTTTTGTGGATTTTGAACGCATGTTTCATACCATCAACAGAAAAGCATTATGGAGGTCGCTACTTAACAGCTATGGGGTACCTGACAAGATTATTTATCTCGCAGCTCTTACAGTGCAAGAGATGTCCAACAGGGTTGTATACTTTCACCACTTGGTCCTTAAAATGCACAAAAGCGGTGGTGCCAGATAGTAAACTAGACTTCGCTGATGATATCTACTTTATGACGCACAAGAATTATAGCTAACGAACCTGCTCTTCCTCTCAAAAATGAGATAAATGCTTCTACAAACTATTTCAAAGACAACATTTACTTTATGGCTCAGAGATGTATATGGTTTTAGACGTAATTATTGGAAAGCTTCAATCTTTCCTTAAAAATATCTGAGAATCATCTGCCATATCACACTCTGCGCAGAGAAGACGACATCATTGTGACGATGGCCTTTCAATGAAAATCACAATGCAGGCAGCCGTCAGAGGCAAACATATGTTCGCACTGTCCACTTTAGTATCGGATAGAGTGAATTAAAAGTCCTAACAGTTGATAGAAGTCGTTGGAGAGCATTTGTTCTGCCCTATGCTTCAAGTACATATCAGAGAAACAAAAAAAAATATATGCAAGTCCAACTCTGCCGAGCTAAAGTCTTCTCTTGCTTTGCATTTATATAGAGACTTTTAGTAGTATAAGCAAGATAAACCGGTTAGGTTACGTGACCCATTTTTTTTATTATACTTCCTTCAGTATGTTACGTACCTAATAAGCCCTACTACGAAAATTAATTTTGTGCAGCGTATAATAAAAATAATTTCTGCACAAATTCAACCATTGACAGTCATCAGTGTCAATTAATGTAAATCATTTGGAAATAAGCTGAGCGCAAATCTAATCTAAACTCGTAATGGAAATGTCACTAATCAATTATTTGGCTACCGATTGCTACTACTACTTAAAAGCAGAACAGCAGCACATCAACATTCAAATATTCTATTTTTTTTTTCAAACTAAAAGTTTTGAATTACATTTTTCACTTGCTCCATCAAATTATCTGTCATTGCATTAGTTTTTTAATGGTTCATAGAGCACTTTTGGTTTTTGAATTCTAAAGCAACATGATTACTTGCCATTTCAAAGATAAAAACATGAACTGATGATGGCTTAGCTTGCAAAGTATTGAACCAGCATATTACATATTAATGATGTAACAATTATTCAATAAAAATTGCATTGAAATATTTGCATATTTAATCAGTTGTTGTGTAGCTTGGAGATATATGTATATATTTTTTTTATTTTAAATTAAGTTTTAAAATTCAAAAAATCTTTCATTTAATATGTAAATAGTTAAAAAAAAGTTCAAAATATAACAAAATAAACTTTTGGTAGCTAAAATATTTCAAAACCAAAAAATATGTATTACAATGATTCGACCACAGTATTCCAAGCCAATAAAAATACGCCAGTAATACGCGTTGATTCGCTTAATTCAGTGCTTGACAAGAACTCCACAACAAGCCAAGGTTTGCGCAATGAAGAAGAAGCCAGAACTGTCATAAAATTGCAAATAAAACGCGTGCTGGCACAAGTAAACATGAATGCAAGTCTAAAAAAATTTATTGAAAAGGATGAACTCAAAAATTTTGTACGTGGCAAGGATCTTGCAAATATTATCAAACAATATTCCTTAATATTTGGTAAACTTAAATCTGGTAAATCAATACAAATGTCGAGAATAGAACGTACAAAGGCTATAACAGCGCTGCACAATGAACACATTACGAACCGAGATGGTGTTCTCAAGTATATAAGAAGTGTCAAGACAGTGATACAAACTCTAAATAAACGCTTGGATAGTATGGAGAATAAACTGGAAAAACTGAAGCATTTGGAAGTACAGGATGGTGATGAGAGCAGTAATGAAGAAATACAGACTAAAGAGGAAGTTTCTAAATCGAAGAAAACTAAGACTTTAAAAAAATCGAATGTTGAAAAGTTAGGAAAATGATTATCCAAACTAACTAAAATTCAAGGCAGAAAGAAAATAAATTATTTATGTTAAGACTGGAGAAATTTTTGTCACAGCTTGATCTTGAAACGCATGGACGGATGGACATGAAAATATTTGAATAGAAGAATAGTTTAAAAAAATACAAGAGAAATAGAATAAAAATATAATTTTATGTTAAAATAAATAAAATATATAAAAATAAATAAAAAAAAAAAAAAATATTGAACCAGGAACGCCTGATACATTTGAATTAGGATCTGCGCAGTGTACTTTCTATACCAAATTTAGATGGTATGCCTAGTATTTTTTGAAACAGAAATCAATGCAAGGATAAATAGGGAACCCATGCCTGATAAAATTCTTAACAAGAAAAATGTGCAGTATCTAAGAGAAGAACCCATATATAAATCAAAGATGGGTAGTCTCACACTTACAACAATTTATTACCCACGAAGGTTTACTGTAATCGAAAAACAATTTATTGAATTCTTTAACACTTTATTTAGCATACACATTGGATTTCTAAACCAAAAGAAAACCGCTTTACAAAGCTCTATACTTTTCTCGGAGAACTTTTTTGATAAACTTGGTCCCAAGTTCTTGACTGCAGGTGACTGGAATGCTAATTGCTATGCTGGAATGCTATAGAGCTCCAGAATCCGAATGGTCGTGCGCTGTTTGATGTATTGGTCAATATCAACATGGAAGTTCTATCCGTCTCCTTGAATCGTCTTCTTGAATCATACGCTGGTATTTAGTCTAGCCATTTGAGTATCTCGGATGCTGCTAAAAGTTGATGCTAGACTATCAGCTTGTTCCTACGTTCCAAAGCCTACATTGTTGTCTGCTCACGGTTAAGTTCCAATACTCAACCTCAACATGGAACTTTCTACTTCTGAAGACGTTGACGATGCGGTCGAGCTGCTCACCCGCAACACTTATGAAGCTGCTTAACTCGCCACACAGCATCTGCTGGTGATTTTATAAGGCAGGGGGGGGGGGGGGGGGGAGTGGTAAATTTTTAAAACAAAATTGTAAAATTCCGGAGCAGTCCTAGTCGAATGCAAAAAACACGAAGTCTCTATCTATTACCGTTTCCGAGATCCTTTCGTTCATACAGACGGACAGACAGACGGACAAACAGACGGACAGACAGACGGACAGACAGACAGACAGACGGACAGACAGACAGACAGGCGGATCTGTCTGTATCGACTCCCCTATCGTTCCTGACCATAATGGGGGTAACTTTGGGGGGGGTCTACGACCATTATTTCTACCTGTTACATACATTTGCACAAAACCAATAGGCTCTTGTACCTTCGGTAAAGGGCCTAATTACCCATTTTCTTAAAGTCTTATTTGCTTGACCGAAGGCACGGTTAAGGTTAAAGATAAGCTCTCCGGAATCTGCCGCATTGGAACTGGTGTACCACAAGGCAGTGTGCTTGGTACTCTTCCCTACACTTTGAATACTTCCCATATGCCAATTCCAGATAATGAATAAATGCTGCTGGCAAAGAATGCTGATGACACGCCAGTTTTTGCTACATAATAATATCTATAAACCAATTTGTCTATATCAGCTGTTAAAAACAGTCGACATCAGTAGTGCTTGGCGGTTTTTATAAGGTTTGCAAATATTGATCAACGTATTTATGCTGATCAATACTTTAGTCGACTGACATAAACTACTGCTTTGCTTGTCAAATCATTCTAAAAATTGGCATCATAATAAAAAACAGTTTTTCCAACCTGGAAATAATTCCCGATACTTTATTGACGAGGTGTAAATACTAAGAACAAGCTTTACAATGTCTCCCTAACATACTGGCCTGCAGATACAATGAATATTCTTGGTCTGATTGATTTTGCATTAATATGAACAATGTCTTATATATACTCAATCTCTTGCAGATCTCGCATTGGATCATTCTTCAGCACCACAGCACGATCGACAGTCATATGCAACGGCTAGTTATGACGAAACGGCGTCTAGGATATCCAATCTTTAGGTAAAAGTTCTTAAACTTGAACAGAAACTCGCCTAGAGATGAGACATCGAACATCTTTTTCCAAAAAGCACTAAATTTCGGCTTTAGACTCTTCATTCATTAGAGACCACACTGAAATGTGGGTTTGCACGAACGAAGAGAAGGTTGAATTTCTGATACCGAAATCTGGAAAGGATACAACACAGGCAGTGACATATAAGTTCATAAGCAAAGATTTATTCGACCGAAGATATTTCAGTCTACACTCTCAGTCATATCTAAAGTAAGAAATATATTGAACGCTTTTTGACTTTCATACAAATAGGTTTTTATAGTATTTAAATATTGCAAACGATTTCCAAAATTCCTCTCCATTTATAAAGCTTCTTTCCCCCAGAGGTGAGCACTACACTTCACTCATTACACTCTTCAAAAATGTCCGCACATCCGGTAGCAATAAATGTCACAGATCCAACACAAGAATGCCAAATGCATACAAATAAACTAAATAGTCCTACGCCTATTTGTGTTACTCATTCAATTTTCATCTGAAAATTCGAACAATTTACTTTTTTCCAAGCTGTCCAGTGAGACGCTACAACTAGAATATATGAAAAATATGCGCGTTTCTATTTTGACGATTGTTCAAATAGAAAAACAAAAAAAGGAAACTCAAAAATAAATAGAAAAACTTCCGTCAACAATCACGAACAAATTGTCTATAAATACGAATAACGTATTGTGTGCAGCAGGACGGTCGCTCTATGCCTAAACTGAGGCGACAGTTGAACGAGGAACTACTTCGGCGAGTGATGTGGCAAGAATGTGCAAACGTGCAAAGGCTGACAATCTGCAAACTGTCCACTTTTCGCACAATGCACAACGCACACACATGCCACGCACACGCACACGCACACAACTAACGAATGCAAGGAGGTGGTGCAATGACGTTGCTATACTTCACTTCCGCTACGATTCATAAACTTTTTCTGTCCATTTTCATTACGACGCCATGTTACTTCCGGTTTGTTAAAACGAAACGCACTCGCAGCGGCGTTGGCGAACAACGTTCGACATTTGCCGATGTTATTTGCTGCTGACATCCGAATACAAAGAAAAAAAAAAGAGAAAAGCTAGTAAAAACAAAGAAAAATGGAAAATGACAAAAGGTGCTTCAACCGAGGAGGGCTGTATGAACAGTGTGGCGGAGTTGACTGTATGCATTCTTAGTCTTTAGTTCAATTTAGCCATTCTATGCACCTAGATCTCCGTTGCAACTCCTGTAAACGATATAAGGAGCACGATTTAAGGATATTCAGCTCGACTGTAATCCAGTATATTATATCATACAATTATCACTAACCAATCAAACCGCCCTCCTAGTAGTAATACTAGCAACTATATAGAAAAACTACGTCATGGCGCTACACTAAACTGCCTATGTGCTCAAAACTAGTAGTACGTGTCTGTTTGTATGATAGAGATTTTGCGCTATTTTTTTTCCGCTTTTTTTTTCCTTTAAATAGAATTTTAGTTCGCATCCTTACGACTAGTACTCATACTCGTACGTTGTATAGTATGTGTCTGTCCACACGTTTAGTTGCACTGCAACTGAAAATGACAAATTCACTGTAGGTGGTGTGTCGCACGGAGTTAGACCGCTCAGCATTCAATGTTAGTCGACCTGATTCTACCCTCACTCTGGCTGTGCAAACACCATCAATTTCCGTGGGGAAATCACACAAAATTTTTGCACAAACAATCATTGGGCTTCATGCCAGAGACTGCGAGACGCACTTCAACGCCCACTCAACGCCCATCCCGTTCCGTTCATTTCTATGACTCTATTTGGTGTACGTTCTGTATTTGACTACTGGTTTCCTGGTTGTTTGTTTGTCTGGCAGTTAGGCATGAAGATTCTATGTGATGTGTGTGTGTACGCGTGACATATACAAAGTTGCATATGCGCGTCAAAGTCTCTATTGAAAATTTTATGTTTGATATCGATTTGTAATATTTTGATAGAGTATTATGTTATCAAAATATAGCATAATAATATGAAGTGTGACAGAATGAAACCATGTTTACACAAGTTAAAAATTAATAATGGGTGGGTGAGTGAGCTCCCCGGGAGGGTGTGTGTGATGAATAGGTGAGAGTGATAAGGCGATTTAGTTTTTTAAATAAAAACATTTATAATTCGCGGTTATGATAAGAGGGAGGGAAAGTGTGCTAAACGAAAAGAGCTGGGGAAAGCTTGTTCAGGGAAGTATGCTGGTCTATAATTCGTGGCTTTCATCAAATCTTACTCATTTCGGACGAAAGTTTATGTATTACAGTTAATAAACTTTGGAGCCTAGGTAACAGCAAATATCTGGGAATCTATAGTCTCTAGAAATATGTTGTGAAGTAGTCTCATAAAAAAGAAACACAAAAAGAGTTGCATAGCAGAGCATGTGGGGTCAGCTAAGAATCGTAGCTTGCTTTGATGAATTACTTATTGATATTAGACTTAAAAAATTTCATCCTCGGTGATGGCTCATTGTGAATGACGCATCAATTATGTCCTAAATATGACAAAAGAAGCATGTGGTAAGGTGGCGAGGTCTTAGATTCGAACCATAGTAGCACCTCTCTTATATCTCTACGCATCCGCGATGTTTCAGTAGTCTAATATGGGAAATTATGCATTTAGTTGAAATGAAACACTGTCAGAAAAATCTGCAGAAATAAAAATTAAACTTTTCGTTTGAGCGCATTTTCTCCTCTTTTTAGTAGAAGGTTTGACCTTTTTTTATTTGAAATGAATTTAAAGAATATAATCCTGAACCTTTAACGACTGTTTAGAAATCGAAACTATGAGATTTACTCAAACTATAAGAAAGAAATCGATAGAAATATCATTTTATGCTGGACCATACTTCTTTGAAGACTGGTCAAGCAATTACTTGTACTGATGCTCGTTATCGCGACATGGTAATCGAGTTCATTCTGCTAAAATTCTATGATTTTAATGTAGACGGCATGCGGTTTCAACAAGATGGTTCGCGATGCCATACAGACCGTGAAACAATCCAATTACTGAATGAATCATTTACTAACACGTTTTTAGATGAGGATTATCAATCGCTCAAAAGAAGGTTCGTGTCGATTGCTTGCAAGCAAATGCTGAAGAAATTCATGCGAGGTGCGTCAAAAGCCGTCTACTCAACCGAGACAGATGACGAAACGTGGATATATGCGTATGAGCCCGAAACAAAGCAGCAGTCGACCATCTGGGTCTTTCAAAACGAACAAAATTCAACAAACGCACATCGAAACAAATGATCGCATGTTACTTCTCGAAATCCGGACATGTTGCGGCCGTGCCGCTTGTGGAAAGAAGGATAATAAAATCTGAATGGTATACAAACCAACCAACCAACCAACGAAGACGAATCATACTTCATCACGATAATGCGCGCTCTCACACATCGGGCGTTCCAAATGAGTTTTTGTACGCTCAAAACATCGAATTGATGAGTCATTCGGCGAACAGCCCTGACTTGGCACCAAATGACTTCTTCCTGCTCGCTCACATCAAAAATAAACTGCGTGGACAGCGATTTTCAATTCCCTAAGAAGCTGTTGATGTCTTCAAAACGCATGATTCGGAGGTATTTTTTTTGGAATGGCAATACTGCTTCACAATCGATCTTAAATTACCGTTTTTCATGGTTAGACTAGAAATATATGTAGCAACCCTCGTAATGTATTTCTGACAGAGCTATTTCTGGATGTGGTTCGTGGCTGTCCAGAAGGCTTTATCTATGGTTCATTCATTCGGAGACTTATGATGGATTCCCTCATTAAGTCGGTCATTAAGTCGGCCTCCTGTTGTCGGAATCTTGGCATTTGGTTGACTTCAGAGGATATCTTTCCTTTGCCCGCTTGAGGGAATGATTGATTGGTGCAGTGAACCAGTTCCGAAGTATATTAAGGACAGATTTTGGCCTTAGTAGGCGTGCTATGCCTGCAATATAATATATGTTGGATTTTTGTTTGCATGTGTAATACACGGATCGTCTGCGTGGTAAGAAAGAGTTATGTCTGCTTCTGGCCGAGCAAATGTCTCGTCCTGTTAGTGTATTATGCTGCTTAGCTGTATGGCAGTATGTCGCACTGCCTCGACTGAGACTATGCAAATCCTGCTGGCGGTTCCATCTCTTAATATTTAAATTGTACGGTGTACAATTGGATTCAGGATTAAGAGACATCTTTCTTTGCTACAGTGTGAATGATTGGCCGATATAGACTTGGAGAGTTTAGGTTGGTGCGAAGGAAAAACAGCTACTTAGTGAGTGTGTACTCTCAAGTGGGCAAGATAGGTGGAATAGTAGTGATAAGGGGCGGTTATCTTATGAGTACATCAATAACGTCACGTTTGCTGTGGATAGGCCTGACTTTGGGTTCAACCTCTGTCTTGGCTTTTTGCTGACTGGACATAGCTCTCAGGATGCACTCTTGCATAAAAGTGGCCTACAAAGTTGTTCTGCTTGCAGTTATGGGTTTTACGAGAAGTTATGGAAACATGTCCACTGTACGAGGATGTCAGGGACCTCACAGCGTGGGGTGTTGTACAACGTGATGGTGGGTATGATGTTAGTAGAATACTCTCCACGGCAGATGTGGTTAGCGCATTAAGTTTTTTTGCGAGGGTAGTCTTCAGGAGCCGTCGTATGACATACTAAGGGTATCTCTTATACCACACTCGGGTTTTTCTTGGTATTTTCCCATTTTTGTTGTTGGCCTAGGTTACCAGGGCAAGCAGTCAAGTTACTTGGATGTTACTGCTAGTACCTTGTGTACAAAGTCATTTCAGAGGCTAGCTCTGGGACCACGAGCATTCAAGGGTTGGCCTCAACACTTGACTCTAAACGTCAAGTTCTTGTATGGACTGTTGGGGGTATAGCTGACCGCTTATTTGTTATGCTTCGAGCATATACATGCTGTTATTATTAACGGAAGGGGTATGAATAGGCTTCGCTCCAACCAGTGAGGAAATTACGTCCCATGTGCGAAATTTTCGACTGTTTCACATGTCAGATTGATGTGTGTAACCTCAACCTGTGTTGAGGTTACACAGCTCTACTTGAATTTTTATTTGGGTCAACAACCCGGAACTGTTTGGAGATTCAAATTGCAAGTATAATTAGTATTGGTTCTACATAACGAGGATTGACGAGAGGCTTAATTTCGTATTATGGAGGTCAGGGGCCCTCGAAGTGGGGCTGTTTTGGTTGAGGGCCTTCGTGGAGTCTTTGAAAGCTTGACGTGGAGTTGCGTTTACAACGAGATATTGGGACCCATAAACCAACAGAGGTCTTAGTTAGGCTTCAAGCTAAGAATCAATACTGCGGGGGCGCCAAAGAGTTTAAATCAACTGCTTTAAACTATTGAATGTCTTTCAACATAGGTATTTGAAAACAAAGGTCAAAAAGTACTTATCCATCCATAGATTGAAGGAGGAGATACAACGCTCCACATTTATGCAGAGTGATCAGGGAAAAGTTTGACATTCAAGTTCGCTTGTGGCACCAAAAACTATAAGTAAAAAAATAAATTTTGGAACACCCATAGTTATTAATTGCGCCAGAGATGCAGAAAACTTATGGCAGGGCTGCGTAAAACTTATACCAGAGCTGCATAAGTGCTTGTACCAGTGATCCATAAATTCTTTTGCTAGGGTTGCATAAATGTGTTTAGTATGGATGCATAATTACATTTACCAGGGTTGTAAAAATAATTAGTACGAAGATTTTATAAATATTTTTTTTTAGGGCTACAAAAATATTTATTCCAGGGCTGCAGAAGTATAATTTAGCTAGGGCTGAAAAATGCTTTTATCAGAAGTACATAAACAATTTTAAAGGATATCCCCAAAAAATATGGAATATGGCTGGTATGTCACTTCGGATAATTGAGCTCCACGCTCGAAGTTTCCAATATGCATTGCTCTGCTTCTCAAAATAATTTTAACTGATTCTTTATATGTTTTTTTTTTTATTTACTTAAAACTTAAACTATTTAAAAAAAAAATTCTTAATGCATCAATCTGAAAATCAAGTAAAATATTTTACATCTCAAGCATCCACTTCCAAAAACCGAGCAATCATCATCAACATTGTGAATATTTCTGCCAAATATGAATGCGAAGTCTAAAACCAAAAAAAAAAAAATCCTTTTCACAAAACATTAATGGAACATTTTTTGTCATCTACTTGCTGTCATTAAAATTGCAGTTTTGCCATTTCCCCCCCCCCCCCCTTTTTTTTATTTTTTTTTTATGATGTGCACAGAATTTTGAGCAATGTTTGAACAAAACCAACGAAGCATTTAAGCACATCAGACGACTACGCTTAAATCTTCTGCAAAGAAGCATTTCTACCTGCATGCATTTTAGTATCCTTCTACTACTACTGCTGTAATAGTAGGTGTTATCCCTGCTTGCGACTATTTCCGCATGACGCTTTCATGAATGATTTCAGCAATGAAACTGTGTTCAGATACTTTACACCAAATTACAGTAAATACATTTGCAGAGCACTTGAAAATGCGTAGCCAGCCAAACTGAAGGCAGCAAAAGTACGCGAAACTTTGCAGTGAATGTAGTAATTACTTTAATGTGACCATTTGCTGCTGCTGTAGAGGCACTCCATACTCCACGTTTTGCGCTGAAGCTAAAGATAAACTTTTGTAATTACAACAAAATGTTGGCGAGAAAAAAATGAGATACTTTTCTTTTTCTTTTTTATTTTTTTTTTTTGTTTAGAAATAATCCATGCAGTTTGGGAAAGGAAAGAAGTGAGTCTATACAGACTGCGCCAAATGTAATGAGATAAGATCGTTATAGTACTTCAACTCGCATACAACTTTTTTTTAAATGCTTTCGAGTAATTAATCCAAGCAATTGCACTTTCGAATATAAACAAAAACTGAAAAAATGCGCTAAACAAGGTCTCGGTTAAATAGCATGAAATATAATATCGCAAATGAATGTAAGCTTTAAATTGTTTTAAGTTTAATGCGAACTTTTTAAATTTAAATGTTGAAGCAAATAATTTCCATTTTAAATAATAATTCAGCAATTAAGCATTTGAAGTGCTAAAAATTATAAACGTTTCAACAAATTAAATTATGCTCAACTGAAACTGTAGTTGCTAGTCAAATTATTTGTCAAATAATGCATAGACAGACGGACAGTTAGATGCATCAATTGCTAGCTAGAGCAACTACCTTAGACAGTGCTTAAAAGTCAGCTCTATGAAGTCTGTGCCTCAATGAACTTTTGATGACTTTTATATAAGTTTAAGATGCAATTAGAACTTTAAATAAACTGTTGCAAGAATGACAACTAAAATAGTGCTAAAGCTGTATGCAGAGAGAGAGAGAGAGAGAGAGGGAGTGAAGGAGCTGTATAGACAGCAAACGAAAATTAAAGTAGAAAAAGCAATTAGTCATGCAACATATAACCGAAAGAATAGTTGCGAATTGTTCTAAACTTAGTTTAAAATTTTGTGTACAATCGAGTTAAATGCTAAAAATGAGCGCTGTGACAACTATCCAATTGTATATAGCAGACTTCATCCGATATTTTTTTTAACTCAGAAGACAATTCAAGAGATTCTATAAAGAATAAACGGTATAATCTTGATAAGCTTAATAATATAAGTCAATAGAGTTAAGCCCATCCGTCCCTTTTGTCTGTTTATCTGGCTGTGTGTGAGCTATGAGCTATCCTGTTCGCAACGATTTGTATGAGCGCTATCCCTTCAAGTGGTCCGATCTTGGTCTATATGGAATGTGTTGCAAGATTCACCATACTTGACATTTCTAGTTAAATAAATAAGAACCATTAAAAATTTTTTATCGAAAAATGCAGCATTTTCAGATATATTTGTATGGGGGCTACCAAATTTTAGTAGTCCGATCATGACCTAAATGCAATATTTGATAAGAATTATAAAAACTTACAATTTGTAGGTAAATTCCAAGTCCCCCTTATAGAGGGGTAGTAAGCAGTTATCGGAAGAATGAATAGGAGCATCTCGATATGTAAATTCGAAGGCTCTATCTCTTATAGTCTCCAAGATATACATTTTCTTACCGACAGCCAGACAGACGGACATGTATATATCTACTCGACTTATAATGATTTATCAAGAACATATATAATTTATGGAGTCTGCCATGCCTCCTATTGCCTGTAACATAGATTTGCATAAACTCGGTATAACATATTTCCATATGGGAATAGGGTAAATCAATAAAAAAAAGACAATAGATATAGAGAATAGATAAAGAAAAATCATTCAAAGAACATTTATAAAAATGCATCATGGAAAAAATCCAACGAAGATTGCATTTGTTCCACCATAGTCATGGAGATCATTTGCCCGATATGTTAATCCATATATAAATCTATCCCATAACATTAAGTTTCAACCGAAAAAAAAAAAAAAACTGTGTTTACTTTGATACTCTTTGAACCAATTGAACACCCTTTAAATGCTTTCATTTAACCTTAGTAAAAATATTTATCAATCCTTGGTAAAAATATTTACAAACCAAAAATTAATGCAGCCATGATACATATATTTTTTTTGCTACCCTGGTATAAGTTTTACGCAGCTCTGACGCAAAAACTTTTGTAGCCCTGGTACAATTTATTGTTTCAGATACCTCGTTGGTAGGAATCTATATGCAGCTCTGGTAAAATTATTTACGCATCGTTAGTTTTAGTATTTATGCAGCCCTGGCCAACATTTTTATACAGCCTAGCACACATTTTTCTGCAGCCCTGCTAAAAAAATCTATGTAGCCCTGATAAAAATATAAATGATATAAAATTTTCATGCAGCCTTAATAGAAATATTTATGCAGCCCTTGTACAAACACACTTGCAAATCTTTTTGTAGCACTGCTAATAATATTTATGCAGCTGCGGTAAAAATATATATATGTAACCCTGGTAAAAATATTTATGAAATCCTGTTGTAAGTATTAAAGCAGCTCAGGTAAAAATATGCATGCAAGCTTGGTTCAAATATTCATGCAGATTTGTTAAAAATAAATTAGCAACCCTAGGTAAATTTATGTGTGCAGCCCTCGTATACAAATTTCTGCAGATCTAGTAGCACTGCTAGAAATATTTATGTAGACTAATTTATGCAGTCCTTGTAAAATTAATGTCTTATTAGAATAGTAATGCAGCCCTAGTAAATGTTTTTAAGCAAGCACGTTATTCGTTTTTATGCATTACTAGTAAAAATAGTGTTACCAGGAATGCATAAAAACGTATACCGGCGTTGTTTAAAAACATTTACTAGGGCTGCATTACTACTTTAATAAGAGAATACTCTTACTTTTCTAACAAGCGAATACTCTTACTACAGTCCTGTTAAAAATATATATGTATCACTAAAATAAATATTTCTCAACACTGGTAAATATATTTATGCAACCCTGGTACAAACATTTTTTGAAGCTCATATAGTACTGGATTTATTTAACTTATACTAAATAATTTCCAAGTAGATAGTTTCAGAAATAAAAGTTTTTCAGGAGACCCTTACTTCAGCTGCAGTACAATCTTCATAGTCACCTGATGGATCCTCTCCAACTTGGCTGTCTTGCAATTAAAAGTAGAAGAGCTCGCATTGGTAATCCGGCTCCGAAATGTTTGAAGTCCCTGGCATGAGTTCTATACAGTAATTATTTTGCGGCAGTGCCTCTAGAAAAAATTCAACTATATTTTCTACGAGCATAGACATCATTTGAGACAAGGGTTATACATATATCATCTGAGAGAAGGGCAATGTATATATATAAAGCTACAGGAAGTCTAACTCATCAATTCTATGTTCTTACTTTATTTTAACAAGAAAGAACGTTGCAGTGGTGTGTGTGCGATTTGAAGCTCTTGGACTTTAGAGATGTATGGGACTATATTCCAGACTGGATTCCTGTGAAATATTTTATAAGGATGGATGAAAATATATCAATGATGGCATTTCTAGCCAAATTATAAACAAAAAGAATAAAAAACTGTTAAAAAAGAAAAGGTGTTTAGCATGGAACCTACTTCTTTTATTGGACCCATCTGAATAATAAACATAAGAAAAAAAATAAATCGAAAAAGAAAGTATGAGAAAGAATATGACTCTAGGCCAGTGGTCGGCACCAATACAGTCATATGTTTGCATTGCGTTAGTGTGCGAATTAACAGAAGGATAACAGCATCAACAACGGGTAAACAGCAACTGATTCATTTTGCTTTGCTTCAACAGCGGCATTACAGCGTAACAGCGCCATAACAGCGCTATAACAGCGCCACGACAGCGACTTAACAGAAACATATCGGTGGGTGGCGTGTGCCGGACACTGCTCTAGGCCGATAAATGGCATCGCTTGGTATGTGCAAATTTCGTCCTCAATATAGTGGTGAACAAAGATGATGTTTTTTTTTCTTATGTCACTGCACACCTATAAAAAAAAACTCGCGAGGAAGATTAACATATAAGACGCGGTTTGTGCAAAAGTCTCATTGGACCGAACCTTTTTCTAATTGTGGATAATAATGGCATGAAGACCATCTGGTTTCACTATGAAGAAGGTGCAGCCCATGCATTATTGCTACCATTGCTCTCTAGTGAACTAATTTATAAAAAATGGAGGTTTTAACTGATTAACCTGATTAACTGATTAACGCATTCGCATTCCACGGATTCTCACAGAACTCTAAACCGATATCGGTTACAGAAACTAATTATTACTTTAAAATTTTTAACCGTTGGAACATATAAACTTCAAAAAAGTGGCATTGCTTCGTTCGATGGTTTGCATAAAAACAGATGTTGAAGTCGAATGATGTCACAAATGAAAGAAGGAAAAGCATCTTATTGTAAAAATTTGGCAAATCTTATATAGACGCATGGACACTCTGTATCTTTCTTTTGTTTCTTTATTCCGATTCTGATTTTTTGATGCCTATTGCATCACGTGGCCAAAGAAAAAAACATCAAAAGAAAAATTGGAGGAAAATAGTGAAAAGTTGTGTGGCTCCAGTAGTCCGAGAGCAAAATAATATTGTCATTGTCCACTCAAAACTATTGCAGAAGCAGACGTTCTTGGCTATGGTGGAGGTTTTTTTTTTTTTTTGTCTTTGTCTTTGATACACTTAAGAAGATTAAAGACTAACTAAACCAAGGACTAAATATTATTTAATAGTCTGTCTAGAGTTGAGTTTTTTTTATGAGTCACTTACCACTGCATGTTTCTTCTTCTATTGTGCTTTAGCAACCAAAATATTTTCATTTCATTTCTTTTTTATTTTCTTCTTTTTTTTTAAGTGGTTGGAAACTAAAATGCCGCACTGTGGTTGGCTGGCTTTTATTTTTGAGGCATTTTCTTTGTCGATAGTGAACTGAATGTAGCTAATGAAGTTATACAAATCGAGTGGTTATGCGCTTGAATGAAGCATAACTGAGAGAAGATTTTAAAAACAAATTAAAAACATTTTATGAAGCATTTATTTAAACAGAAGTTTATTTTAATATTATTCTTTCATATAATACCATAAATTGTATATCATTGCAATCTATCCAATACACAATAATGCTTTAGCACATTGCTACCAAAAGCCTATTTGTTTCTTTGTTTGTTTGTTTTAAGCCGAGTTTTGTTTTATCTGAAGCTGCATTCCATTGATGCTGCCGCTTTTTCATTTAAAAATTAAAATATTTATTTGCTTACATTACAATGGAAATCACTCATCGTTTTGCATTCGTTCATTCATTCATTTATTCTTTCAATCACTCAGCTAGACAAATATTTTTCCAGCTCAAGGATTTCGCTTTCTCGTTTGTCTTTCAATGCGTTTGCATTGCAATTTCTGTTGAAATTTGTGCTGCTGTCTGTCGGTCTGATTGTCCCTCTGTCCGTCCGTCCGTCTGTGAATCTGTTCGGTCCATCATTCAAAATGCAAATATTGCACACTAAACATAAATCGAAGTATTTTCAATAAATCCCATGGCATCAAAGCAGCTGCAATGGGGTAACAAAAACAAATACACTAAAAACAACAATACATTCAACGCCATTCCGCCATTTGCAATTGTATGTTTCGCCATGTTTTTATCGCTGCTTGCGTAGTGCGATATGCTATCTATGGAGTTTTATTTATTTTTTTTTATTGTTATTCCCTTCACACATGTAGTGAACAAAGGTATTTTTAATTTGTTGGAAAATTTGTTGTGCATTGCAGAGGTCTATGAATGCTATTAGGTAGATCAAATATTATTTTTTTTCTATTTTTTTATATTTAGAGCTGACAATGTCTTCTGCTGATTTGAATAATAATTTGAACATCACATTTCAGTGGCGATAGAAATAGATGATATATGAGTTGGAAGCAGCGGTTGTCACTGTTATATCTATTAATATTTCTTTCGCTGTATTTGTTGTTGTTTGCTATTTTTTGGTTTAATTTTTGTACACAATTTCAATTACTTAAAAAAATTCTATGTGACTTGATCAGCTCAACAAGACCAGTCCATATATTCCTGTGACTGATTCAAACAGGTACTAGTAAGTAGAATTCATTACAATTTAAAGTGCAGCGTAGTAAACTTTCGGTTGCAGCCATTTTCCTATATTTATGTACTATGTTTTTGTTATTATATTTGCTATTCTTATTGCAATTGATGTTTCCTCATTCTTAACGATACATTTGTTTTTTTTTCAGTATTGTTCTTTGCTATTTTTATTTGATTTTCATTTAAATTTTATCATGCTTTTACTTATTTTCTATACATATCTTCTACTGATTTACTTCTGTACTTTGTTTCCATTTCATTAGTATGTATTTGAAATATGCTCGCAAATTTTCAACTGTCACTATTAATGCTCGGAGTTTTACTTATTTTCCATCAACTATTTCACTTTGCAGAGCATTTTTTCCATTTAGAGCCGCAGAAAAAAAGAAACTGAAGTAGTTTATTGTTTTGTATAAAAGAAATAATGCAATTGCAAGAGAAATAGTTGAAAATATATCAATGACATTTTTTCTATAGCATCATTGTAAGATTTCTGTTGACCCAGTTAAGTTATGTAGCTACCTTTAATAATCATGCGGCTTCAAATAATTTGAAAATTGTTTAATTTGTTGTAAACTGTTTTTACTTTTATTTAACTTTATTATTTATAAAGTGATCCACTTGAGAAAATTTTATTAGCAGCTTTGACAAAAGGTTCGCCTCTTTGTGCATCAAAAATATAAATTTGGTAGGAGAAAAATTATTTTTTCTTACTTTGGCAGGCTATAATTCTGCTAAGCCAAATGACAAGTGAAATCACGCAGCTGTGTGGCATCACTTTTTGGAACAATTTTGAAATTAAAATCCACTGCAGAACTGAATATGAATGATTGTACAAATGTGTAAAGTCTGTCCTATACTTCCAAGAAGGGCTTAGGCCTACTACTCGCCGCTTTCAAGTACATATTAATAACAAAACGAATCATAATAATTTTGAATTTTGATTTATTTCAAAACATAATTTAAAAATTTTGTTTAAAATGTGCGAACAAGCCAAACTAAAAACAATTTAAAAAAAAACTAAAACAATCAAATGGAAAAAATTATTAATTGAGATGAGGAAAAACAGTATTTTACAACACTTGTGTTCCTATAAACACAAGAGTGCTCTGCATTTTCAGTTCTGAATGCTCTAATGGCATTTATTGATGTGGAATCTGGTTTAGAGTCGCCATACTTTTATAAACGTCACAAGTTAGTATTATACGCGGCGTCTAACTTTAGAATACCTTGCTGTTGAGGGAAACATATCACCATTTCTATGCAGTAGTTAAGTAACCATTGGGAAAGAGTGCCCACACTTCGTGTTCCGTCAATAGTTGTAATTGTTAATAAGCGAATATGATCCAATAATGACTTCTTTCCTTACCTCCGGTATACAGCTTCCTATACAATTGGGAGTAAATACTGCAGTAGCATGGAATCCATGGTTTTTGCTGGCACTACTTCTTCATCCTCCGCGCCAAAAGCAGTTCTCGTTGCTGTGCAGGGAATGCAGTTTACCGCTTACATTCTTAAGAGTATGTACGCCATACTTGAGTAGCATACTATTCCCGCGCGAATTTTGTTTTATTTTCGATGCTAAAAGCAGGATGCACTCCACTACTTATATGCCGTAATCAAGCTACAGCTGTACGCATTCCAATAGGCTCCACACTATACATACAGGAGTGCAACTGCCACAACGCAAATGACTTAAGTACATTTGCAATAGCTGCGGCTTTTGTGCCGCGCGCTTTTCGTAACTTTACAAGCCTAATATGCAGAAATGGGTTATATTCCTAGAATACATACAACAACAGTATTACTGGTCTCACCATTTTTCGGTAGCGCATTTTTTTCTCCTCACACAAGCGACACCAAGCACGTCCTGCCTTCTGTAGCAAGTCATTGGGTTTCAAGCCGCAATGTTTCTTTTTGTATGCTCGAACGAAATTCAGAAATGCATTATTCATTACCGGCCCCGGTTTCAAACATTTCTTTCTTTTCCCACAGGTCTTCTTCTTGGGCGGGCACCTCCTCTTTGCGGGGCATGCTGGTTTCTTGCGCGGACATGTTTGCTTTTTTGGTCTGCACGCTTGTAGTGGACATGAGTCCGTAACATTGTCATCGTCTCTCCTGTCATCATTTTTTTCCTCTATTCCCTCAGTATACATATCATCCTTAGGGTTCTCAATGTCATTATAGGCCTGCAAAAAGAACCATTCGTTGAAAAAACTATTCCCACCCCACTCTCTAAGCTAGTTCCACAGAAATGGAGTGCACCATGACTACGACAAATTTTATAACTGTTTATTATATTTTTCTTTTCTTACCATTTTAAAAGTTTTTTTCACGAAAAAATTTAAGCACAGAAAATTTATTTGAACTCAACTTTGTATTGAATGAAAAATAAGACTGAAAGTTTTTAGAATAGAAACAAACTGTTTGCTTTGATTTTTTGGAATTTGAGTTTTTATAAAAATTGAAAACCTTGAAATGAAAGCCTACTAGTAGGAGTATATTTTTTTATGTAGCCAGCAGTGTAAACTGTGGCAGTAATAAGAAATGTTTGAGTCATAAGTTTGAGTCAGTCTACTAGAAAGGGTAGACTACATACAAAACTGCTTTTAAGAAATATTTTGACTTCATTGTTAATTTGGTTAGATCACCAAATTTGGTATATTTTAGACTATTTCTTATAAACCAAGACAAACCGGATCGGAATGTTATGCCTTTAAAATCAAAAGTCCAAGCGC
>JAWNNP010003843.1:0-16053 GCA_035044805.1 Leucophenga maculata | reverse complement strand
GTATAAAAGTTTAATTTATATCAGTGCTAAGCAAATTTTGTTCAAATGGTAAATTCATTCATTTTTTGTTAATAAAGACTAAATATTGATCACTAGGGAAAAGTTAGAAGTTGCCTTATATATATACTTATATATAAATGCATATATCCTAATTTCTAATCACTTGAACAATAGCAACACAAACCAAGTAAGGGAATTACAGTCGGGCGTAACCGACTGTAAGAGGCCCTGTACCAGTGCAGGTCGCCCAACAAACACATTAAGTGTTGCCCGAGCTTATGACCAAACACATGACCACTTCTCACTGCGCGACTAAGTGCCTTTTAAACCATTTTTTTATGTATGAAACGAAAAGGGGGGTCGCTCAAACTCAATTGCTTATAAAATCGTCATTTATTATCCGATTTTGATAAACTTTTTGGATTTTGGCTTAAAGGGACTTTATCTCTATACTGGTATGCTCAATGTTTTGTGTGCCAAATTAATTTTTAGCCTTGGTGGTGATTTTATGGGGAAGGGGGGAGGGGAAAAATTTTAGAATAGACTTGTGAAATTCCGGAGCAGTCCTAGTCGAATGCAAAAAACACGAAGTCTCTATCTATTACCGTTACCGAGATCCTTTCGTTCATACTGACGGACGGACTCCTCCTCTTATCACTCCTGACCATAATGGGGGTAACTTTGGGGGGTCTCCGACACTTTTTTCTACCTATTACATACATTTGCACAAAACCAATAGGCTCTTCGGTACAGGGCCTAGTAACATTATTCAGCAACAACCGCAACCACATCTACATCAATATCATCTACAGCCACAACCACTACAGCCACTTTCTGCGTATGTTGGGGTAAGTCTTCTGCTCTCCTATTTCTTTTCTGCTTTTGAACATAGTTGAATTGAATGGGATGAGAAATTAAAATACTTTAAGCAGCATTCGAACGTGAAGTGTAGCGCAGTTTTCATTATACTTATACTGATCGGCTTTTTTTTTTATTTGCTTATATTTGAATTTCTAAATATCTTTTGATTGAATGCTTTTGTTTTGTATTGTTCGTAGGCATATTAACTTAAAATTAGTACATATCTATATGTCTATGTATGTGTATGTATGTATATTTATGTATGTAAATATAGATATATCTATACGTATATGTATATATGTATGTTTGGGTATGTACATATATATGAGCTGCTTTTGTTTTGATTGCATTATTTCAATAGTCAAAGAACTAAAGTACCAACAATGAATTAACCAAGTGATCCTTGTTTAGGTTTTAGAGTGCCTATTTTTTTCTGAATATTTAAATTTATGATCATACAGATCTCATTATTGAGCTAATTAATTAATAGTACGTAAAATTCGCTAAACCTAACTTTAGTTACAGCCAGAAGTGAATTTAAATAATTGCAGTAATATAATCTTATTTGTATTCAGTTAGAGCCTGTAAAGATTCACTACTAGTTAATACCTAATGTACTAAGATTACCGAAAAATATTTTTTTTTTTTTTGATAATATTTGTTTATGTTAAGCATTCCACTGAAGGAACTTTAAACATATTCTTCAAGTTATACGATTGACAAAATTATTTCATTACTATGTTAAAATGAGTTAGAATAAAATTAATATTAATACTCGAATTAAGTGCCGTGTTGGCAGGTCATCCGGGTGGAGCCTTTTAGGGCGCCTTCTGCTTGTGTTGATAGCGAGTGCTGAGGCTAACTGGTTGACATGATCACGCAGACGATCGTTGTACCTGGAGCTATGTCGATTGATTTCATCAAATACTGAGGGCATATTTAAGTGGTTACTAATGAGAGTATTACGTAAAAACCACGGAGCACCGGTGATTAAGCGTAGAGTTTTGTTCTGCAGTTTTTGAAAGCGTTCAATATTAGTTTTTCATGCAGTTCCTCAGAGTTGAATTCAATAGCTCCAGGATGGCAAAACAACCATTTTGTAAATGTACAGTTTATTGCTCAAACGCAGATTACTGTTTGGACGCAGCAACCAATTCAATTTTTTAAGTTTAGCGCGACATGTTCCAAGTACCATAGATATGTGATTTCTCCATGTCAATCGGTTATCCAGCATCATACCTAGGTACTTAACAGAATTGACCTGAGGAACAGTCACATTGTTTATGTTTACTGGAGAATATTTTCCCCTTTTCAGAGAAAAAGTGTAATGCGCAGACTTTGAGCTGTTGATTTTAATATTCCAACGATTGGCCCATCGGATGAAGCTGTCCAAATACTCTTGAATATAGTCTGAAGCGGCAATGGGGCATCTCGAGTTCGCCATAATCACTGTATTGTCAGCGTAAGTAGCAAGTAACATGTGCTCGCCAACAGGCTTAGGCATGTCAGCAGTATATAATGTGTATAGAGTAGGGTTCCATAGGCAAACTACTGCTTGAACGCCGCTTCAGGGACAGACCGTTGCTTCGATGCGCAAGTGCTTTTTTAGCAGACTCCTGACAAAACCATTCTCCAAGTTTTGTACCCGAAGACTGACTAGCGGCTGCATAGCCGTAATCCGAAACACCACAGCTTAAGGGGCGCTGCTTAACAGTTACCGGGGATGCCATTGATTTTATTTTGCTAAATAGATCTGCTGTAAGTGGCACAACAGCATGGTTTTTTGATACCGAACTTCGGGTATTAGGGTATCGGAGCTTAGCTCTAGGTGGTCTAGTCGCTTTTATACCCGGCTTATATGAGCTTGACGCCTGAACACCAGTCATACAATTATTTGTAAATTTCTTTTGCAGAGAAGAGAGTTAGAAAGTCGGTGCCCCTAACTACTCCAGTATATGCGTATACTAGAGATAGCGGCAGCCACGCACGTCCAAGCTAAGCAGCGTTTTTAGTTTTAGCACACAGTTATGTTCTTTTGGAATCACGATAGGAAAAAGACCGAACGCACCGGGAGTAGAATCGCGTTTTATTTTTTTTCTTAGATTCAGAAAAAAAAAAAAAAATTGAGAAAATTATTTTCAAATTAAATTAAATTGCAACTTTTCACTTTGACAGCTGAATCGATGATGAAAAATAATGAATTTATTGTTTGAATTGAAATTTAGAAATTTTGAAAAAAAAAGTTTATAATGAATTAGAAACAATTTTAATTTCCGAGGTAATGGACTAAACTAGCGCTCAAGTAGCGTTTTTGGGATTCATTATAAAATTGAATACAGCCATCAATGAATCATACCCACTTGACCAAATAATCGCGCGAGATATCGTAAACGAATGTCAAATCGAATAAAAAGCGAAAAAAAGATTCGCGAACGAATTCGCTTTGTATTCGATTTTCATTATCTAACGATTCATCAGTCGCTCAGTTTGTGGCAGGCGAATTATCGTACGCGAATAACAAAACGATGGTTAAGCGAGTTTCATTTCATTTGTTCCTATTCCTATTTTTCATATAATAAAATAAAAATTTAAAATATGTATAATGTTTATTAGAGCTAAATTCAATTTTCTATTTTTTCTTTGATATAAATATACTTCAATACATTAATTATTTATGATCTTTCTGATTGAGATTCATTTAGTTTAATCAAAACATTTTTTTTTGTGTGGCTGTGTAATAAACAAACTGGTTGATTTCTCAAAAGGTATGAAAACCAAAAGATTCCAGATGAAAGTACTTTATAAAAATTCAATCTAGATAAAAGCTACAAGAGAAAAATGGAAGATATTTGGATTCATCGGAAAGAAGAATCTGCTTAATAAGATGGATGAATATTTATTGCTTCGAAGCAATTAGAAAAGGCGAACATTTTGGCTATTGCGCGTTTTGTAAGTAACTAAATTCTAGAATTATAGCATCTTTTTGAACTCACGGACGCTGCAGCATAGATTTTAAAGGCTTTATTCTATCCTCGATTGCTTTACGTCACATGTTTGGCACGTGGAATTAGCCAAGTAGCGGAAGTAATGCGAAATTCATTTCCTCTTGTGAATTCATTTATATTTTCATTTCATTTATATCTCTCGGTAAAGAAAGTATTTTAAAAGCTCCAAATTATGAAGAGTTGTGTCTATCTATGTCCCTTTAAAAAAGATGAACCATCACTTCTTTTCCAATGGATCCCTGAAATCATTTCATTTCCATTCGATTGAATAATTTTCGCAGCTGTACCCTTCATCGATTGATATTAACTGAATATCTGATACTTAAGCCTTAGTTCGAATTTGTGTGCTTTTTTAAGTTAGCAATTGAAAATCATGTGGTCTAGGGTATAGATACATTTATCATTTTGTTATCTAAGAATTTAATGTTTTTTTATTTATAATTTTTATTCCATTTGTGTTACTGTATTTTTGTTCTTATCATTTTAGGTACAGCCAAAAAGTACGAGGAGAAAATATTACTTTTAGCGATGAGGAAAAAGAATCATGCATGATTAATATGCCTCCTGGAGCACCCAAGTTAAGTCTGTTATCATTTAAAGGAGCTTTTCATGGAAGGACACTTGGAGCTTTGTCTACTACTCATTCTAAATATATTCATAAGATTGATGTCCCTTCATTCGACTGGCCTGTTGCTTCATTTCCCGAATATAAATACCCACTAGATGAACATATAAGTGAAAATAAAAAGGAGGATCAACGATGTTTGGCCGAAGTTCAAGATCTAATTCACAAATATAATAAAAAAGAAATTCCTGTCGCTGGTGTAGTTGTAGAGCCAATACAGAGCGAAGGGGGTGACAACGAGGCATCACCTGAATTTTTTAGGGAATTACAAAAGATATGCAAAAGAAACCAAATTGCTTTTCTTGTAGATGAAGTTCAAACGGGGGGAGGAAGCACTGGAAAAATGTGGTGTCATGAACACTTTGACCTTGATTTTTCGCCGGATATTGTCACATTTAGTAAAAAGATGCAACTTGGTGGTTACTTTCATTCTGAAGATTTCCTGCCAAAAGAACCTTATAGAATTTTTAATACATGGATGGGAGATCCGGGAAAGATTCTTCTTCTGGAGGAAGTCATTAATGTTATAAAAGAAGAAAATCTTCTGGAAAATGTAATTTCTGCTGGTTCGTGCTTGAAGAATGGTCTACTATGTCTGGAAAAAGAATTTCCTCATTTACTAAACTCAACTCGCGGTAGGGGAACTTTCTTATCTATAAACTGTGTCAACTCTCAACTGCGTGATTCTATAATAAACAAATTGAAGCAAAGTGGAGTACAAACTGGAGGTTGTGGAGATCTATCTATCCGTTTTCGACCAGCATTAATTTTTAAAGAGTACCATGCAAACATTGTTCTGGACCGGTTCCGGATGGTTCTAAAAAACATTTAATAATCAATTAAAATTTAGCGAATGTTTAAAAAAAAAAAATTTTAAAACTGTAAGGATAATAAAACAGTAAATATATGTATTATCACTTTAATGATTTATTTCCGGTGAGAATAAAAAAAAATGAGAAATGCCTCGGCTAATTATTTTAGTTTTCTTCTGCTATGAGACAAATGGAAATGGTGGTGCTGTGGTGTCAGTTCTGCAATCGGATGTTTATGATTCAACGCCAACATTTATCTAACGTTGACTGGTTTTTTGACCCGAACAATATTAGCAAAATAAAAATGAAATTGTAGGAAAGGGTAGAAAGATATAGAATAATAAAAAAATAAACGTTTTTTTTCTATCTAGGTATTTCGTTTTAACGTAGACTTTTTATGCGTATATTGATATAGGGACTTGAGGCTTAGATAGTTCTACTGTCCAGCACACTTGCTTTGATTTTACCGCAAACCGAAACATGTGTCTCCGTTGCTTTTCACATTTAACATTTCAAAGTTGTTGCAAATAATTTTCTCTTTTCACATTGTTAAATATGTAAATGTATGTTTATCATTTAAATGACCTTATAGCCTGCTAAGGTTTATATCTAAAATATTAATTCTTGGTGCGTTATCTTTCACGCACATTCGAGTGGAAACAACATCGTTATTACACAAACTATATGGCTAAAACTGTTTGATGCTATTGATCCACAGATCATCGCATAAATGTACTGCAGATGCTACCCTGCTGTGATCGCTTGTAGACTGTTTGGTGATAATGAAATTGTTCATATATTGAAGGTTATTGTTTAGCTGCGAAGAAGTGATAGCGATATTGTAATGGACAATTTGGGTCATACCAATTTATTTAAATAAATAAATTTTTATTATTCCGTTACAAAATTCAAATATGGTAATAGGCTAAATAAGGACAAAGACAGAGTTGTGAAAAAGCAAGGGTGAATGGCAGTTAAGCTGTTCTTTGGTTAAGGTGAGTTAAGGGGTCTCATGAGTTGTAACTAAGTTCAACACGTTCCTTTTCTCGTTGGACTCTCAAGCGAACAAGAAGTCCGCTCTGCTAATCGGTGCCAATATAGTCAATCATTTGTCTATTTTATAAATTAGCATGTGCTAATAAATGTTAAAGCTGTTGCCAGTGCATTTGTATAATTATTTTATTGTTAAACAAATAATTATGGAGAGCACCAACAAAAATAACGGCACGCGCATTACAGGTAAATGATTTGTTTTGTGCAACAAGAACAGTTTCATGTATTAATTATTGCGTAGATCTATCTGTAGAAGAGTGCAGGCGGCGCTTAAGGCTATTTTCGCTCCTTGTTTATTTGCATTGCCTCGGTGGTGCAATGTTCGAAATAAAATTTTTAAACCTATAGAGGGGAAGCGAGAATGCAGGTAGGGTGATCTAAATGGCTTTAACAAAATTATAAATTTGATGCAGAGATTGGTCTGGATTGGAAGCGGAAGATTTTCGCTTCAACATCAAGCGCGCTCACACTCCCCTCCAGAATGATTTAATTTGGCGGCAGGATTTAAGTCTTCAGAATGTTTTAATTTGCGGCAGGATTTAATCATCCAGAATGTTTTAATTTGCCACCGGGATTTAATGTCGTCGTTCGGCATGTATTAATTTCCTCGTCCAGCTTGATCTACGTGGCCTCCAGGATAATTTACCTTCTCTCCGGCGTAATTAATTTTTTTATATAGGCAACATCAACTAAGGCAGCATTTTCTTTATCGTTCGCGTAGGGCACTTACAATTTAATAATTTTGTTAGAGTGAATTAAAACTCACCTACTGCAGCTTTTACATCTGAGGCCTACCCTCCGATTAATAATGTAATAAATCTAAAATGTAAATTTAATTCGGCTCAAAAGAGCGAAGTGGTAATGTAGTATAAAAGTTTAATTTATATCAGTGCTAAGCAAATTTTGTTCAAATGGTAAATTCATTCATTTTTTGTTAATAAAGACTAAATATTGATCACTAGGGAAAAGTTAGAAGTTGCCTTATATATATACTTATATATAAATGCATATATCCTAATTTCTAATCACTTGAACAATAGCAACACAAACCAAGTAAGGGAATTACAGTCGGGCGTAACCGACTGTAAGAGACCCTGTCGCCTAACAAACACATTAAATGTTTCCCGAGCTTATGACCACTTCCTACTGCACGAATAAGAAAAAGGGGGTCGTTCAAACTCAATTGCTTATAAAATCGTCATTTATTATCCGATTTTGATAAACTTTTTGGATTTTGCCTTAAAGGGACTTTATCTCTATACTGGTGTACTCAATTTTTTTTGTGCCAAAGAAATTTTTAGCCTAGGTGGTGATTTTATGGGGAAGGGGGGAGGGGAAAAATTTTAGAATAAACTTGTGAAATTCCGGAGCAGTCCTAGTCGAATGCAAAAAACACGAAGTCTCTATCTATTACCGTTTCCGAGATCATTTCGTTCATACTGACGGACGGACTCCTCCTCTATCACTCCTGACTTTGGGGGGTCTCCGACACTTATTTCTACCTGTTACATACATTTGCACAAACCCAATAGGCTCTTCGGTACAGGGCCTAACAACATTATTCAGCAACAACCGCAACCACATCTACATCAATATCATCTACAGCCACAACCACTAAAGCCACTTTCTGCTTATGTTGGGGTAAGTCTTCTGCCCTCCTATTTCGTTTCTGCTTTTGAACATAGTTGAATTGAATGGGATGAGAAACTAAAATACTTTAAGCAGCATTCGAACGTGAAGTGTAGCGCAGTTTTCATTATACTTATACTGATCGGCTTTTTTTTTTATTTGCTTACATTTGAATTTCTAAATATCTTTTGATTGAATGATTTTGTTTTGTATTGTTAGTAGGCATATTAACTCAAAATTAGTACATATCTATATGTCTATGTATGTGTATGTATGTATATTTATATATCTATATATAGATATATCTATACATATATGTATATATGTATGTCTGGGTATGTATATATGAGCTGCTTTTGTTTTGATTGCATTATTTCAATAGTCAAAGAACTAAAGTACCAACAATGAATTAACCAAGTGATCCTTGTTTAGGTTTTAGAGTGCCTATTTTTTTCTGAATATTTAAATTTATGATCATACAGATCTCATTATTGAGCTAATTAATTAATAGTACGTAAAATTCGCTAAACCTAACTTTAGTTACAGCCAGAAGTGAATTTAAATAATTGCAGTAATATAATCTTATTTGTATTCAGTTAGAGCCTGTAAAGATTCACTACTAGTTAATACCTAATGTACTAAGATTACCGAAAAATATTTTTTTTTTTTTTGATAATATTTGTTTATGTTAAGCATTCCACTGAAGGAACTTTAAACATATTCTTCAAGTTATACGATTGACAAAATTATTTCATTACTATGTTAAAATGAGTTAGAATAAAATTAATATTAATACTCGAATTAAGTGCCGTGTTGGCAGGTCATCCGGGTGGAGCCTTTTAGGGCGCCTTCTGCTTGTGTTGATAGCGAGTGCTGAGGCTAACTGGTTGACATGATCACGCAGACGATCGTTGTACCTGGAGCTATGTCGATTGATTTCATCAAATACTGAGGGCATATTTAAGTGGTTACTAATGAGAGTATTACGTAAAAACCACGGAGCACCGGTGATTAAGCGTAGAGTTTTGTTCTGCAGTTTTTGAAAGCGTTCAATATTAGTTTTTCATGCAGTTCCTCAGAGTTGAATTCAATAGCTCCAGGATGGCAAAACAACCATTTTGTAAATGTACAGTTTATTGCTCAAACGCAGATTACTGTTTGGACGCAGCAACCAATTCAATTTTTTAAGTTTAGCGCGACATGTTCCAAGTACCATAGATATGTGATTTCTCCATGTCAATCGGTTATCCAGCATCATACCTAGGTACTTAACAGAATTGACCTGAGGAACAGTCACATTGTTTATGTTTACTGGAGAACATTTTCCCCTTTTCAGAGAAAAAGTGCAATGCGCAGACTTTGAGCTGTTGATTTTAATATTCCAACGATTGGCCCATCGGATGAAGCTGTCCAAATACTCTTGAATATAGTCTGAAGCGGCAATGGGGCATCTCGAGTTCGCCATAATCACTGTATTGTCAGCGTAAGTAGCAAGTAACATGTGCTCGCCAACAGGCTTAGGCATGTCAGCAGTATATAATGTGTATAGAGTAGGGTTCCATAGGCAAACTACTGCTTGAACGCCGCTTCAGGGACAGACCGTTGCTTCGATGCGCAAGTGCTTTTTTAGCAGACTCCTGACAAAACCATTCTCCAAGTTTTGTACCCGAAGACTGACTAGCGGCTGCATAGCCGTAATCCGAAACACCACAGCTTAAGGGGCGCTGCTTAACAGTTACCGGGGATGCCATTGATTTTATTTTGCTAAATAGATCTGCTGTAAGTGGCACAACAGCATGGTTTTTTGATACCGAACTTCGGGTATTAGGGTATCGGAGCTTAGCTCTAGGTGGTCTAGTCGCTTTTATACCCGGCTTATATGAGCTTGACGCCTGAACACCAGTCATACAATTATTTGTAAATTTCTTTTGCAGAGAAGAGAGTTAGAAAGTCGGTGCCACTAACTACTCCAGTATATGCGTATACTAGAGATAGCGGCAGCCACGCACGTCCAAGCTAAGCAGCGTTTTTAGTTTTAGCACACAGTTATGTTCTTTTGGAATCACGATAGGAAAAAGACCGAACGCACCGGGAGTAGAATCGCGTTTTATTTTTTTTCTTAGATTCAGAAAAAAAAAAAAAAATTGAGAAAATTATTTTCAAATTAAATTAAATTGCAACTTTTCACTTTGACAGCTGAATCGATGATGAAAAATAATGAATTTATTGTTTGAATTGAAATTTAGAAATTTTGAAAAAAAAAGTTTATAATGAATTAGAAACAATTTTAATTTCCGAGGTAATGGACTAAACTAGCGCTCAAGTAGCGTTTTTGGGATTCATTATAAAATTGAATACAGCCATCAATGAATCATACCCACTTGACCAAATAATCGCGCGAGATATCGTAAACGAATGTCAAATCGAATAAAAAGCGAAAAAAAGATTCGCGAACGAATTCGCTTTGTATTCGATTTTCATTATCTAACGATTCATCAGTCGCTCAGTTTGTGGCAGGCGAATTATCGTACGCGAATAACAAAACGATGGTTAAGCGAGTTTCATTTCATTTGTTCCTATTCCTATTTTTCATATAATAAAATAAAAATTTAAAATATGTATAATGTTTATTAGAGCTAAATTCAATTTTCTATTTTTTCTTTGATATAAATATACTTCAATACATTAATTATTTATGATCTTTCTGATTGAGATTCATTTAGTTTAATCAAAATTTTTTTTTGTGCGGCTGTGTAATAAACAAATTGGTTGATTTCTCAAAAGGTATGAAAACCAAAAGATTCCAGATGAAAGTACTTTATAAAAATTCAATCTAGATAAAAGCTACAAGAGAAAAATGGAAGATATTTGGATACATCGGAAAGAAGAATCTGCTTAATAAGATGAATGAATATTTATTGCTTCGAAGCAATTAGAAAAGGCGAACATTTTGGCTATTGCGCGTTTTGAAAGTAACTAAATTCTAGAATTATAGCATCTTTTTGAACTCACGGACGCTGCAGCATAGATTTTAAAGGCTTTATTCTATCCTCGATTGCTTTACGTCACATGTTTGGCACGTGGAATTAGCCAAGTAGCGGAAGTAATGCAAAATTCATTTCCTCTTGTGAATTCATTTATATTTTCATTTCATTTATATCTCTCGGTAAAGAAAGTATTTTAAAAGCTCCAAATTATGTAGAGTTGTGTCTATCTATGTCCCTTTAAAAAAGATGAACCATCACGTCTTTTCCAATGGATCCCTGAAATCATTTCATTTCCATTCGATTGAATAATTTTCGCAGCTGTACCCTTCATCGATTGATATTAACTGAATATCTGATACTTAAGCCTTAGTTCGAATTTGTGTGCTTTTTTAAGTTAGCAATTGAAAATCATGTGGTCTAGGATATAGATACATTTATCATTTTGTTATCTAAGAATTTAATGTTTTTTTATTTATAATTTTTATTTCATTTGTGTTACTGTATTTTTGTTCTTATCATTTTAGGTACAGCCAAAAAGTACGTGGAGAAAATATTACTTTTAGCGATGAGGAAAAAGAATCATGCATGATTAATATGCCTCCTGGAGCACCCAAGTTAAGTCTGTTATCATTTAAAGGAGCTTTTCATGGAAGGACACTTGGAGCTTTGTCTACTACTCATTCTAAATATATTCATAAGATTGATGTCCCTTCATTCGACTGGCCTGTTGCTTCATTTCCCGAATATAAATACCCACTAGATGAACATATAATTGAAAATAAAAAGGAGGATCAACGATGTTTGGCTGAAGTTCAAGATCTAATTCACAAATATGATAAAAAAGAAATTCCTGTCGCTGGTGTAGTTGTAGAGCCAATACAGAGCGAAGGGGGTGACAACGAGGCATCACCTGAATTTTTCAGGGAATTACAAAAGATATGCAAAAGAAACCAAATTGCTTTTCTTGTAGATGAAGTTCAAACGGGGGGAGGAAGCACTGGAAAAATGTGGTGTCATGAACACTTTGACCTTGATTTTTCGCCGGATATTGTCACATTTAGTAAAAAGATGCAACTTGGTGGTTACTTTCATTCTGAAGATTTCCTGCCAAAGGAACCTTATAGAATTTTTAATACATGGATGGGAGATCCGGGAAAGATTCTTCTTCTGGAGGAAGTCATTAATGTTATAAAAGAAGAAAATCTTCTGGAAAATGTTATTTCTGCTGGTTCGTGCTTGAAGAATGGTCTACTATGTCTGGAAAAAGAATTTCCTCATTTACTAAACTCAACTCGCGGTAGGGGAACTTTCTTATCTATAAACTGTGTCAATTCTCAACTGCGTGATTCTATAATAAACAAATTGAAGCAAAGTGGAGTACAAACTGGAGGTTGTGGAGATCTATCTATCCGTTTTCGACCAGCATTAATTTTTAAAGAGTACCATGCAAACATTGTTCTGGACCGGTTCCGGATGGTTCTAAAAAACATTTAATAATCAATTAAAATTTAGCGAATGTTTAAAAAAAAAAAATTTTAAAACTGTAAGGATAATAAAACAGTAAATATATGTATTATCACTTTAATGATTTATTTCCGGTGAGAATAAAAAAAAAATGAGAAATGCCTCGGCTAATTATTTTAGTTTTCTTCTGCTATGAGACAAATGGAAATGGTGGTGCTGTGGTGTCAGTTCTGCAATCGGATGTTTATGATTCAACGCCAACATTTATCTAACGTTGACTGGTTTTTTGACCCGAACAATATTAGCAAAATAAAAATGAAATTGTAGGAAAGGGTAGAAAGATATAGAATAATAAAAAAATAAACGTTTTTTTTCTATCTAGGTATTTCGTTTTAACGTAGACTTTTTATGCGTATATTGATATAGGGACTTGAGGCTTAGATAGTTCTACTGTCCAGCACACTTGCTTTGATTTTACCGCAAACCGAAACATGTGTCTCCGTTGCTTTTCACATTTAACATTTCAAAGTTGTTGCAAATAATTTTCTCTTTTCACATTGTTAAATATGTAAATGTATGTTTATCATTTAAATGACCTTATAGCCTGCTAAGGTTTATATCTAAAATATTAATTCTTGGTGCGTTATCTTTCACGCACATTCGAGTGGAAACAACATCGTTATTACACAAACTATATGGCTAAAACTGTTTGATGCTATTGATCCACAGATCATCGCATAAATGTACTGCAGATGCTACCCTGCTGTGATCGCTTGTAGACTGTTTGGTGATAATGAAATTGTTCATATATTGAAGGTTATTGTTTAGCTGCGAAGAAGTGATAGCGATATTGTAATGGACAATTTGGGTCATACCAATTTATTTAAATAAATAAATTTTTATTATTCCGTTACAAAATTCAAATATGGTAATAGGCTAAATAAGGACAAAGACAGAGTTGTGAAAAAGCAAGGGTGAATGGCAGTTAAGCTGTTCTTTGGTTAAGGTGAGTTAAGGGGTCTCATGAGTTGTAACTAAGTTCAACACGTTCCTTTTCTCGTTGGACTCTCAAGCGAACAAGAAGTCCGCTCTGCTAATCGGTGCCAATATAGTCAATCATTTGTCTATTTTATAAATTAGCATGTGCTAATAAATGTTAAAGCTGTTGCCAGTGCATTTGTATAATTATTTTATTGTTAAACAAATAATTATGGAGAGCACCAACAAAAATAACGGCACGCGCATTACAGGTAAATGATTTGTTTTGTGCAACAAGAACAGTTTCATGTATTAATTATTGCGTAGATCTATCTGTAGAAGAGTGCAGGCGGCGCTTAAGGCTATTTTCGCTCCTTGTTTATTTGCATTGCCTCGGTGGTGCAATGTTCGAAATAAAATTTTTAAACCTATAGAGGGGAAGCGAGAATGCAGGTAGGGTGATCTAAATGGCTTTAACAAAATTATAAATTTGATGCAGAGATTGGTCTGGATTGGAAGCGGAAGATTTTCGCTTCAACATCAAGCGCGCTCACACTCCCCTCCAGAATGATTTAATTTGGCGGCAGGATTTAAGTCTTCAGAATGTTTTAATTTGCGGCAGGATTTAATCATCCAGAATGTTTTAATTTGCCACCGGGATTTAATGTCGTCGTTCGGCATGTATTAATTTCCTCGTCCAGCTTGATCTACGTGGCCTCCAGGATAATTTACCTTCTCTCCGGCGTAATTAATTTTTTTATATAGGCACAACAACTAAGGCAGCATTTTCTTTAACGTTCGCGTAGGGCACTTACAATTTAATAATTTTGTTAGAGTGATTTAAAATTCACCTACTGCAGCTTATACATCTGAGGCCTACCCTCCGATTAATAATGTAATAAATCTAAAATGTAAATTTAATTCGGCTCAAAAGAGCGAAGTGGTAATGTAGTATAAAAGTTTAATTTATATCAGTGCTAAGCAAATTTTGTTCAAATGGTAAATTCATTCATTTTTTGTTAATAAAGACTAAATATTGATCACTAGGGAAAAGTTAGAAGTTGCCTTTTATATATATATATATAAATGCATATATCCTAATTTCTAATCACTTGAACAATAGCAACACAAACCAAGTAAGGGAATTACAGTCGGGCGTAACCGACTGTAAGAGACCCTGTCGCCTAACAAACACATTAAATGTTTCCCGAGCTTATGACCACTTCCTACTGCACGAATAAGAAAAAGGGGGTCGTTCAAACTCAATTGCTTATAAAATCGTCATTTATTATCCGATTTTGATAAACTTTTTGGATTTTGCCTTAAAGGGACTTTATCTCTATACTGGTGTACTCAATTTTTTTTGTGCCAAAGAAATTTTTAGCCTAGGTGGTGATTTTATGGGGAAGGGGGGAGGGGAAAAATTTTAGAATAAACTTGTGAAATTCCGGAGCAGTCCTAGTCGAATGCAAAAAACACGAAGTCTCTATCTATTACCGTTTCCGAGATCATTTCGTTCATACTGACGGACGGACTCCTCCTCTATCACTCCTGACTTTGGGGGGTCTCCGACACTTATTTCTACCTGTTACATACATTTGCACAAACCCAATAGGCTCTTCGGTACAGGGCCTAACAACATTATTCAGCAACAACCGCAACCACATCTACATCAATATCATCTACAGCCACAACCACTAAAGCCACTTTCTGCTTATGTTGGGGTAAGTCTTCTGCCCTCCTATTTCGTTTCTGCTTTTGAACATAGTTGAATTGAATGGGATGAGAAACTAAAATACTTTAAGCAGCATTCGAACGTGAAGTGTAGCGCAGTTTTCATTATACTTATACTGATCGGCTTTTTTTTTTATTTGCTTACATTTGAATTTCTAAATATCTTTTGATTGAATGATTTTGTTTTGTATTGTTAGTAGGCATATTAACTCAAAATTAGTACATATCTATATGTCTATGTATGTGTATGTATGTATATTTATATATCTATATATAGATATATCTATACATATATGTATATATGTATGTCTGGGTATGTATATATGAGCTGCTTTTGTTTTGATTGCATTATTTCAATAGTCAAAGAACTAAAGTACCAACAATGAATTAACCAAGTGATCCTTGTTTAGGTTTTAGAGTGCCTATTTTTTTCTGAATATTTAAATTTATGATCATACAGATCTCATTATTGAGCTAATTAATTAATAGTACGTAAAATTCGCTAAACCTAACTTTAGTTACAGCCAGAAGTGAATTTAAATAATTGCAGTAATATAATCTTACTAGCTGTACCTTTACGCTTTGCTGCGCCCTGTAAAAATTATTTTCATTACACAATATATTCTCCTCCTACTCGACTCCAACCACTTCTTTACTTCTTCCAGCAATATTCAAAACAGATAAATCAAAAAACCTTATTATATCTTTTAAACTATGAAACTTTATTCCCTTTTCTTAACTTGGTTACTTCATCCCATCCCATTAACATGTACACCAAATTTCATCCATATACTTCAAATGGATGCAAAAGTATGTTGAATTTTTTTTAACGGGTGGGGCATAGCCCCTTCGATTTTGACCAAACTTAACACGATTACTTTTCCCGATCACATTAACATGTGTAA
>JAWNNP010003842.1:880000-1156232 GCA_035044805.1 Leucophenga maculata | reverse complement strand
GACAAATACTTAACAAGAAATATCTAATTGAAAACAAGTAAGAAAATCACAGTCGGGCGTAACCGACTGTAAGAGGCCCTGTACCAGTGCAGGTCGCCTAACAAACACATTAAATGTTTCCCGAGCTTATGACCAAACACATGACCACTTCTCACTCCGCGAATATGAATGAAAAGAAAAGGGGGGTCGTTCAAATTCAATTGCTTATAAAATCGTCCTTTATTATCCGATTTTGATGAACTTTTTGGATTTTGGCTAGGAGGAACGTTATCTCTATACACGAAGTTTCTATCTATTACCGACCATTTCCGAGATCCTTTCGTTCATACGGACGGCCAGACGGACGGACGACGGACAGACGGACATGTCTATATCGACTCCACTATCACTCCTGACCATAATGGGGTAACTTTGGAGGGTCTCCGACCATTATTTTTACCTGTTACATACATTTGCACAAAACCAATAGGCTCTTGTACCTTCGGTACAGGGCCTAAAAAAGAGCGCGAAATACGAAAAGACTTTTGTTCCAATCTATTATATAATCACGTAAAATCCACTCATTGGATTCAAATTCGAATTACTAAAAGAGAAGACGCTTTGTTGTGAGTAACATTTAGCGTTTATTTCATTAAAATCTCGCCTTGCAGAGTCAAAATATATTAATGTTAAACTATAACTTAAGATTTTAAGCTTAAATTTGTAGTTTAAATACTACATATATCATATATCTTCCTCTATATATATAAATATTGATGTGTGTAGTTGTTCCTTTACGGAAACTATGGGAAATAATTCAGCACACTCCCTCGCAAATTATAGTACATCAATCCTACGATATGTTCTGCTCCCCATCTATAATTTTTTTAAAATTTGTATAGCAATTATAATTTTCAGACAGTTTTAACATATTTTTTAAAAATTTATAATTTAACTAACTAATATTAATTAACAATTAGTTTAAATATAAATTAGGTAGGTCTGCTGGTCGAATTCTTTTAAGTCGGCGTCTTGTTGTCAGCTCCAGAACGGGTATGTTGTTCAACTCGACGTTGGAGTGAGCCATTAGTCGAATGTGATGCATTCTGCAAAGTTTTGTTATTCGGTGAATATCTGCTTTAGAAATATACCAGTCTGCACTTGTTATTTGACGAAGTATCTTGGACTGTTGCCGTTGGATTATGTTTATATTTGATATTTTTAGACTTTTGTAAATTAAGAATTTGTTTTACATAAACAATTTTGATTTTTTCTTCGTTTATTACGTTTTTTTTCAATATGCATCTTCCCTGTTAGTTTACAATCTAAGTAGATACCCAAGTATTTGGCGGACTTTTCAATGGGTATGTCAACATGGTTTATTTTTAAAGGGATAGGTTTGAATTTTACGTAGAAGTGCCTGTCCGATATGTAGCTTTTTAGCAGTAGGTAGAAATCGTGCGGAAGGAGGGATTTTACTTTGAGTAGCAATCCCTTGTGCCAAACCTTGTCGAATACCTTTTCCATGTCGAGAACAACTCCAATATAGTTTTAACATCTATATATATAACAAGTAAGAAAATCACAGTCGGGCGTAACCGACTGTAAGAGGCCCTGTACCAGCACAGGTCACCTAACAAACACACTAAATGTTCCCCTAGCTTATGACCAAACACATGACCACTTCTCACTGCACAACTAAGTGCCTTATAAAACATTTTTTTATGTATGAAACGAAAAGGGGGGTCGCTCAAATTCAATTGCTTATAAAATCGTCATTTATTATCCGATTTTGATGAACTTTTTGGATTTTGGCTTAGAAAGACGATATCTTTATACTGGCATACTTACTTTTTTTTGTTCCGAGGAAATTTTTAGCCTTGGGGATGATTTTATGGGGAAGGGGGGGAGGGGCAAGATTTCAAAATAAACTTGTAAAATTCCGGAGCAGTCCTAGTCGAATGCAAAAAACACGAAGTCTCTATCTATTACCGTTTCCGAGATCCTTTCGTTCATACGGACGGCCAGACGGACAGACGGACATGGCTATATCGACTCCTCTATCACTCCTGACCATAATGGGGGTAACTTTGGGGGGTCTCCGACCATTATTTCTACCTGTTACATACATTTGCACAAACCCAATAGGCTCTTGTACCTTCGGTACAGGGCCTAAAAATGAATCTTGTATATATCTATGTATGTATGTATGTATGTATGTATGTATGTATGTATGTATGTTCCTTATAGGAAGCAAAACCATCCAACCGATTGAGCTGAAATTCACAGACGATCTTCAGTTCATTCAGGAGAGTGTTCGAGTAAAGTTTGGTCAAAATCGCAGGGGGCTGTGCCCCACCCCCCATACAAGCGATAAACAAAATTCATCATATCTTTGCATCCATCTGAGGTACGGGGACGAAATTTATTACACACTAGCTGTACCCGGCACGCTTTGCTGCGCCCAGTAAAAATTATATTTATTAAACAATATATTCTCCTCCTACTCGACTCCAAGCATTTCT
Organism: Leucophenga maculata; assembly: GCA_035044805.1. NCBI lineage: Eukaryota > Metazoa > Arthropoda > Insecta > Diptera > Drosophilidae > Leucophenga > Leucophenga maculata. Next base: position 1,153,728 of record JAWNNP010003842.1, on the reverse strand, counting down.
CTACTTCTTCCAGCCATATTCAAAACCGATAAACAAAATATTTTTTAAACTATGAAACTTTAATCTCTTTTCTTAACCTGATTACTTCATCCGATCCCATTAACATGTATACCAAATTTCATCCATGTACTTCAAATGGATGCAAAGGTATGTTGAATTTTGTTTATCATTTGTATGGAGGGTGGGGCACAGCCCCCTCCCATTTTGTCGACCCTTAACACGTTTACTTTTCCCGATCCCATTAACATGTGTAATAAATTTCGTCCCCGTACCTCAGATGGATGCAAAGATATGATGAATTTTGATTATCGCTTGTATGGGGGTAGTGCACAGTCCCCTTCGTTTTTGACCAAACTTAGCACGATTACTTTTCACGATCCCATTAACATGAGCAATAAATTTCGTCCCCGTAACTCAAATGGATGCAAAGATATGTTGAATTTTGTTTATCATTTGTATGGGAGGTGGGGCACAGCCCCCTCCCATTTTGTCGGGCCTTAACACGTTTACTTTTCCCGATCACATTACCATGTGTAATAAATTTCGTCCCCGTACCTCAGATGGATGCAAAGATATGATGAATTTTGTTTATCGCTTGTATATCATAATAGTAGTATTAAACGAATATTCATTTAGAGATCACAATTGAAATGGTAGAATAATTAGTTGAACGCATTAACTTGTGCAATAATTATGAGACGCACCAATCTATATATCTTGTAAAAACGCAATATGTTGACAATTTTATATAATTCCATTTGTGTTGTTGTTAATTTGAACAAAATCTTAATTTTAAAATAAACTTTTGAAATTCCGGAGCAGTCCTAGTCGAATGCAAAAAACACGAAGTCTCAATCTATTACCGTTTCCGAGATCCTTTCGTTCACACAGACGGACGGACGGACGGACAGACGGACATGGCTATATCGACTCCTCTATCACTCCTGACCATAATGGGGGTAACTTTGGGGGGTCTCCGACAATTAGTTCTTCCTGTTACATACATTTGCACAAAACCAATAGGCTCTTGTACCTTCGGTACAGGGCCTAAAAATAGCGACGCCCATAAAGAAAAATACAAACTAACTTTTAAAAACCCAGCCAGGGTTCTGCTATTGCATAAGTATATTTTCTGAAAAAAACTAGTGCAATGCGGTATTTGGTGCTCACGAAACCACGATAGAATATATTCAGAGTGCTTACTGTATCTCGCCTATAAAGTTATTTAGACTCGAGTCATTACACACACGTGCCCTTAGGTATATTATACGACGTTTTTTAAGAACCCCTAAATCAAATCTCATAACATACACAGCTGGAATTTCCGTAGTAGATTCTGATAAAGTTAACAAGATTAGCGCATTTTCACTTCACCGTTAACCGAAATTCGAGAAGGCAATACGAGCGGCCCCTAATTTTGATTTTGTGATATCATTTGTTCATTCTTGAAGAAAATACAATTTTGTTGAGAAATTACAGCCAAATCTAAAATTGAACTTTTTTATTAAAATAAGTTTATTTAATAGCACACAAGCTTCAACCCGCGACTACGTCCGCGTATATTTCGATAAAAAGTAGTATAACTAATTACTTATTCGTTTTGCCTTAGTTCTGAAACTATATGGGCGGTGGGGTATTGATCCCTCCGATTTTGACCAAACCTAACAGGTTTACTTCTCCTGATCCTTTTAATATGTACGACAAATTTCATTTCTGTACCTTAAATGGATGCAAAGATATGACATATTTTGATTATAGCTTATATGGGGGGTGGAGCAAGGCCCCCTCCAATTTTGTCGAAACGTAGCCTATATTCTTTTCCATCTTGCCATCTATCTCTATATCAAAATTTATACCAATTGGTCAAGCGGTTTAGCCGTAAGAGAGGAACCATCCATACATCCATCCTTTCATTCATCCATACATCCATACATCCATCCATACATACAAACTTTCGCATTTATAATATTAGAAAAAAGTAACTCAATGTCATTACAATCAATTCCATAAAACAAATACGAATCTATTGTCATAAATATGATATCAGAAGTTTTGCTTGGCGCTATATGTACATATATTGTTTTATTTTACAATAAATAGTTCGCTCCTTTATTTATTCTCAATTGAGTAGTTACGGTGAATGAAAAATGGAAGGATACAAGATAGCACAACAATATTTAATGGTAGAACAATGTATTAAATTGAAAAAGTCATTGAATAGAAGCCATTAAAGTCACTAAAAAATTTAAAATTTTGATGAAGAACCCTGTAGGAAATAGAGGTCATTTTCTATTACATACTCAAAATGAGTGTACTACTATAATTATTTCTATTGTGTATGTCAAGCAGACTCTTCATCGTCCTCCGTTTTTGTAATAATAATCAAGTGTTTATATACGGCCCAATTAAAAATACTCTTAGAAATATTTTTTAAAATTAGTCCAAGATATTTTCAAAACAAGTCCAAAGTGATTTTAAAATTTGAATGGTGGTCTTGAAAACATTCTCGGAATTAGAAACCTAACATAACAGTCTATCGAAAACGGATGAAGTGGATTTCGAACCGTATTATCTCGTTTCAGAACGATTTATATTATGTCTTTTGCCACTATGCCACGTTTCGGCCACATAAATTGAACTCTTTAAATTCAATATAAACCATATGGATGAGCTTGAACATTTCTTTAACTCAATAAGAATATAAATTCTACTGTTTAAAAATACTACTGTTTAAAATCATGAATACGACACTAGTCAGAAATGTAGACTAGTATTTTAGAATAGTCAAACTCACTATTCGGGCAGTCGTCTTAGGATTCGTATCCGTTGTAAACTAACAATCAATAGATCATCTCTCTTCCTACAGTCTCCAATGGAACATATCTTCTTACATACTTTGTGGAAACGAGCAATTGTGTTTGCCCTCGAATGTTTATTATCTGTCAAGTTAATATTAATTACATATTTAATTAGTTTTTATTACTAAATGTTGAAGAAAGGTCTGAGATTTGTATGAGAGCGAATAACATTAATATTGGTTTTTGTACTAACGATGACCGCCGATGATCGTTTTGTTAAGGAGAACCAGCACAACTTCTTAGTGTTGCCTACATTAAAGATATTTCTCACAGAACGGGCAACAGTGCTCCTTCTTTAATAGTCTGGAACGATAATCTGAGCCGCTCCAGTAATAGTAACAAAATAAGAAGAAAGAATATTGTGAATAATTTTGAGTATAAAGGAATACATTTCTTTTTTTTAAGGTAAAATACCGTGCTTTATCGAATATAAAGTACAAATATGTTAAGTCTTTATTCTAAAGCACCGCGGTATTGAAACCAAGGCAACATGGCCTCCATGTGTTTTTGATATCTGGGATTCGTATACATAAGCATCTTGAAATTTGTGCCCATTTCAGAAGCGTCGAAAAAGCTGTCAAAAGTCGCATCCTTCGTGGGATCCAGAAGCACAGCGCCCATGACGCCTGTTGCTGTAAAGTAACCTAATTGAAGAGATGATATGAAATATAATGTTACAAAGTTGTAAACACATTTGACCATTAATAACTTTAATAGAACATACCCCAAGAGCCATATTTGTAGAGTACCATATGAATATCCTTGAGAGAGGGCAATTTTTTTGGATAGCTGAGCAATTTTAAATATTTTATTAAATTGTCATGGTAGTACTTTATGAAATACTCGAATTTGTTTAATTTTATTTCGAGCTGTGTAGAAGACAACAAAAAATAGAGTAGATCTTGGGCAACAGTACCGTACTTCGGAATTTGATAGTCTACAAAATAAGTATCTTTAATTTCACCATTGTTATTGTATTGGAACATGATATTGTTCGACCAGCAGTCACCGTGGTTAAGAACATTAAATTCATTTGGATCCGGTATAGCCATTTTGAGAACTTCGTCATTAATTTTTCTTTGGAGTTTTCGCTGAAAGATTTGAAAATAAAAAAAGAAAATTTTATAATTAAAAAAAAAATAAGGAATAAAGTGCAAATATATATCGGGACAGTTTCTACTACAAATTGTCAAAAAAATCGAAAGCCTAATTGATTCAAAGATAACCTTGCATATGAAATTATAGAAAGGCACAAGAAAATGGGATGCACTCCATTGGCAACACGACCTCACAAGGCGAATATACCTAGCGTATTCTGTTATTCTATTTATTCTAATGCTCTTTTAGGATAACCAAATATCATCCTTCTGTGTCAAACAGACGCTTAGATAAAGGAATTCGGCTTTTCTCCTCTAATGGGATGTACCACAGCCATTTTATCCAAGCCATGTATTATAATTTGAGCTCAAAAAACACATAAAAGCCTTTTGGAGATTCGAAATTTGATGCTTTAAGTGAAAATCAAGATTTTTAATTATATATCAAAAATGAACTCATTATATGATGGCGTGAGAATGCCTATATTTCCAATTGGTTTTAATCTATACTAATATATAAAGCTGAAGAGTTTGTTTGTTTGTTTGTTTGCTTCAACGCACTAATCTCAGAAATCACTGGTCCGATTTGAAAAATTCTTTCAGTGTTAAATAGTACATTTATCGAGGAATGCTGTAGGCTATATTTGGTCAAAATCGGAGGGGGCAGTGCCCACCCCCCATACAAGCGATAAACAAAATTCAACATATCTTTGCATCCATTTGAGGTACGGGGACGAAATTTATTACACATGTTAATGGGATCGAGATAAGTAATCGTGTTAAGTTTGGTCAAAATCGGAGGGGGCAGTGCCCCACCCCCCATACAAGCGGTAAACAAATTTCAACATATCTTTGCATCCATCTGAGGTACGGGGACGAAATTTATTACACATGTTAATGGGATCGAGATAAGTAATCGTGTTAAGTTTGGTCAAAATCGGAGGGGGCAGTGCCCCACCCCCCATACAAGCGGTAAACAAATTTCAACATATCTTTGCATCCATCTGAGGTACGGGGACGAAATTTATTACACATGTTAATGGGATCGTGTAATGAAAATAATTTTTACTGGGCGCAGCAAAGCGTGCCGGGAACAGCTAGTTATTATATATGTGGTCAAAATACGGCGATACCCTGCAATCTATATAAGCGATAAAAGGAATTCGTCATATCTTGCATCCATTTGAGGTACTTGGTTGAAATTTGATATACATGTTAATGGGATCGGAAGAAGTATTCGTGTTAAATGTGGTCAAAATCGGAGGGAGTGATACCCTGCCCGTTATAAAATTCATTCAAATTCGTCATATCTTTGCAACCATTTCAGTTATGGGGATGCAATTTGGAATACATGTTATTGGGATTGGGAAAAAAGAAGATTCCTTTTTTAAATGGGGTGGATTTGGCTGTGTATATTTAACATATATACATACATTGATACATAGACACAACATTCGTTTTGACAATAGCAGACCATGTACATCTAGTATATAAAATATATATTCCTGATCAGCATCAATAAAAATATAGAACATGATGACTGTAAGAGATATAGCCTACAAGTTTGGATATTTAGATGCTCCCACACCTTCTTGTACTCAATGAACCTGCTTAACCCCACCCCTTCATAACCGTGTAAATCTACTCCTCAGCTAGAAAAGCTAAATTTAGTGTATTTTTTGTTAATCCTATTAAATAAATCTATTAGGATGCAAATCGAGTAAAAGGATGTGATATTCCATATAGGTCTATATCGATCTATTAGATGGTCGAAGCAAGGGTAGAGTTCGACGAATTTTGCTTACTTTTCAAAGTACATTATGTTGTTGGAAAATAAATTTATCTTTTCTTATCAAGTAAGCTGCTAAGATACTGGATATTAATACCCATAAAAACTTTTCATTTGTCTGGACCTTAAGCACGCAAGACATTATTTATTCATTTAATTATTTGCCTAAGTGATTATTTCAGCACTTACAGACGCTCATCTAACCAAAAAGCATGCCCATAGGTCAGCTCTTTCAATTTTGATAAAATTTTGAAATGTTCACCCAGCGGCTCATAATTGTTAGAATAGAATAGAAAAAATGTTAGTTACCTGCCCCTGTCACATAATTTATACTTTGTCATACATTTTCGAACAGTTGGTTTTTCTCCATTGTATAGAGAGGGATGCGTGACTTTTGTTTTTCCATTTCATATATTATGCACCACTTTTTTTGAACTTTTTCCAAAACAAAAAATTCAATGGTTATAAATTATACTGTTCCATTTTAAAAATTAACCCCTCCCCCTCCCTTCCGATAAAATCACCCTCAAAGCTAAAAATGTCTTCGGCATGTATAGAGATAACCAGTATAGAGATAACGTGCCTCTAAACCAAAATCCAAACACTTCATCAAAATCGGATAATAAATGACGATTTCATAAGCAATTGAATTCCGTCCTTCAGTTTTTTTTCATACATAAAAAAAAGTTTTATAAGACACACAGGCACTTAACAGTGAGAAGTGGGAGGAGCAAAATACTTTTGTACCATTTTTGTTATTAATTTCCTACCTTTTTGTTTTGCACTGCTTCGTACATAAGCTAGGGAAACATTTGATGTGTTTGTTAGACAAGGATTTAGATCCTTAATAGGTTTGAAAACGTCCACAACTAATAACGACATACATATTGATTTGGGCGTCAAATGTGACGTAATGTTATTGGATTTTATTTTTTTTTTTTGGAACTAGGAGATTTTAAAAAAAAAATAATCTGAAGTCTTCTTGAAGGTTTCATTTTAAGACCTCATTGTCACAGGAATAGCCTCCTCGTGGTGTTCCGTGGATACCGATTTTAGTTTACATAATCGGGAGTTAAATCGAGCGGCGACTTGTACAGGTACAGGGCCTCTTACAATCGGTTACGTCCAATTGTAATTTTTTTTGTTTTTAGGCCCTGTACCGACGGTGCAAGAGCCTATTGGTTTTGTGCAAATGTATGTAACAGTTAGAAATAATGGTCGGAGACCCCCCAAAGTTACCCCCAGTATGGTCAATAGTGATAGAGGAGTCGATATAGCCATGACCGTCTGTCCGTCTTCGTGTTTTTTGCATTCGACTAGGACTTCTCCGAAATTTCACAAGTTTATTTTAAAATTTTGCCCCTCCCGTTGGCAATCACCCCATAAAACTACCCCCAAGCCTAAAAATTTCTTCGGCACAAAAAAAAGAACTATGCCAGTATAGAGGTAACGTCCCTCTAAGCCAAAATCCAAGAAGCTCATTAAAAGCGGATAATAAATGTCGTTTTTATAAGCAATTTTTTTTTCTTCTTCATCTTTTCTTTTAATACATAAAAATATGTTTTATAAGGCACTTATTCGTGCAGTGAGAAGTGGTCATGAGCTTGGTCATAAGCTCGGGAAACATTTAATGTGTTTGTTAGGCGACCTGTACTGGTACAGGGCCTCTTACATTCGGTTACGCCCGACTGTAATTTTCTTACTTCTTTTTTTTTGTTGCCATCCATATCACATTTAAGGAAGATCTCATACAAATTAAGCATCTACGTTTAGGTTCTTAGACTTAACCAATATTTTTTTTTTATTTCTTTAAAGCTGATGTACAATATTCTTCCATAAGATAAAAATTGATAAAAATAAAAAAGTTGTCACACAAAAACCCAAAACAGACAGGCAAACATGTCAATATCAACTTATCCCTTTATAGATATTATCTTAAATAAAAAAATGTTTATTAAAACATTAACTGGAATAGAAATCAACCAGAAAACATAAAAAAAAAATATCATTTAAAAAAAAAAAAAAGTTTGCAGCAACAAACTGACAGACAGGTATGGCTATATCGACTTGTATCGTCTAGTTGACAAAGAATTTTTTTTATAGGGCGTGCTTTGCCTCAATTAATAAAACTTTCTTACAAACTGCTTACACTTCACACTGTGCATAAGATTTATAAAAATGGTGAGCCCTAAATTTTGTTTTTTGCATCTTTCTGCGATCTTGTTTCCAATAACAAATCTCAATAAAGAAAAAAGAATCATTTAAAGCTCCAGACATCAAAGACGCTTTAAATACTGGAAATTAATTGTGGAAACACTGCATAATCTACATCATAAATGCTGTGGTGTCATTTGGATATTTAAATGAAATCCGTATGGAGTTACAATAAGTAAAGAATGTACTCTCAAGGGCTTATCCAGCTGTCCTCAAAGGGGGGCCTACTTTTTTTTTTTTTAGTAGTCAAAATTTTTAGGACCCTCTGAACCCATCTATTAATTATAACCAATAGTTCAGTACAACAAAAATATATCAATAAAACAAAGAAAATTATATGACAGTGCGAAAATATGAAGTAAAATACATTTGTTGACGATTGTTTTAAAAAAAAGGGGGCGAGGGGCAATGACCCCCCTAACCACCCCCTGGATACACCCTTACTTACAGTCGTATAATGGTAAAAAGTGTAATAGATATAACAAATATTATTACTTTTCCTGGCGAGGCGCATTTTAGTTGTTTTTTTTTTTATATGTAAATAACTCATAAAGAGGATAGTCTTTATCTGCTCTTAGTGTGACATGTGAAATACATATATCTAAATCAAATGATTTTGGTTTTTATCTACATACCACATCGTCTATATAAGTCTCGTGTCCTTTGTAGTCCGACAAACATAGCAGAAAAGTTTTATTAACGCCAGCGTTTAGTTGCTCTAAAAAATCGTTGTTTTCCTTTTTAAAGAAGCCTTCGGTGTACTTTTTGTCATATTGACCTCTCGTTTCTACCCGCACTGCCGATGCGGCATGCCATTGCGCAAGCTTTTTCAACACGTTCTCTGTGTGCGTGACATCGAGACCCTCGAGACGGTTAACATTTTTGAAACCTCGCGGCCTCAAGTCCTCCAACAGCACATAGTAATCTGGTGCATTAATTTTATAGCAACCTGCACAGAACTTCACCTCTACACCAATATCGCGGTACATTCCTTCCAACTCTGGTACTATATCCATATACATGCCACGTTCAATATCAAATATATTTGAACGCTTCATTAAATCTCGGTACAAATCTGTATCATGAGCTGTCTTCATCATAAAATCCACAGTTTTTATTTTGCCATCTTTCGTCTCCACTTCGATCTCAATATGCAGCATAATGGTTGCGTAATTCTCTCCGGCTCCAGTACCAACAGCAGCCTTTAGTGACTTGGTGGCCTTATAATCTGCCACTATATTCGGCAGTATGTCCTGAAATAGATCCGCCGTCAACCATTTCGGCACTTTGCTATCCACAGTTTCAGCACTGTTTTGGCTTTCGGGTGAATGATTATCAGACATCTCTTCTGTCTTTAACGCTTCAACGTTCAAACGTAAACTAAAAGTCATGCAAAATCTATCACACGAACCTAAGCGCTGGCTGGTTATCAATTTGTTTTATTTGCTTAACGAATTAAAAAATAGTATCTTTATTCTGTAGTAAAGCAATAATTTATTATTCCAGACAACTAACGCATTGCAACACGTAATAAGTGCTTAAACAATTTTTATTCTAGATTCCTAATATTGCAGTCTCATTTTCAACCGACTACAAATGTCTCTCATTGAACTTATTAATTTCAATTAACGACGAAATAGTAATACGGTAATCCAAACGAATATAAATGTACGAGTATTATAAACTTAAGTGCCGCACCGTATGTGTGATATGTCCGCGCTAATCTCAAAAACGACTATGCTCTTTAAAAATTCCTCCTCTATCGCTCCTGACCATAATGGGCTTATACAACAGTAGATGTACCCGGCCCACATTGCTGTACCTAATAAAAACTATTTTTAAACGAATGTTCTGCCTATGTATCTATGTATGTACAAGTATAAATGACCTTAAAGCCAGCCAACATACCCCATTTTTAAAATTGAGTTTACTTCTCCCGATCCCAAAAATATGTATACCAAATTTCATACTAGTACCTTAACTGAATGCAAAGATATGATGAATTTTGTTTATCGTTTATATGAGGGACAGGTATCGGCCTCTTCGATTTTTAAACCCGTTCTTAGGGAATCTCTATCGAAACCTATCGAAATAGACTTCTGTTCAAAATTTCAAGTGAATCGAACGTATCGTTTCGAAGCTCCCGTGATGAGTCAGTCAGAAGATTCAAATCAGTCAGGAGAAGTAAACATGTTAAGTTTGGTCAAAATCGGAGGGGGCGAACCCCACCACCCATATAGTTTCAGAACTGTGGCAAATCGAAAAAGTAATAAGTTATGCTACTTTTTATCGAAATATACGCGTACGAAGTCGCGGGTGAAAGCTAGTGTACATATGTATACATACATCATCTTTCTGGCATTTACTCAGACCTGCTGAATAAAAATTTTTGTTGGCCTGTGTAGTCCAATCGTAAGAAACTGGTTTAGTCGAATAAATGCTTTATAATCTTTGTAAAAGCTTTTTTAAATAAACAGTCGCTGCTCTGGCAGTAAATCTCCCTCTCTCTCTCTCTCTCTCTCATTTTTTTCTTGCTCTTCATTTGTATAAAACAGCTGATCGCGCGATATAGCTCTTATTATGATTTGTAAGCAGTTTTAAATTTTTTAAAAACGTTCTTTAATAAAGTTATAATCTTTATATGGTTTCGACATAAACTGATTGGAATAATCTATATTGCTTATATCGTAAATTTTGAACTTTTATAGATACCCTTCATATTATTACTTATTTAAATGTGATTCGGTCATGGCCGCCCTTAGAAAGGTACACCACCTGCTTTAATCTTGCGACCGCTGACTTCAGTTAATATTAACCAAAATGTGCAGAGATCTCTTCAATTATTCCAACGCGTGCCTGGTCGATCTCTATTTTGTCGTCCACCAATCAAATCCTTCATCTATAACAAGGATTTTTGCATACATAATTTTTGGAAGTGTATGAAATAACGCGTAGTTTCTAGTACTTCGAAGTACAGATAAATAATATACGATAATACGGCGAGCAGTGGCGTAACAATAGGGTGGCAGGGCTGGCAAAATGCCACGGGCCCCGGCCCAAGAGGCCAAGAGCTCAAAAATATTTTGTTACATTGTACCTGAGTATTTTATTTTATTTGAAAAGTATATTTTTATAAGTTCTGCTTAAAATCCAAAGTGAGACAAGTAAAGACAATAATGCAATTTCAAGTTAATCGTTGAGCATTTCAACCAACCTAAACAAAAAGATGTTGATTCATTTTTAGAGATGTACACGTTGCCCGTGACGAGTAATTTTACCGTCAAAAAACAGTCAATCAAAATACCGGCAATTGCATCTCTATTTATTTTAGAACGCATCCATTGCCTCTACATATTTTGTCGCGGTACGTTGGCAGCGCGGGTGAGCATTGACGATCGGGGAATTCCCCATTTTGTTTTCACTTTTTTCGTGGCGCTGCTGCTGGGGCGAGCTAGCAACACTATGTTAGGGCAATTCCGAATTTGATATTTTTTTATGGGGGCTCTACTGACTGCGTATTCTTTGTGTGATTATTTTGACAATTGGTGATTTGTATCTTTGATTTTTCGTATTTGTTCTTTTATTGAATATGAAAATGGTGGCAAAGTAAAATTGATTGTGAAAGTTAGATATTAAAATGTCTAGTTCCAGAAAATATTTAAGTGGGAGCAAAAAACGAAAGAGAAAGAGGGAGACTGAAGAAAAAAATAAAAAGCTACCTAAAATTAGTCAGTACTTGAAAAATTATGGCTTAAATAATGAAAAGTCGAGTGAACAGTGCTCCAAAATTGAAGAATTGGAGCTTACTAAAAGTATACCAGAATTATCAGATGCAGCACCCAACACCAGTGACTAACCAGATCCAGAACAACCACAACAAGGTACTAGCAAAAATCAAAGAGAATTATATTTTACCATGAACAATATTGTATCTTCGTCATATGATACGGATAAGGGTAATTTTAAAGAGCTAACTGATCAAGTGAAAAGGTTCGTGATTGAAAACGGACATTGTAAACTTAAGGGCCCTTTCTTAATAGATAGTGACATACATAGATCTTTTCTAGAAAAACATTACTATATTGTTTCCAAGTCTGGCGTGAAACTTGAACATACATCGCTATCCTATTCTTTAATACTTCAGAAGGCGTATTGTGAACCGTGTTGGTTATTCGCAAATCGAGCATTTAAGAAAATACAAAATGTTTGGATTGAGGGCTATGACGACTGGAAACATATTGTAGATGCCATACAAAGACACGAGACATCAAAAATTCATCTGGATTCCTTTCTTGCGTATCAACAGTGGCGGCTACATGGAACACTCGATGAAGAGCAAGAGTCTATGATCAAAAAAGAAAAATCTTTTTGGCGCCAAGTACTTTCTAGGCTCCTTGATGTTACTCTGACACTTTCAAAGTGCAACTTAGCCTTTCGTGGCCACAGAGAAAACGCAGATAGCAGTGATCCAAGCTCCAAAGGAAACTTTTTGAGTATTTTTGAGTTATTAGGAAAATATGACCCGAATTGACAAGAATTGTTAAGTAAACCAAAGGACCAGATAAAATACTTAAGTCCAAAAATACAAAATGAGCTAATTTCTGTCCTGGTTCTAAAAGTAGAAAATTCACTCATGAATGAAATAAATGCAGCACCATTCTACTCTATCATATTCGATACAACTCAAGATATTTAAAAAATTAATCAAATGTGTGAACTTTACCGTTATTGTATGATCGAAAAAGATGGTAATGGGATCCCAAAGGCACTTGTCATTAAAGAAACATTTTTAGGATTTCATGAAGTTAAGGATCAACCTGCCTTAGCAATGTCCAAGCAAATTATTAAATCCATAAATGACAAAAATATTCCTCTAAATAAGTGTCGAGGACAAGCATATGATGGTGCTAACACAATGAAAGGGACTTATGGTGGAGTTTAAAAACTCATAAAAGATGTCGAGCCAAATGCCGTATATGTTCACTGTGTTGCTCATAATTTAAATCTAGTACTCAATGATGCAGTGGGAGAGGTTATTGATATACAAAATTTTTATGAAACACTTCAACAAATTTATAATTTTTTTGGGCATAGTATCAAAAGATGGAATATTTTATCAAGTTTTATATCTAATAAAGAAAGTGAGTCTTCAACTTTAATAACATTAAAAACATTAAGCTCTACTAGATGGACAGGTCGCTATGATGCCGTTTTTGCTTTAAAAGTTCGGTTTGTTGAAGTCCAAAAAGCGCTAACGAAAATCAGATGAAAGAAATGAAGCTGTTTCACTCAAAAAGAAGATGTTATTGGTTTTCCATTGCAAGATCCTACTTACTATCGATGCAGCCTCTAAAGCACTTCAGTCTAATGCCACCGATCTTTCAAATGCCTTAAAACGATTGAAAATTTGTCTAGAAGAATTGGAAAGGTATCGATGTGATGTATATATAACATAGCTTTACATCATCTTCTTATCCTCATCCTAAATGTGTGTCAATCTGATTGTTTATAATTAATGGAGCAATTAGTGGTACCCTGAGGCATGTTTAGATCAAATGTTTTTGTAAACCTTTAGCAGAGGCTTACGAGATTTTAGTTCCAATAAGATTTTCTTGTCAAAAATCACACTATGCCGTAAACAGCAGGGACATACAAGAAAACTATAATTGTTATGTGATGATACTTTTAAAAATTTTCGGAATTATCTACGTTGGATTTTTTTTTATGTATTTCTTGTGCAGAGGAATTATGAAAACCTCCTTCCAAGTCGTTCGTACTTTCAAATATTTTACCGACAGTTAAAAAAGATGTAGCAGGGGAGCGTGCAATGAAGATAAGTACAATGTTATCATAATGTTATCAGAACTAGGAGCGGATAAGCAGGTGGTTTAAGAGAGAGTCTCTAGCAGATTTTGTTGTAGATGACTGCTCCACAATAGTTGCAGCGTCATTGGATATTCAGATGATCTAGCGTTGGAAACAGCAACAGAGGGCCGACTCTGGTTCCAATACAGCCCTGTACCCCCAATAAACATTAAATTTGTTTCGGGTTTGTGTGGTATATTTTATTAAAATTTGTTTAAGATACACAAAATTGGTCGTGTCAAGCTAATCTAAACCACAACAAGTAAGAAAAATACAGTCAGGCGTAACCGACTGTAAGAGGCCCTGTACCAGTTCAGGTCGCTTAACAAACACATTAAATTTTTCCCGAGCTTATGACCAAACACATGACCACTTCTCACTGCGCGAATATGAATGAAAAGAAAAGGGGGGTCGTTCAAATTCAATTGCTTATAAAATCGTCATTTATTATCCTATTTTGATGAACTTTTTTGATTTGGGCTAAGAAGGACGTTAACTTTATACTGGTGTATGTCAATTTTTTTTGTGCCGAAGAAATTTTTACCCTAAGGGGTGATTTTATGGGGAAGGGGGGAAAGGCAAAATTTTAAAATAAACTTGTGAAATTCCGGAGCAGTCCTAGTCGAATGCAAAAAACACGAAGTCTCTATCTATTACCGTTTCTGAGATCCTTTCGTTCATACAGACGGACGGACGGCACAGACGGACATGGCTATATCGACTCCTCTATCACTCCTGACCATAATGGGGATAACTTTGGGGGGTCTCCGACAATTAGTTCTTCCTGTTACATACATTTGCACAAAACCAATAGGCTCTTGTACCTTCGGTACAGGGCCTCTAAAAATAGATTTGTTACAAAATCCAAGAAGGCGGGCATGTGCTATATTTCATTAGAAATTTGGATAGACTGACTTTGCCATTTTTAGCTAAAATAGCAAGAAAACCAAATGTTTGCATACAAAATCTCATAAAATTTCATAAATCTAGCTAAATCAGCAACATCAATTAATATTTTTTCATACAAAAACTCAAAAGGAGGGGTTAGTACAAACGTACGGTAAGAGTAAATAACCCTGATATGGATGCATGGTTTGCATCTACATCGAATACAAGTTATCTGACGAAGCAATAGAAATAGCACCATGACGTTAGTCAACAAGAATTTGCTTATTTAAATGGGAAGGAGAGAGTTATATTAAAACACAAAGTAAATATTTTGAAACCATTTGACAATGCAACTACGCAGATAAGAGCAGATAAACACAGATAACAATAAATTTCACGAGGTAGTACGCTATAATATTATATTAGTTGCTCGTTTTAAGCAGAACGATACAAACTATATGACCAAATATACATACTATACATATTTATTATATCTGCGATTTAAATGTTATACATTCTCCGATCCGTCCACTGAGAGAGAAATTATAGGTAATTTCTTTATAATAATTGAGATTCAACATCCATTCCTCATTTCATAGTAGTAAAAAATGTTTACATAAAAAATCCGACTGGACTCAATTTATGTTACTTAAACAGTCAAAAATATTTTGAACTACTTACTACGATTGCTTATGAAAATTATTTTTATTAATTTCTCATTTTTGCCATCTAATGCTCTCTAACATGAAATAGCAGTTCCAACTGCTACTTAAAATATGAAATACTTAACGTAGAATGAAAATTGCTATTTAAATATCAGTAACAGTTTTCACTGTTATCAAAATATTACATATCTGCTCATCTCTATTAAACAGGCAAAGAGCATGTGAAAGATACGAGCAATGACGAACTTGAAACAAAAAAGCTTCAAATTTGTACAATTTAAAATGTTTTGATTTCAAGCTTATTGATATGTGGCCCGTCCGGGCTGAACAATCATGCATAATTTGCATTTAAGGCAATTAATTTTTTTGGCGTTTTAGTAGCGTTAGCCGCAGCAACAATTACTTTTGTAGATAGACCTCGAAGTGAACACAACTTGGACTTGGGCTGATCAGCTGACATAGTTGACTAGTTTTTATACTCATTACATAGAATGTAATAACTTTTTACTAAAAAGTATTTTAATTTACTCACAATGTTTGCAACGCCTTAAAAGAGACATCGGACATAGACTTTTATAATCAAAAGCAACAGACTACGATTTACGATAGAAAGTACCACTGCCATACAAAAATAATAAAACAAATTGAGTTAAGGCAAATAAGTTTCTTTTAATAGGAATAATTATTTTGAAATTGGCCCACTACATTAAAGATACATTAAATTAATTTAGACATGAATTTTCAAGCATTAAAGTTGATATTGGATAAAAAGTGCGCTTATAAGTATATATAAGTAGACATATACATATATGTATATAAGTATAGAAATGTTGTGACCTATTTTATTTTTAATAAATAACAAATATTTTGTTCTATGTAACAAGAAATAGTACCCAACTATTGCTCACCAACTTGGCACACTTGTCATCGAAAAACTTTGAACACATATATTTTAATAAAATACAAAATAAACTTTAAAAAATGAAAAAAAAAAAAATTTTTTTTAATTGTTCTCTCTAACTGCACTTGGTTATTTAAGGATTTGGCAAAAAGCGAGAAATTTCAAATAAAAATTTTTAACAAATCGGACTGATTTTCAATTTATTTTGGATCGGCCATTTAGATTTTTTAAAATATTCATCGGATTCGTAATCAGCGACCCCAAAAACCCCGGGGAACAAGTTTCAATTAAACCTAGTGATTTCCTCAATAAATATAGACTTCATCCCTTAAATGGAAAATTGGTGTTTTCTACCCTTTAAACTCAAAACAGGATGATAATAAAATATATGTGTTCAAAGTCTTACGATGTTTAGCAAGTGTGTCAAGTTTCACAAATCGGTGAGTAACAGTTGGGTTGTGTTACTTATAAGCTAACTTTTTTTCTATAATACACTTTTTATTGCAGTCAATATCAACTTCAAATTCGACTTGGTGACTTGTAAAAATACGTCCAATTTTAGTGTCAGTCCTGTACAAACCCTCCACTTTTGGGTTTTTATATGAACCACTTTATAATACAGGTAACATCAACTTGATCTTAGCTCCTTATGAACGGACGATTCACATAAACATTTTGGGGATGCCCATTTTTAGATATCTCTTTACCAAACAAAATGTTTCTATACTTGCTAAAAACATGGCCATTATTTTGGGTTATATTGAATTACAGGCGGTACACTGCACGCTTTGCCGTGATATAAATATTGTCTATATATACATATGTACATATGTTCTTCATAGACACCTAATCCCTACCCAGTTTTTCAATGGATCTTTCATTGAATTTGAATTTTGTTTACCTCTTGACTTGAACCCACCACTGGCCTCCTATAAGGAACATAGATAGATAGAAAGATAGATAGATATATAGATACAACATTCATTTATATATCATCATCATTATTAAATGGCTTTCAACATTTAGCATTTAGGAAGACGCGCCATATTCCGCAATCTTGTGTGCTTTAGTCCCAGTCGTTTTGCATGCCAAGTACGAAGAGATCTCTCCATGCCTGGTCATTCCATCGAGCGCCCGGTCGTCCTCTATTTTGTCTTCCACCAATCAAGTTTGGGCCCCCATGCTAGCCACGCGTGCTGGAGCTCTTTCATCCATTCGAATGAGGTGACCAGCCCAGTGAAGCCGCTGGAATTTTATGCGCTGGACTATGTCAACCTCATCGAATAGTACAGCTCGCGATTCATACGGGACCCAAACTCGTCGCCGACTCTAATAGGACCGAAAAACCTGCGGAGAATCTTCCTCTCAAAGACCTTAAACGCTGTTTCGTCAGACTCAATCACGGTCTCCCTGCCTGAAACCTCTTTTACTATCAAAGGGGTCGAAGAGGTTTTTCCCCACCCTGACAAAGCTTTTTGTGGGTGATAGCGTCATCATAACGAAAGATATTTACCGGGATACCTAGTGCAGACAGGGCGTCGAAGAACTTCGATCGTATCGGCGTGTCGAAAGCGGCTTTATAATCGACCAATAGGTGGTGAGTGTCTTTGTTGAACTCACGGGTCTTTTCCAAGATTTGACGTAATGTGAATATTTGGTCACTGGTCAAATTTTTTGGTCTGAAATACGTCCATGTAATCCAAATCTATAGCTAGTTTACATTCCGAAACATGGAAACCGGAGTATGTGCTCTGCAATACACATGCTCGACAACGAGCGTATATGGTTTTCTTTTAAGCTATTATCAATGGATATCACTTATTTAAATCGTTTAAACACATTTTACGAGCTGAAATAAATTTTGGTTTTCATTAAAATCTTTTCAAACGATGTTTTTTTCATATATTCTTCAATCTATTACTGTATATAATTTCGATCTATAAGCCAAGGCAATATCATTTCTATTTGCTGAACATAACTTGGATTGAGCAGCATTCGTTTTTTAAAGGCCAAGCCTTCCGCAGTCTGACCCATAAAGTTGTTAATAGAAGAATCCTTGCCTGACGGCAGCAATACCACTGGCAGCATGCGCTGCGCACAGACGAAAGCTGGTAAGAAAAATGCAATTCAATTATGTAATAACGTATTCAAGTCATTATTGAGTCTTTAAAAGTACATTTACCCCAAATTCCGTTTGTTTTGAGATCCCTGTGCAACTCCACCAATGTCGGCGTTTTGGACTTAAAGGAGAGCAATTTCAAATGAGTTTCTAATTGTGCATGATAAAAATCTATGAAGTGGTCGAATTTGTTCAATTTTATATCTATTTTCGGCGATGTTATCAGTAGACAAAACAGATCTTGTGCAGGTGTGCCATATTTCGGCAGCTGGAAATCGACAAA
This sequence comes from Leucophenga maculata, assembly GCA_035044805.1. NCBI lineage: Eukaryota > Metazoa > Arthropoda > Insecta > Diptera > Drosophilidae > Leucophenga > Leucophenga maculata. The sequence continues at coordinate 1,135,049 of JAWNNP010003842.1, read as the reverse complement.
ACAGATGTCGTCAATCGTGGTGCCGTCTTGACTGTGCTTGAACATAAAATTGTTGCACCAGAAATCGCCGTGATTTAGTCCATTAAAGTTGCTATCATTGATCTTGCCGAACTCGATGTACAATTCGGTTAACTTTGCACTATATTTCCGCTGAAATACAATAAAAGTCAGTAAGAGTAAAAGTGAAAATAATAGTTTTATACTATTTACTCGGTATCAAACTTACAATCGTTTGCTTCTGTGCAGTAGTCAGCTCATAGTGATCCATACATTCCAGAAACGGTTCGCTGAACGCAACATTCATCTCGTCTAACTGAGCCCGATTCTCCGCAGTGAAGTAGCTGTCGCGATAGCTCTCTGCATATGGCCCAGCCACTTCAACCCGCTTCGCTGAGGCTGCGTGCCATTGAGCCAGCTTTTTCAAAGCTGCTTCCACTTCCGTTTGATCAAGGCCGACTAAACGATTCAAATTATTGTAGCCTTGCTCTTGCATATCCTCCATTAAAATATAATCGCACTGTGGCTGCACTGCAAACTCGAAATGTTTCGGTTTGAATTTCACCTCTACGCTGCCATATTCTCGATACATTTGCTCCAGCTCTGGCACCAGCTTAGTGTACATTTCGGCCTCACAGACGAACAGTGTGTGAAATTCGTGTTCATCGCCCTTGTCACTCGTCAATGGAATTTTCAGAATGTACTTAACGACTCGACTTCCTCCATCTGGCGAATCGTTTTTAAAATTACTAAAATGCTAAATAAATTTGCATTTAATGCAAGCAAATTCCTACCTTGAAGTTCGATATTAATAGATACACGAAGTACAACTGTGAGATAGTTTTCACCACTGTTCAGTGCCGGGACGGCATTAAAGCTTATAATATTTTTAAAATCGTAAAATTCTTTGCTCAGAATGTCGACAAACAGCTGCTGGTTTACCCAGTGGGGCAGCGATGCGGAGTCCATTACTTGGAACGTCGTTTATCGTGTTATCGTTGAAAAAAATGCGCGAGAACTGATCTCTTACGAAGCACACATCACACTGATTCAGTTCATTTCGTTTGCAAGCTTTGAGGCTTCTATTTGCAAATGCTTAATTCAGTAAACACTGAAGAGCTTTATAAGCTCACCAACCACCTCAAAATCATCTGTTGAAAACCCTATTTTGAGCAGATTGCTACAACATTCGAAAGATATTTAAGAAGGTAAAGTGGGTTGACCTTGGAATAGGTACTCATGCGTAGCAAACCAATCTAACGAAAGGGGCGAGGACATGCCACCAAATAGTCGATTAACGAAATTCGTCATGTATTCGCATCCATATGAGGAACAGGGATAAAATTTGGTATGTATGTTAATGAGGTGAGGGTACTAAGATCACATCATAATTTTGGTCAAACTTGAACGAAGCGATCCCCTGTCTTTCTAAAAGTACTAACACACAGTTCATCATACTTTTGCACCCATTTGAGCTAAAGGAATATAATTAGGTATACATGTTAATGAGATTTTGAGAAGTAAGATCCATTGAAAAGGGCTGTCAGCTTGGGTGACTATAAAAAACATATACATATATACATATATATATAAAACACATATACACATAGACAGAAAATTTGTTATGACAATAATTATTACTGGGCGCAGCAAAGCGTGTCGGGTACATCTATTTAAATACATAAGTATATGGTTTCGGACACATCTTTATAAATCTTTATAATTAGCAAGACGAATTTTTTTTTGCAGCTGCAACATTAGTAATGCCTCCTCTATTCACCTTCAGTTTTACATTTTAATGGTAAATACATAAACATATCGAAAGTGTGCCGGAATCTCTATCCTACTATAGATCCATAGTCTACCATGGATCTACCCTACTATGACGCTTAGTAATTTCTCTTCTTCGTCGTCTAATTGAACAGAAATAAAACCATTTTTGGTATTCTTCGACTAACATCGACTAAATTTTAAACCAATATATAGAAATGTGGCGTACACATGCAGGATATCCAAAAATTGGATGGTTAGCGTTATTTTTTTTTTTCTTATTCACAATAAAGCTGGATAAAACATTGAAAAAAATGGTCCATATACGTGTAATTAAAAATTCACCTGATCGACACTTACACACGTAGTATTTAAAAAAAAAAAAATAATTTTTTAATAGCTTTATCTATTCATAATCTAAAAGACCTCGTCTATTCAACCATGGTAATATAACCTCAGCATGAGCCTGTGTCGATGGACTGATAAGAGTCAACGCTGTGAAAAGAGCCCAAGTACCGTTATTTAATAAATCTATGTGAAGATCCTTAAGGCTGGGTATCCGCTTAGTATACTTCAACAGCATTAAATTGCGCTTCAGATGTTCATGATAGTAACGTACAAAATAGTCAAACTGTTCCAACATCAGGTTCAAACTCGGCGATGTTAACAGGAATGTGTACAAATCTAATGCTGGAGAGCAGAGTTGCGCGTTTTTAAAGTCTGTAAAAAGTGTGGTTTTGATTTGGCCCAACTCATCAAGTTGGAACATAATATTCTGGATGACGCAATTGCCATGGCTAACCACAATAAAAGTATTTTCATCAACTTTGACATCACATCCAGAAAAATCGATTGAATTTGATAGCACTCTTTCCTATTAAATAGTGTTAAATATAATATAGGAATAAATAATTCGAAATCTTCAAGATACAATATATAACTTACTATTTTTTGTGCATACTGACAACTGTTCTCGTCTTTCTTCAAGTTCTCCAAAAAAGCCTTTCTTTCGGATTGGTCAATTGAAAATTGATCTTTGTGAGTAGATTCTCTTAGTTCATTAGCGATGTGGTCAGTAGTGGCGATATAATATGCAGATGCGGCATGCAATTCAGCCAGTTTTTGGAGCACACATTCAGTTTGCCTCTTATCCAGTCCAATTCGATAATCTACATTTTTGAATTCGCAAGCGTCTAATCCTTCAAGAACTAAATGTTGGAATGAAATATTATTTGCGAAAGTGAATGCCTTCGGCGCGAAATGAATTTCGTTGCCAGCATCAAGGTAGATTTTTTCAAAAATTGGTAAGAGTTCGATGTGCATTATAGCCTCCTTCTTGAAAAACAATTTAAGTTTGCCGTCCCCTGATTGCTCCGGTAGCGCCTTGACCAAGTATGTTGCTGTTTTTATAATATCGCCTGGACAAATATGGAGCAAGGATGTTAAAATAGGGCATATATTATTATTGTTGTATCTTCGCTTACCTTTAAGTTGTACCTTGAGCTCAACAGCATACGCTTCCGATGATTCTCCACTTATTGACTTTTTTACCAACTCCACTTTGAGTGCTTTGATCCTTATAAACTCAGCATTTTGCTTTTTCGCTATATCGACAAAGCAATCAGTATTCAACCAACTAGGTAATTGGGTCAACCCAGGGTCCACCTCACTGGCTTGTTGCGTTTCACTCGAAATTGTGAAATCACTGATACAGAAAGAAATGAAACATGCATTTTTCTAATCAGTTCATCTTTGTTCCATCGTAGTCTATTTATAACTCAATTTACTCACTATATATCCAATAGGCCGCGATTGTCCAACCAGGGCAATAACTGCTCTACATACTGTCGATAACGTTTATTGGTGTACAATAAATTCTTGAAATCCATTGCAGCGTCGTTTGCGGACATAAAGTTTTCGAAAGTTGCTTTCTCCGTGGGATCAATTAAAACTACCGGCATCGTAATAACCATTGTTTAAATAGCCCAAGAACCGTATTTAAAAAGCTGTATATGCAAATCGCGCAATGTGGGTTGTTTTCGCGGATATTCCAAAAGATTGAGATGCTCAATCAGAATGTCGTGATAGTATCTTATAAAGTAATCGAACTTGCTTAGTTTGATATCAATATTAACCGACGATATAATAAAATAATATAAATCTTGAGCTGGGGAGCCGAACTTTGGATTCTGAAAATCGACAAACCGTATATCTGAAATATTTTTCTTCTCGTCGTACTGAAAGAGAATATTATTACTCCAACAATCACCGTGATTGAGAACGCAAAATTCATTCTCATTGAACCTTAGCATTTGCAAGATGTCAGTCAACATGTGCTCGAAGAGCAGTACCTGAAGATGAGTCAATTCCTGTAATAATTAATCATTATTTATGCTGAAGATAACTCACAAACTTCGACTTGTAATAAGTTTCGCCGTCCTTGTACTGATTGATATTCGCTAGAAACATCTTATTGAAAGATCCAACCAACGTTTCAATTATCGCTTGGCCATTTAAGTTTTCGTCCATGGCAAGCATTCCGTACATAAGTTGTTTGGCAAATGGTCCTCTTGTTGCATAATAATGTGCTGATGCAGCGTGGAACTGTGCCAACTTTTTCAGCACATTTTTAGTATGTTCCTCATTCAGACAGTCTAGTCGATTGGTGTTCTTGTAACCAGCCGGTCCAAGATCATTCAACAGCACCGAAAAATCGGCTCGTTGCTTATCAGCCACCCGAAAAGCTCGGGCACCAAATTTAACCTCGACACCCTTCTCTTTGTACAGTTGCTCCAATTGTGGAATGACATCAAAATATGCACAGTTCTCCGTAGTAAAGAAGTTCATCATACTGAGCATTTGTCCCATTTCTGGGTTATCGTGTGGCACTTTAAGCATGTACGACTCCTCTTTCGTACTTTTATCTGAAATAAGAAAAAAAATGTTTTTCTTAAAATATTGCTTAATGGATGGGGAAATGCATTTGGGTGAATTCAATAAAACGTATATTTATTAAAATTTTGAATAATGCAAAATGAATAAGTAGAGAAGCCAAGAAGCCAAGGTTTTAAAGAGAAGGTTACGTTTTCAGTTTAATTTTTAACCCCTCGCGTATATGATCATTAGGGCATGGAATACATAAATAAATAAATTATGGAACAATTCAGCATTACTCGCACAATATTCGGTTATCGATAAGATTAATGTTGACGTAGCTACCCATTGAGATATTTGCAATTTGGTTTTATATCTTTGAAAAATAATAAGCTTTTCAGCTCTACCAGCTCACCATTCAATTCCACAACAATGCTCACACGCAGCATAAGCGTTGCGTAGTTTTCACCGGGGCTCATCGCTGGCTTGGCCCTGAAACTTTTTATCTTTGCAAAGCCATCAATATTGGTTTTCAAAATATCAACGAATTGCCCCTCGTTCACCCAATCCGGTACCAGTGAACTATTCAACTCCTCCACAGCGATGGTGACTTCATTTTCAGCAATTACATTCGGGTCTGCTTTCGCTGCTGGTTTCACATCAGAATTATTTTTCTTTTTCTCGCTGGTTACATCCTTGCCAGAGACCAAAGGAGCTACTTTGTAACTCTTCTTCTTCTTCTTTGATTTAGAATTACGTTGACTCATTGAGAAAGAAATCGTTCCGGGATTTGGTATTAGATTCGATTATTAAAGTTAGGTAAGACTGCTTTAGTCCGCAACTAGTTGGTGACTGCTCGAATTCGCATTTTAAACTTCAAATTATATTTGATATGTAGTACATAGTATGAATTTATATACTTATGTATAAATAGATTCGGGAAAATATAATAAACATTGATAACGTTCAATGACTGATAAGTAAAACATTTTAACTATGAAAATTCTTACACATACGATTAGATACGTGCATATATCTGAGGTAAATTATTTGAAAATTAAACATGACTTTTTATTTTCTGACGCAATAATGGGTGCACGTATCGTTGATCCCATAAAATATACATGTTAAAAAAAATTGTGTAGGTATTTGACCTCTATAGCTTTTATATGTAGTGAAATTTTGTGTGAATGGGTTCAACCAAAAAAAAACTGCTCAAACGTCCGTCCCTTGAGGCACCCGAGCACGTGTGTTAACGTGAGAAGGCGAAACCACCACTCAACGCCAAGATTGGAAAGGAAGGAATCTTTGACCCAACAGTCGGAAAATTTAGTCTTCACAACACTACGTCCAATAATGGAGAGTAGTAATACCAGATTTCCACAAGCCTACATGGCTGAGTCCTGATCAAATTACACGCAACCAAATTGATCATGTTTTGAATTGACGGAAGGCACGCATCGAGCGTGTTGGACATGCGAAAGTTATGTGGTCCCAATATTGACTCGGACCACTATCTTGTCGAAACCTAGGTACGCACTAGGCTTACCGTAGTGCACGCCGTAAATTCCAACATGCAACGAAAGCTAAACGTTGGCAAGCTGCAATCAGAACAGACCGCCGTAGCTTTTTCAAACACACTATCCTAACTGCTCCGGGAAACCTTTCCGGCTTTTCAAGATATATAGTATGTGAGCAGTGGAAACATATCACCCGCTCCATGGATAGGCCTGCCAAGGATGTCATTGGTTATACAAAACCTGTAAATAATTCTTGGTACGACGAGGAGTGTCGCGATGCTACTGCAGTCGGGAGCAACGCGAAAGGAGACCCCGCTGTTTGCGCCAACTACCGCGGAATGAGTCTTCTTTCCATTGGCTATAAGATTCTGTCGCGTGTGTTGTGTAATACGCTGAAGCCATATTAGGATTCTCTGATAGGACGATATCAGTATGGGGTCGACCAGTGACCAAATATTCACTTTACGCCAAATCTTGGAAAACACCCGTAAGTTCAACAAAGACACTCACCACCAATTTGTCGACTACAAAGCCGCTTTCGACACGCCGATATGATCGAAGTTCTTCGACTCCCTGTCTGCACTAGGTATCCCGGCAAAGATTGTCCGTCTTTGCATGGCGACGCTATCTAACACACAACGCGACGTCAGGGTGGGGAAAAATCTCTGCGACCCATTTGATACCAAGAGAGGTTTCCGGCAGGGCGATGCTCTGTTGTGCGATTTTTTCAATCTTCTGATGCAATACATCCTACGCCAGTGCCCGTACATAAAGGGTATGTCGGGCTCGATCTTCCAAAAGGAAGTGATGCTGCTCGCTTACGCCGATGAAATTGAATTCATCGGGTCGCACAAAAGTCAGCAAAGCGTTCTCAGCGATTGAAAAACAGTCTCGGCTCATTGGTGTAGCGGTGAATGAGGACAAGACTACTTGGTGTCTTTTCACACTCCTTCTTCAAGTCTTGGACGGTCAGTGACGATGGAGAATTTCAACTTCAGTGTTGTCTATCTTGAATCCGCGATAACCAGCAACAACAACGTTAGCCTGGAGATCAGGCGAAGAATCACGCTTGCAAACAAATGTTTTTTTTGGCTGAGCAAGCAAATGAGAAGTAAAGCCCTCTCTCGAAAGACGAAAATAAAAATCTATAAGACGCTGATACTCCTGGTGCTATTGTAAGGCGCAGAGGCATGGACCGTGATTGAGTCAGATGAAACAGCGTTTGAAGTCTTTGAGAGGAAGATTCTTTGTAGGATTTTGGGTCCTATTAGAGTCGGCGACGAGTTTAGGTCCCGTTGAACCGCGAGCTGTACTATTCAATGAGGTTGACATAGTCCAGCGTATAAAATTCCAGCGGCTGCACTGGGCTGGTCAACTCATTCGAGTGGATGACAGAGCTCCAGCACTCATGGCTTACATGGGGGCCCAAACTTCATTGGAGGACGCGAAAATAGAGGAAGACAAGACCCGAGTTGGAATGACCAGGTATGGAGAGATCTCTCCGTACTTGACATTCAAAACGATTGAAGCCAGCGCGCAGAAGACTATGGAGGCTGGCTCTATTTCCTAAATGCGGTCATGAAAAAAAATTCCAAAAAATACTTTTTCCGTACAGTTTGTCGTAGGCATGTTATATTTGTTACACAACGGATTCATTTTTTAAAAGAAGTTATCTGAAAATCATTTGTGTTTGAGTTTATTCTTTACATAATTAATAATTCTAGTCAACATAATATCAATTATTTACCAATTAAAAATTAATTTAACAAAAAAAGAAATATTCTTCCGATGGACTACTGCCACTGCCCCAATGGAATGTCAAGCATAAATTTTCTTTTTGTATAATGAATTATAATAATCGAACTTACAAATGTGTTACAATCTAAATAAAAACTGGACAGTCAAAAATTAATCTGCAACGAATTTTTTAACAGGTACTTTGGACCTCTAAACCCTTGTTGGGGTATATTCAAACAAACCACGATTATAGGCCCACGGATAAATTTCCTTTATATGATTTAAATACCGCGGATTAACGTATAATACCTTCATCGAGTTTTGACCATCTTCACTGAAATCCAAAGTATCGTTATCGGTATTTTCACTCGGATCCATCAACAAACGAGGCAATATAGACGAGGTCACAGTATATGCTTTAAAAAAACATTTAATTTTACAAATTGGAACCAATTATTATACACACTTACCCCAGTCACCATGCCTAATGAGCGACATATGCAGATCCTTTAAACTTGGCATTTTCTTTTGGTAATTCAACAAACTGAGATTTTCAATTAATTTTGTGTGATAAAAGTGCACGAAATAGTCGAAATTTTTTATCTTTAGATCCAAACTGACCGAAGACAACAACAAGTAACATAAATCTTGTGCCGGCGAACTATACCGACTCATTTGAAAATCAACAAAATACGTCTCAGAGATAGCACCCGTGTCATCATATTGGAACATTATGTTATTTATCCACGCATCGCCATGATTGAGCACGCGAAATTCGTTCACATCGTCTTTACACTCTCGAAGCTGGAACATGTCCGCCGCCTGGGATGTGTAACTTTCCTGAAAAATCATGTTATATATTATATTAAATAGGTAGAAGCTATCAGTTTTAATTCTTACCAAAATTTCCGCCATATAGTCTAAATCGCAGAGTTTAAGGCTCTCAACAACAAATTTGGCTATATTAGCACGATACTCCACAAATTCGTCCGACTTACTGCACAAGTTGCTATCGTAAATATTAGGATAGGAACCAAATATTTCATAGTGACAAGCCGAGGCGGCATGAAAGTGAGCCAACTTTTCTAAAGCTGCTTTTGTGTGCACCATATCAAAGCCAATTCGGCGTCTAACATTCTTGAAACCTCTCATACTAAGGTCTTCCATTATAAGAACCTCTTCATTATTAGGTTGCTTACTGGACTCGTAAGCCTTCGCGCCAAATGTAATCTCCTTACCCACTGCACGATACATTTTTTCAAATTCTGGGATATATTTCATGTAGGTATTTCTCTCCTTAAGAAATAGTTTCCAATCTTTTACCATATCTTGCAACTCTTTAGTCGGAGGCATTACTTTTGCCACATAAGATATTTCGGTTTCGCGGCCATCTGAAATTTATTTTAACTTATTATTTTCAAAATATTGAAAAACTTTGAATCAATTTGCCGAATCACCTAACAATGCGGCTATGATTTTTATACGCAACAGTATTGTCAAAAAATTCTCCCCAGCCTCCACAGCTGGCGCCAATTTGAATGATGTGATTTCTTTGAAATCGCTCAGTTCGTTCTTCAGGAACTCGATACAAGTGTCTTCTGTCAACCATTCCGGCTCATTCTCGTTGTTAGCTGTCATTTCTAAATTAATTCACAAATTAAATCTCGAACAATATTTGCTCACGTCTTGTCTCTTTAACTGCTTCGACCGAAAAACAATGTCAAACCATGTCGAAATTCATCGCTTCGCAAGCTTTACTATCTTTCAAAAAAAGCTGTTGCAAATTGAAAGCTCGCCGGTCGACTTCAAACTTTTAATAGTAACAAATAACAAATAAGTTGTCTTAAAAGCTCTTATTTCATTCTGTTATTATTTTTATGGACGGTAGTACACGCAAATGACGAAAGCCTATTCCAGTGTAGCCGCATCACGGGCACCAATATTGTTCCTAATATAACTATGTTTTTATATACCCTGTTCCCATAGGGAAGAAGGGTATAGTAATTTTGTGTTACTGTATGGAACAGGCAGAAGGAGGCAAAGTAAAAAAGGCAAGCCAGGCCTCATAAAGCAAATATATTCTGGATGTGCTTCAAAATTTTAGTAGATATAGACATGCCCTTATGAAAGTCGAGAACATAACGGATAAAGCTGATATTTAGATTCTCTATTCCTTCTTCAGATCACTTGTAATTATTGAACACGATACCCCCCTACAAAACATACCCCTCATAATTCAATTTATTAATAATAATTTTAATATTGTAACGCCAAATTGGTCTACCTTGCATTAATCCTTCCAAAGTATTCTATTCAGGGCCAGAACATACTACTAGAAGGGTGATCACCAATACAAATCTGTCCCAGCTTTCGGGACTTTTGTATGTGAAAATTTTATTGTCGTTAATTCAGTGAGAAACTTTGCGTCAACCTAATAAAAATAAGAAATATATTTCATTAGAGTCCAAATTGGACCACTAAAAGAGGTGACCACTACAAAAATTCAAGTCGATATATTTCCGGGTTGGACCTTTCTGCAGAAGTATAAATTTGAATAAGTCCAAAATGTTTTTTAAATCTATTACTAAATAAGTATTTTATTTTCTGTTCAGACAGATGAGTTAGGTTCTAGAAACAATAATGATTTCTTACTCTAAGGGCAAGTTCTTTACTCATTGTAAATATATGGTCGCGCCAGGAAAGCCGTCGATCTAGGTATCCCAACATAACTGTATCTGCTAGCGGCAATGGAAACTTTTTCATGTAGAGTTGCTTAAGATTCTAAGGTTAGTTTGCACGTTACTGGATGCTTGCACTGGATCCGCGTTTTTTTACCATTATTACAATGTTGCAGTATATATTTGTTTTAACAGAAGTAATTTCGGTGTAAACAAGGTTCATAACACTGGACCTAGACCATTGTCTGCTATTACGTCATTTTCTTCAATTAGAAAGTACCTACCAAGTACGACTTTAAATTTTACTCGTGGTGAGGTGAAGACCGTTTTAGTTTATAAAGCATTCCATGATGTCACACTTTATCAAAGGTTTGGGATACATCTAGAAAAGCAACTGTGAAGTATTTTTTTGACTTGTTCAATTGAAGAGTGATACGGAATCCGAACTTTTGCAAAGGTATTACTTTTTTTCTCTCTCTGGTTGGCCTAGGTCTAGTAATTTAAAAACTTTCAAATTATTTCGAGATGATGGTAATTAACTGGTAGGTTTGCCTGGTTTTGGTATCAGAATGATCTTCACTACTTTCCACTGACGTGGGAAAAAATGTTAAAAAATGGAAATAATTAAGCCTTATTATTTTATAAATTGTTTGGTCAACTCGTCGCCGACTCTAACAGGACCAAATATCCTGCGGAGAATCATCCTCTCAAAGACTTCTAAAGCCGTTTGGTCTGATTTAATCACGGTACATGCCTCTGCGCCACATAGTAGGACCGGGACACCCGGGCGAGGGCTTTACTTCTACTTGGCTTGCTCAGCCCAAAATAACATCTATTTGTAAGCGTGACTCTTCGCCTGATTTACAGGCTGACGTTGTGGTTTCTGGTTATCTCGGATCAAGATTGACTAAGTTTTCTATAACATTGAAGTTTAAATTCTCCATCGTCACTGGCCGTCCAAGACGCGATGACGGAGTGCGAGAAGACACCAAGTACTTTGTCTTGTCCTCATTCGCCGCTTGATGAATGAGGAAAACAGCCCCATGAGCCGAGGCTGTTTTTCAATCTCTGAGAACGCCTTGCTGCGGTTCCTGCGTACCGGTGATATCAGGGTCATCGGCGTACGCGAGCAGAATCACTCCTTTTTATACGGGCACTGGCGTAGAATGATCCTATCAGAAGATTGAAAAAATCATGCGACAGCTCATAGCCCTGCCTGACACCTCTCTTGGTATTAAAGGGGTCTGACAGGTTTTTCCCCACCCTGACAACGCATTGTGTGTGAGACACCGACGTCATGCAAAGACTAACAATCTTTGCCGGGATACCTAGTGCAGACAGGGCGTCGAATAAAGTCGATCGTATCGGCGTGTCGAAAGCGGCTTTTTAATCGAAAAATCGGTGGTGTGTATCTTTGTTCTACTCATGGGTCTTTTCCAAGATTTGGCGTAATGTGAATATTTGGTCACTGGTCGATCTTTTTGGTCTGAAGCCACACTAATATAGTCCTATCAGTGAATCCGAATAAGGCTTCAGCCTATTACACAATACGCGCGGCATAATCTTATATCCGGGGTCTTATTTCTTAAAGAACACAGAGAACACTAAGATTCCAGTCATTGGGTATGCGTTCATCGGACCATATCTTGCATAAAAGTTGGTGCATACTCCTAACCAACTCTTCGCCGCCGGTCTTAAATAACTCAGATGGCAGCCTATCAGAGCCTGCCGCTTTGTTATTTTGCAGTTTTTTAATAACTGAATCGACCTCGTTATAATCCTTTGGCTCTACAATAGTGCCATCATTAACTGGTGGCTCGGTGTCATTTCTTTATCGGCGGAATTGTGAACTTCATCGCCTCCGAGTAGGTTGGAGAAATGACTCCTCCATGATCTCAGTGATTCCTGTTCATCCGTTACCAGATTTCCATTGTCATCCTTACAGAAAGTTACTCCGGGCTTAAAACTTTCAGTCAGACGCTTGACCTTATGATAGAATTTTCGAGCTTCATTTATTTTACGTAGCATCTCAACATCCTCAAACTCCCGCCTTTCTTGCTCCTTTTTCTTGCGTCTGAAAAGGAGTTTCTCCTCTCTCCGTTTCTCTCGATGTCGCTCTCTAACAGCTCGTCTTGCTTCCGACTGCAGAGTTCGCTGATAGGAAGCGTTCTTCTCTGCAGTAGCTTTGCGACAGAGGGCTTGTATAACCAATGACCTCCATGGAGCAGGTGATATGTTTTCACTGCTCACATATATCTTGATAAGAGAGGTTTCCCGAAGCAGTCGGGAGAATGTGTTTGAGAAGACTTTGGCGGTCTGTTCTGATTGCAGCTTACCGACGTCTAGCTTTCGTGTCCGTTCGTGTATCTGCTTTCTTTAATTTTTCTTTTTTTTAAATTGAGCATTTAGCTACCATGCGCTGACCTTAAATTCAGATAGAAACGAGTCCAGCACAACATTGCTCAACTTTTTGGTAAAAATAATTTTCACCTTTCATGTTCATTTAAAATTCTATTTTTAATTTAAAGTCAGACTAAAACGATACAATTTTTTTACTCATCCATGAAACCACGCAGTTCTAGCCACGGTAGAAGCTCTTTAATATGTTGCGCATATTCGTCATTAGCAAAAATTTCATCCAAATCTATGCTGTCTGCTTCTGACAAAACAATTGGCAGGATCTTGGAAGCAGCTTCAAAACCTTTAAATGACAAAGGAAATTTGATACAAATTTATTATATGGCTGCAGTAGCATTCTTACCCCAATGACTATACTTCAGCAACGACATCTGCAAATCCATAATTTTCGGCAGCGGTTTGTTATATTTCAAAAATTTTAAGTTGGCCACCAGTTGATCATAGTAAAACTTTACGTAACTGTCGAAGTGCTTAACTTTATCAGATAAGCTTGGCATGGTCAATAGAACATGAAATAAATCATATACAGCCGGACCATATCTTGCATACTGGAAATCAACAAGCCAACAAGCGCCGAGCAGCAGTACATTAAATGTGCTCGGATCCGAAATCTCATTGTTCGTTAGAGTGGCAATATATTTCTGATAAGAAATCTAATGAACAAAAAAAAGCACAATTAGAATGATGTTAAAATATTTTTGATTTTTCAGCACTCACCACCAGATCTTCAAGGTATCTTAAATCATACGAGTACAAACTCTCGCGAAACTTGCGCATTCAACGTGTCGCATTCGACCGAATTTACTAAGGGTTTATTGAAACTACTCGCCACGAATATCTTGCCCCGAGGTGTTTCGAGATAACAAGCTGTTCCAGCGTGATAAGCTGCCAGTTTTGCCAGCACTGCTTCTAGTTGTAATTTATCCAATCCTTTGTTATGGTTTAGACAGCGGTAACCCTTTGCTTGTACATAATCCAAATACAAACAATCCGCAGGTTTAACGTATTTTGATAAACATTTCGGACTAAATTTCATTTCTTTGTCTTCGTCACTGAAGATCTTTTCGAGTTCAGGCAGCAACTCGTTATGGATTAAACAATCCATCTGAAAGTTGGCGGATATAGGAAATCTTGTGCCCATTGATGTCGTCAAATCCGATGATTTAATCAAATAGTTTACTATGCGTATATCTCCACCTAAGATAATAAATGTTTATTGTGTTGACAATTTCTTGATTGTTTATTTAATTTACCTCGTAACTCTGCGCCCACTTGTACTCGCAATACTGGATTGGCAAAACCCTCTAATTTAGTTGAAACGTTTTTAATTTTACTAAACTCTGGAATTTCTCTAGTCAAAATTTTTACTAGACTTTTGTGATCCATCCATGAAGACACAGATGCTTCCGTCAATATTTCAATTCCAAACGATGGAATTGGAATTGGAACCATCTTTCGCTTTGAGCGATTGCTACACACTAAATAGAGAAATTATGGTAGTTCAATCAATAGCTACTTGAGAGCTTTGCCCAACTTACGAGCCATCATTTATTTAGGTTTATTGCACTCTGTTTACAATACCGATAATACCGCTTCAATATAAGTAGCATACATGCGACTTCGACCACCAGAACGTCAGAAATTTATCAGCACTCTGAAAATTAAATAACAAAAATAGGAAAATTCCGGGAAATACCAGCAAAAGTAGTTCTTTATACTATACTTTCAAAGTCATGAATAAATCATTTATATATATAAAATACGTATTTCTATTTCGTTTTGGAGTGCTATACCGCAAATTTTTCCATGGAACGTTTTTCAGCTATATCATTCTAGTAATAAAAGTGCCATATAAAGTATAATCAAATTTATTCTTCAGCCGATACTGCGGAAGCTTGAGTTTATATATCATGTCCATTTGTCCGTCTATCAGCTTGTATGAAACAAGATATCTCAGAGACAGCAATAGATACAGATACAAAGTCAAATAATTAGATTATGTATATAATACTACCCGACGTTTCCAAGAATTGAATTTTCAATATGCAACTGCATGAACATACACAAGGGCGTATCCAGCTCTCCTCAAAGGGGGGAGCCAGCTGTTCTTAAAAGGGGCGGCTTAGGACCCTTGCAACCCATCTACCAATTTAGTCACTCATTACCAGTAATTGACGTTTTCGGTGATTCCCGTGTATTCCATTACCTTATTCACGCTTATAAAGAAAGGTGAAATCAAGTAACAAAAATCTTGCCTCTCTATTTATCATGCGTGTTTACATAGATTAGCCCTCGTGTTTTAGAGACGACCAAACCTTATAATTGAACTGAGCTTCAAATGAATATAGTTTTGATTCTTAAAAAAGAAACGAAAGAATGGTACACAAAATTATATATTTATTATATACCCTTCTCTCTCACCACTCTTACGATCTAACGCTATCATCGGTTACAAGAGTTCTCTCTTTCCATGGATTGTAATTATTTCACTATGCTTATTTCACCATCAACAGCAGCAACAACAACAATAGCTTCTCTCTTAATCATGCATAACCACTTATTCTTTATGCTTCAGACTCACAAGCCAATGCTCTTCTTTTGAATTCCGTTTCACTTTGCACACTATTTATGTTGAAAATGTACTATATACACACGCGCGCTTTCCCCAATCTTTGTAAGATGCTACGCGAGCACTTCCCCTTCTCTTCCATTCTGTACTTTCACTCAACGCTTTTTCTCTCGCGCGATACGCCTTTTTTGACCTCAAAACGTTCAAATTTCGCCCACGTAAAGAAGCTTCACTTCCAAAAAAATAAAAAACAAAGCGAAGAAGCAATAAAACGAAATTAATAAAAACAAGTAAGGAAATTTCAGTCGGGCGTAACCGACTGTAAGAGGCCCTGTACAAACACATTAAATGTTTCCCGAGCGTATGACCAAACATATGACCACTTCTCACTGCGCGAATATGAATGAAAAGAAAAGGGGGTCGTTCAAATTCAATTGCTTATAAAATCGTTATTTATTATCCGATTTTGATGAACTTTTTAGATTTTTGCTTAGAGGGACGACATCTTTATACTGGTATACTTTTGTGCCGAAGAAATATTTTTCCTTGGGGGTGATTTTATGGGGAAGGGGGGGAGAGGCAAAATTTTAAAATAAACTTGTGAAATTCCGGAGCAGTCCTAGTCGAATGCAAAAAACACGAAGTCTCTATCTATTACCGTTTCCGAGATCCTTTCGTTCATACAGACGGACAGCCCGACAGACGGACATGGCTATATCGACTCCTCTATCACTCCTGACCATAATGGGGGTAACTTTGGGGGCTCTCCGACCATTATTTCTATCTGTTACATACATTTGCACAAAACCAACAGGCTCTTGTACCTTCGGTACAGGGCCTAACAAGCGGAGGGCAAAGGCATTTAGAAAAACAAAAAAACTAAAAAAACCCTGCTCAGGCCAGCCTTTGTTTTTCTATTGCAACTCCAGTTACGAAAGGAAGCGATTGTAATCCATTACGCGTCTCATTTAGCAGTGTGCCGCAGGGGAGGCTTGTAAATTAAGGAGCCAAAAATAAAAGACAGCTGCCCAGTATTTGACTGTGTATTCCACAGTGATCAAAGCGAAATCAAATTAAAGTACTCAGCTTCTTTCTCTCTTTCGCACCCACAGTTTTGTATCAACTTGGAGCAGGTTGCACAAACCCAATTTGTTTATTGAAGGTTTTGATTTTCCTCCAATTGTGCAAATTGTTTTACAAAGTTGGCGAAGAAAACTAAACAAAAAAATTTGGAGGGCAGAATAGATTATATCAAAAAAAATTCGATACAAGTAGATTTTTTTACCATTACGGGAAACGGTTGGAAGTTATGAAATTTGAATGCAATGCTCTAACAGTGCGAGTTTAGTTTCAGTACGTTTAGTTTCTCTAAATTATTTCATTTCAGACTATCTCTCAGACAGAAATACAGTCGAAAATACAGACGGAGTTACATGGATATGTCGACTAGTCTCGTTGTACTAATCACGAATATATATACCATATGGGGTCTCAATAGTAATATTCATAAAACCAGAATCTTACTTAGTCTCCATTCTCTGAATTCGGATAGTCAGATAAACGGACATATTTACATCAAGTAGAACTTTGATGCTGATCCAGAGTACATATATTTTATACGGCTGCCTCACCTCCTACTGTTTTTATAATGGTCAATAAAAACTTTAAATGTACGATGTGCAGACCTTTGAATAACATTTCGATAAATGGAAATAAAATCTATAGTATATCTGAAAAATGCCGTTAGGAAGGTGCGCTCAAAAATAGGTTTACTTAAGAATCGTATTCTAATAGTACGAAAAAGTTCCCTTTTGACACCAATAAAACGTGTGCAAAACTTCAGTTCGATCAATAAATATCTTCTGTCGCTAGCAGAAGACCAAAAGTTTTAATGTTTTACCGAAAACCACGAAGAACACTAGCTTTTCCATTGCAACATACATAGTAAACCAAAACCATAGATATTATCAGTTTTTCTCTCACTTTTCGGTGTACTAAAGTAACCCAAAACTCACCACGTAAAGATAGCTGCTCTTCGAGATCCTATTTTGTATCTTTAACTTTAATTTTTTTTTGGATTTATTTACTTTAATGTTTTAATTTTTTAATATTTTAACGTTTTTTTATTAATACTGTTAGTGTCAAGTTAAAAGAGAATACTGGCTCTTGTGGTTAAAATTGGAAACATGTTGTCTGGAAAGCAAATAAAAGCGGATAAAAGCGTTGCTAGTATCACTACACACTAGTTTAGAAACTTCCATAACCAGTTTCAATAACCGTTTTAATGCAAGCGTATGGCAAGGATATGAAGAGAATTGACGCAAGGCGTAGACCAATCGATCATTTCGTAGTACTACTTGCCTGAAAATAGTAGTTTTGGCAATCTTCGCATTGCACCACCTACTTCTCTAGCTTCTAAAACTTTTTTCAGCGTTTCTGATCGAACTTCAAGCTCCTCATCACAAATTATCGCTACCAGACAATTTTTATGTAAAAGGTATGAGAATAGTTGGGTGTTAAATATAGAGTGCGATTAAACAGAAGTTTCGGTCGATCTTTAATGAAACCATTGCTTCTGATTTTAAACCTCATCGAAGCATAGAATAAAAGTGAGAATACATCAATATCTCTTAGATTTGCTGTGGGGTTCTTTGTTGAGACGTACAAGCGTAAGATTCTATTTGCGAGGGTTAAACCTGATTAAGATTACCAGGATTGCGGCAGATAAGATCGGATGGGCAAGTGCCAGTCACAACTGCCCGGGATATGTGTAGCATATATTGTTGATAAGTACTAAGATTTGCAGGCGTAATTAAAAGCAAAGTGACTAAGACTGCTTTGCATCGAACTACCGGTATAGATTCACAATTCTTAAGTTTTAAACCGATAGGTCCACTAAAAAACTTTGAAACGGAAACTTTGAAACATATTATTCGAACATCTTTTAAAACAAACGTAGCAGTCATCCCTGCTGCTCTGTCACTTATCTTGTATTTCTGACAAGCAATAGCAGTTTCTTTCAAATTAAGTCGCATTTGATCCTCAGAGTAACTTGTCGGATCATCGGATATGTCGGGTTGGTTAATTTGTCTATCTTACTTTTAAAATGTTTGGTCTTTCATTTATTGATCAAACTAAAATTTAGCACACGTTTTATTGGTGTCAAAAGGCAACTTTTCCGCACTAACTGTTAGCTGGTCAAAGTTTATCTCCATACCAACTGTTAGGATGATTCGTCAAAAACTATGAGAATGGTGGCGAAAAAAAACTGAAACAAACGGAAGAACCGCCGAAATATATGTATATTCATTGTGACTAGCAGCATAACTAGAATTTCGTTTTTTTCTATTCACAACCTGTATAAAACGTTTAATTATAGTTCTACGACGAAAAGCTTACGCAAGTACATACTACACAATCAGATAAATATGGTTAGATCAAGTTGTGCTGTACAATTGTCTAATAAAATTATCATAGTGTGTGTGTGTGTGAGTATAAAAAATTAAATATAAATAAATAAAAACAAACTTTCGTTTCTTTGTATTCGTAAAATTGTAGTCATTAATTATTTAAAAAAGCTTTTTTTAACGAAATCAAAAGCACTCGAAAAAATAATAATAACATTTTCGATAAGTAATCAGTTAATCAGTTAACATACATATGAAAGATATTTGTACCTGATGAAATATTAAATCATCTGTGAATCATCCAAACCTTAAATGGACAAGTGAGAACTTTCAAATATTTACTTCACGTGCTTCCAATAAAAGTATAATCTGAATTTTGCTCAGTGTATAGGTTCTCAGTTTGTAAAATAAAACAAATAAGTTGAATAGTTGCGTCAGTCACAAACTAGTTTCCCAGCGACGCTCGAACGCAGCACTTCGCAGTGTAAACACGATATTAAATAGAAAATATTTTATTTTGGAAAATCAACAAAAATGTCTAATGACAAGAAGAGTTCATCGGGTGATACTGATAATGGCGCCGCGCCAAGCAATGTACCAAAATGGCTGAAATCCGAGCTCTTTGAGAATGTGCTGCGAGAATCTGTAGCAGGTTATCGCCAAACTAAATATTTTAAGGTTGTGCCTGGTGCGGGCGCAGGTGAGAACTATGCTACGGTGATGTTGCGCTTGGAGATCGAAGTCGAATTGGAAGGTTAGTCTCATAAAATTATATGGAGTTAAGGTTCAAAATCTTGGCAATAAAAAAGCTTATTACTAATCTTACACAGTGTGAATACTGCATATTTATTTTGAGACGAAGTTTGTATCACCCAAAAAAGTCCCAAAGAATATGTATTCGTGATCAGCTCGTCAAGTCGAGTAAAGACGCCATATCCATTAATTGCAAGTCAATTGTGTGAAGAGTCTTAAAGCTTCGGTTTCAGTGAAATTAACGTTTCTCTTCCTATTATAGATAACAAAACCAAAGAGGTTTCATTCATGATAAAAGTGGCACACGACTCGGATATGTTCCGAGAAGTAATGAAGAACCACAACGTATTTTCTTCGGAGCGTGGAATGTATCAAGATATTGTACCAGAATTGGAGCAGCTGTACCGTGACGCGGGTGTCGATATTAAATTTGGGGCTAGTAGCTACACGATCGAAGCACCCGATGAGTACGTGCTGTTGGAGGATTTGGGTCGTAAAGGATTTAAGAATGCGAATCGCTTGGAAGGTCTCGATATAGAGCATACGAAAAGTGTCCTGCGGAAACTAGCACAGTGGCATGCTGCGTCAGCGGTACGCGTTGCAACCAAAGGACCATATTCGTCAATATACGTAGAAGGATTCTTTAGAGAATGTAATCGTCCTATAATGGAGGAAATGAACAAAAGTCTCTCCACGCAGTTTATCGAGTGTATGCCCATTTATAATGGATACGAAGACTATGCAGAGAAGGTGGTAAGTTTAATAGAAATGAAATACAATTTGTTTTTGATATATTCTATTAAGTATCTTTTGTTCCTTTTGGTTATTCTATTCAGAAAGCGCTGCAGCCAAAATTAACAGATGAGTTCTTAAAAATGGTAAAAGTAGACCCGAATGAGTTCAATGCACTAAATCATGGAGATTGTTGGAGCAACAATATTATGTTCCAGTACGATGCATTTGGGAACATTAAGGAGACCTACTTGGTTGACTTTCAAATACCAAAGTATGGCACAGTTACGCAGGACTTGCTCTATTTTCTGCTCTCCTCAACGAAACTCGAACACAAACTCAGCAAATTCGATTATTACGTTAAATATTATCACGATAACCTGATCGAACATTTGCAGTTGCTTAACTACAAGAAGCCGCTACCCAGTTTGAGAGATATACACGCTTCACTGTTCAAATACGGCATTTGGGGGTACGGCACCGTGACTGGCGTCATGGCTGCAGTTTTATTGGACCCCACTGATACAGCTAATTTTGATAACTTTTTGAGCTCATCGAATGAGGCTGATAATTTCAAAAAGCTCATGTACACTAATGATAGATACCGTAAGCATATCGAAGCTTTAATGCCCTGGCTGCTCAACCGCGGCGCAATAGATTCCTAAAGAGCTTTGATAAAATGTAAAAAAAAAACTGTTTTTAGCTGAATGACTTGTATTTTGGTGCTTTACATTTAATTTAAATCAAAAACTATTTATTTACCTACAATAAAAGTTTAGAAAAACTAATGCCATGATATTTGTCAACGCTAGAGAAGGTGCTAGAGACTTCACAATGTACATATGAGTGATATGTTTTGTTATGCCTGATGATTCAGTGCTTTCGATAATATTGGAACAATGAATCTATGTATATACAATTTGTTGAGAGAATTAAACTTTAAATTTGGCCTATGGCGTTTGGTGAGTCCAATTTGAGCATAACAAAATGTTATAAGTGGTTTAAGCTCTTCACAGAAGGTCGTGAAGAATTTAATGACCATGCCTGACCTGGATGCCCCAGCATGTTAAGAACCGATAAAAACGTTGAAGCAAAAAAGAAAATTATAGATGAGACTATCGCCATGTCGGTTAGCTCGTCGCATGGAATTTTTTCTGATCAAGACCAATGCCCACTTTTAGGGTATGCATGAATATCTTTTAATTTTTTTATTCCATGTTTCTTTTAAAGCATTGCAAACATTGTGACTTCTATTGTGAATACTAATGTGTGTGAAAGTTGAAATATAATAGAAAGCGTTTTTTTTTTGTTTTTTTTTTGGGAATATTAATCAGTAATTTACAAATTGTTCACTTTACCCTTAATAGGAAAACCTTTTTGTGAATGCCCAATTTGAAGAACAACAACAAACGTTCATTTAATAGAAAGAAAAAACCGAAGCTTCAATATTTCTCAATGTATTTCTAAAATTAGAGTTCAATTACTTTAATTCCAACACGAACAATCATAAATGTGGAACACTCAAAAAATTGTTACTTCCAATATCATTAAATGGGCGAAGCTCGCTGATATATATACAGAGGTGGTCAAAAGTATCAGGCGGTACTTCCCTGGCCCCCACAAAGTCCCGATCTGAACATTATCGAAAATGTATGGGCTTTCGTTAAAAGTCAAAGGACCGTTGACAGAGATCGTTGGCGCGACCAAACTTTAGCCAAAATTAAGGAAATTTGGTTCAAATTAACACCTGAGTTTGCGATATACATATATATCTATCCTACATATATTATAAATGCAAAAGTGTGTATGGAGTCTTGTTTTCCCCTGAATACTCACCAGACACAGACTGCAAAAAAGGTGTACAGTATGCTAAAGTTTGAAAAAGAGGAACATTATCAATGACGATATAATTGATGCAATTTATGTATACATTGAGAACATACAAAACTTGATACGTGGAAATATATAATTCAGTTTTGCAGTTTAGAGACCTACAGACTAATTGCTTATTGACATGGCACATCTACTTTTTTCAGCATGCAAAACTTAGGCCCCATTTTCTCAAAATTTTAACTGGACTGGCTTTACAAATACTACTAGTATATCAATGGGTCTGATCTCATTACTTTAAGGGTGAAAAATCCAGATGGTATTTGTTTACGAAAAATAAATAACTTTGTGAATTGAATGTTTTGTTTTAATCTTTTTATATTAATTTTTTGCTTTGACACAAATATTGCAACATATTTTTGCCCAAAATTAAATCGAATAAGCGATCAAACTGCATAAATTTGTTACTGAAATTGCCACAAACTGATTGGGGTAAAGTCAGTAAGAGATTGATTAGATGTAGAATTACAACGCTGCCGATTACTTATGCCTATTTGCTATGGGAAACAGTTAACGAGAGGCGTATGGCAGTGGTTGGATGGCTTTTGGAAGTAGAGCACAGTTGTGTCCTTTGCGAACAATGAGATACATACTCCTACATATGTCATTCAAACGATACAAATTCGCTGCTCACTCGGTGATTCTTTTGTAATTCAACAGTTTTCTTATTAAAAATGAAAAGGAAGTTCAATTTTAATAAACTTATCTTAAGAGATAATCCATTGACTTCCGTGAGTGCTAATCGACTGCACGCGACAAAACATCAACACGCTTATCTACCCCTAACTAGCTACCACCCCTTCAGGTTCAATGTTGCGGACCAGATTTAATACGGAGTGAAGTGTCACTAATTCGTCAAAACATATTGTACGCCTTATGAAACAATAACAAAACAAAAACAGATGCAATTCAAAAAGACAAAATGCTACAATTTTGCAACCCTCTGCAAGGTTCGAATGCGAATCAGAGCACCCCACTTTTGACTTTTACTATTTTGGGCTTTCGAAGTGTTTTTTTTTTATATTTCGGTTAAAATTAATTTCTTTCGTGTTATCTAATAACTTTGTTCAGCTGTACGAGTATGGTTGAGGGGTGAAAACACCTTTTAATCGTTCGTGCACCGAGCGAACGCAAATTTCTCGCTGTTTAGCAGTTTGTGCACTTGTTCAAAATTTCACTTGGTGTATTGGCCGAGTGATACGCAATTCAAACCGAATTGTGAGCTTAATTTATTACTAATAATTTTACGCTTGTTTGCGTTGTCAAATTGTTTTTGTATCACTTCACATGTAACAAAGAATATCTCGTTTTGTTGCATTGAACACTGTTACATCACTTCCTATGTATGATGTTCCGTATACGAAAACAGCTGCCGAAACTCACACGCAAAAAAAGTTGACAACAAGTGTTGTGAAATCAGATACAATATTTAGGGATAATCAAATGGATAAGGATTGTTGTGTACTTGACTGTATAACCTGTAGAAAAGCTAAATACAATTTTAATTCTTAATATACCGGTACCTTCGGTATAGGGCCTAACAATGCAAACGTTTAAGACTTCGATTTTAAGGAATGGAAAATAATGCTAATTTAGTATTAGTATTATTAAGAGCCTATCGGTTTTGTGCAAATGCTTATAAAAGGTAGAAATAATGGTCTGAGACCCTCAAAGTTACCCCCATTATGGTCAGGTGCGATAGAGGAGTCGATATAGCCATGTCCGTCTGTCCGCCCGCGTGAACGAAAAGATATTGGAAGATATTAATAGATAGAAACTTCGTTGTTATTGCATTCGACTAGGACTTCGCGGGAATTTTACGAGTATATTTTAAAATGTTGGCCCTGGTGGAGGGTGATTCGTCTACAGCAAACAAATGGTCGTTTACCATTTGGAATTGACCGCCCTACGTTGCTAAAGCGGAACAAAGACACATGACCCATTCGGCCAAAGGAACAGGCGACCATTTGCTTCGCAGAGCTTCATGCGCGAGAGACTTTTGTTGGATTTGGCTCGTCTTGGAACACCCACACGGTCGATAGCTATTTCTTTTCTGGCTCATATACATATATTCATGATTCGTAGCCTGCAACGATATTATTTACGACTTTTGAGTCTGTTTTTTATTTAATCTATTGTAAAATTATGCGGAATCAAACACGAACAACCCGTTTTTTTCGTCTTGGTGTTCATGCAAAATTTTATACACGCTAGTGGAACTAATGTTTAGGGACATGACGATCTCGCAGTATCAGTTCACGCACAGCATCGATGTTTTGTGGAACAACAACAGATTTTACACGACCTTTACGGAATGAGCGAAATACGACCACGATTAAATTCATCATACAAGCGATATACATTGGTTTTGGATGGTGCTCCATCTCCATACAAAGAACCGAGTTCATCAAGACACTCTTGTTGAGATAATCCACAAAACAACAAAAGTTCCGGTATTTTTTTGAAATTTCCATTTTTAGCCAAATTATTTTTTTCAACTCACTGTTGTACATAAGAACTTTGTGAGTATTTTTACAATATGTTTTTTGAACAAGTCCAAAAGGTTTTCTAAGACTTTACAGGTTTCCTAAAATAATTCTTTATAAAAAAAAACAAGAAAAAAGATTTTAACATTGGTACAACCAAAGCTTTAATACATTTCACATGCTCCTCTCTCTGGACAGACGCTTCACACAAAGATTGAAATAAGTCGGCCAGCACTCTGCACAAAGTGCTATTGCAAGATGAGTGTTACTACAGAAAACATCAATTTTGGTAGAGCTAGACTTTCTGAATCTCATACGTTCCTAAATATGTCATTTCGTGTTTTTAGTACTCAACTCAATAAATAAAAAAATTATATACAATGTGTACAGAGACTATTTCCCTCATAAAAATTTGCAATTGCTCATTAAAACTTATAATGCTATATTGTCCACAATAATCAAATCAGGTAGAAAATCGGAGAAACGGGAAACATTTACGTATGTTAGAATATACTTTTCACATAGAAATTACTTATGTCAATTCTGTAGATGGAAATCGTTATGCAACCAATTTTAATAATATATAGTTTGGGCACTGTTACTCTTTTCATCCTAAATCGTTGTGTTTAAGGAAGCTAAAGTCGGTGCTATTTATTTTGGTTTTGCCTATTTTTATATACATTTATGTTCAAAAACGTTCCATTTAAAGTTAATATTAGGTGCAATCAAAAACTTCTTATACAGAATATTTAAACCTACCATCTACACCGTATGATTTTTACTGAAATTTAATATGGACCTTTTCGAATGGATAAGAATAAGGGAATAAGGGTCTAGTTCCCGCACGCTTTCCCGCGCCCAGTTAAAAATATTGATGTACATATATCTATAGATATGTATGTATGTTCTTTATAGACAGCTCAACCTTACCCCTTTTTCAACGGATCCAATTAACATGAATACCAAATTTTATCCCTACACCTCAAATAGATGTAAAGCTGTGACGAATTATGTTTATCGAATTGTTGCCAGAACCAATTTAATTTGGAACGTTTTACAAGTTCCTCCTGGCGCATCTAAGAAGAAGATTTATGTAATAACAAAATGCCTTTATGCGAATGTAACGATGTGTCAAAATTTTATTACAATCGATAAAGGACTTTTGCAGATTTGATGTTTTCACAAGCGATGAGTTCTGATGAATTTTAATCAATTTGATTCAATTTAAAGCTTTATGCTGGTTGTACAAAGATGTTTCTGTTTAACAAAATATTGCCTCACCAGAAAGTTGTGGTTAAATCTTAACCGATATCTCCGTCAATTGTGGACCGATTTTGAACTTCTGTTTTTAAGTTTAGTCTAAATTGGTGGCCAAAAAAGAAAATGTATAAACATTTCTTAAAAAATTTAACCGGCTTAAAAACAAAAATGCAGTCACTATTAAGCAAAAAATAAAGAATTAAAAAAAACCGACTTGAAAACAAAAATGCACTAAAACAGACTCTAACAAGTAAGAAAATCCGACTGTAAGAGGCCCTGTACCAATACAGGTCGCCTAACAAACCCATCTTATGACCAAGCAGTGCAACACAAAAAGGTAGAAAATTAATAAGAAACAAGTAAGAAAATACAATCAGGCGTAACCGACTGTAAGAGGCCCTGTACCAGTTCAGGTCTCCTAACAAACACATAAAATGTTTCCCGAGCTTATGACCAAACTTATGACCACTTCCTACTGCACGAATAAGTGCCTTATAAAACATTTTTTTATATATGAAAAGAAAATGGAGAATGGACGCATCATAGATCGTTTAAATTCAAATACTTAAAAAATTCGATTTTGATGAAGTTTTTGGATTTTGGCTTATAGAGACGTTGTCTCTGTACTGGCATACTTTTTTTTGTGCCGAAGAAATTTTTACCCTTGATGGGGATTTTTTAGGAAAGAGGGGAGGGGAAAAAATTTTGATATAAACTTGTAAAATTCCAGCGAAGTCCTAGTCGAATGCTAAAAGAACGAACCGTTTCCGAAATCCTTCCGTTCGTACAGACGGACATGGCTATATCGCCTCCACTATCACTCCTGACCATTATTTCTACCTTTTACATACATTTGCCCAAAACCAATAGGCTCTTGTACCTTCGGTACAGGGCCTAAAAAGAGAATAATAACTAAATTGCAGATTTAATTCAAATTAAAAAATAGTGTTATAGGAAACCTACTGATCTGTTTGAAGTCGGTACCAAGCCAAATAGTTAGAAAATAAATGTCACACAACTCCAACGGATAATTGCATACGCGTTCATACGAGCTAAATCCAAGAAAAAACAAGTATGGAAATTTCAGTCGGTCGTAACCGACTGTAAGATGCCCTGTACCAGTTCAGGTCGCCTAACAAACATATTAAATGTTTCCCGAGCTTATGACCAAACACATGACCACTTCTCACTGCGCGAATATGAATGAAAAAAAGGGGGGTCGATCAAATTCAATTGCTTATAAAATCGTCATTTACTGTCCGATTTTGATGAACTTTTTTGATTTGGGCTAAGAAGGACGTTAACTTTATACTGGTGTACTCAGCGTGGCGAAGAAATTTTTACCCTAAGGGGTGATTTTATGGGGAAGGGGGGAGAGGGGCAAAATTTTAAAATAAACTTGTGAAATTCCGGAGCAGTCCTAGTCGAATGCAAAAAACACGAAGTCTCTATCTATTATTGTTTCCGAGATCCTTTCGTTCATGCAGACGGACAGACGGACGGACGGACAGACGGACATGGCTATATCGACTCCTCTATCACTCCTCACCATAATGGGGGTAACTTTGGGGGGTCTCCGACAATTATTTCTTCCTGTTACATACATTTGCACAAAACCAATAGGCTCTTGTACCTTCGGTACAGGGCCTAATGATGTGATTACGTTTGGTCTTTCATTTTTTTTTCTGCCTACAAATTCATTGTTAATTATTTATCGAAATTAATTAAAATTCGCGTTCGACAACGCGTTCGGCACCAACTTCAAACAGACTTCAAACAGGTTGCCTATCACAATATTTTTTTATTTTGAATTAAATCTGTAATTCAGTTATTTACTCTTTTTTAGAGTCTGTTTTTAGTGCCTTTTTTTATATTTACTACTTCATTTTAAAGGAATCTGCAGCTAAAGTGCATCGATGACAAGGCTACCTTATGTGAGTGAAGTGTCAATAGTTGCAAAAGCTTAAGAAAATTAAATATGACATAAAAAACAAAAATTGTAGCGGAGAGCCAAAAACGCAAGATGAATTTACACTTTTATTAGAACTTACTCAAGAAGCAATCATTGGGAATGATTCAAAAACAATGCTAGCCATGCATAAATGGATTTTCTGTACCGTACAGTCCCTGGTAATGAAAATTGGAGCCACTATTATAACCCAAAATGCAATGCTTCAGCATGAAAACACTCAGTTGGCAAGTTTTACCCAACCCGCCGTTTTCTCCAAACATTGTTTCTTCAGATTTCCACTGGTTTCCATCGTCGACTCATAATATATCTGAGCATTATATGAAGCTACCAAACTTGTGTAGATTTGAGGAAAGCCTAAACAGATGATGCATTCTTCCGACGCGGTACACGTATGCTGCCAGAAAGATGGGAAGCAGTAGTGGCACTCTACGTTTATGATTTATTTTAAATAAATTTATGAATGACTGTGTTTTGAGTTTCCATATGCACTAATCACATAGAAATGATACGCCTATTAAGCTAATAATATTACATTTGTATCAACATGAACATGTAACTTGAAAATGATTTCTAGATTACGATTTTAAATTTAATAGGCAATTAATACGTTTCTCAATTATTATCGCATTAAACGTAGCATAATACCTGAATTGATATACCAATCCCTCTTTTTAGAATGGCTTCCGTATTATAGCTTCGGTTCAAAAGAATGACTTTTAATCAGCATTGTTCTAGCGATTCGAATATTACAACAAAGTATTCTCGTTTGGGATGACTATACTCAGTGAATGGAATGGGCCCTACATACTCACCAGCCATTTTGTAAACAAGTAAATTTATCATAGCCAGCTCATAAATTCCAATTAGTTAGTTAACATTCACAACTCATATAATTCTTTAAGTCTTTGTGTTTCGTTTAATTTATGAATGAGTATTCGCTAGAGCCATCTGCTGTCTACAATATATGAGTATGTACCTACAAATATCGTCTTTTCACTGCTCAGATGCTATGTTCTTCAACGGACTTTCAAATTATTCACTGATTGCCAGCTTTTTATTAAAAAACAAATAACAACAAATTCCAAATTCAGATATTTTGTTCACAAGCCTAACCCAAAGTGTGATTGTAGGGTGATGCAAAGTCTCGTTGGTAGGCTACCGGATGCAAGTGATGCATTGTTGGACCGGGGTGTGGTCCATGGCCGTTCATACCTGAATAAATATCCGTACGCGGTTTGTGTGTATGTGTGGGTGTGCCTGTTAGTAATTCCGACATAAATCCAATGTATGTGATTGCCAGACGAAGGGTCTCGATTCGGGATAGTCTTTTCTCATATGCAAATGTCGGAACTTTGCGACGCAGTTTGTCGAAAGCTTCGTTTAGATTGAACATGCGTCGCCGTTCCCGAATATTCGCCGCCCGTCGCTGCGCCATAGATGCCACGCGGCGCCTTGTCTTCTTGCTACTCGATGAGCTGTGCGAGTGACTGGAGCGTCCTCCATTGACCACGGAACCACGTGCCCCATTTACCAGTGGCGCTGCCACTTGTGTACGTTGCCAAAGTGCTGTTGACAATTGATTTCGTCAATTAAAATGAACTGATTCTTTTGCAGTTTAAATTTACTTACATAAATCGGCGCACGGAAATCCAGCAATTAGCTCCTGATAGGGCACAATCGGTGGTGGTGGTGGTGGCGGTGCTTCTTGACCCCACAATGGCTGATGAAATGGTACTTCGGGCATATAAGTTGGCTCACCGGGATGCTGCATTGAAAACACTGCACACAACATACAACTCTCTAATCAAAATTTCAAATACCAAAGTTTTGCAAAAATCCAATACAATTCTTATTAGTTTTTCAAATGTGTCTGTTCTTTTTGGTTGTCTCTGCAATAATGCGCTCTGCAATGAAATTACTTTACTTCGAAACCTAATTGGATTTCACAACCCCTGAAACACAGCAAAGTTGTAGCTCTTGGCAGCCATTTTAGTTGCAGCAGTCCTTGTTATTCTGATTGGCTGTATAAACTTTAAGGGAGGGCGGTCCTTGCACTGGTACAATATCCACAACTCAATCCACAACTTAATCCACAACTCAATCCACATCTCAATACACAATATTATCCACAATCTCATGCGCTTAACCCCATAATTAATTTTGAATTATGGCAGGCTATGGTTTTTAACTGACCAAGCGTGCTTTACTATGTACCCTTTGCAATTGATGAAATTTTTTATCAAAATAATGGATCTGTTCGTCAAACTTATCGTCCACTCCGTCCATTTTATGGTTAGCATAATTGTCCATCAGAGCGGCTTATTCGAATAACTATGGATTGTTTTCGCACCACGTTTACTCTGTGCATCCCGTTAACAAGCTGTAGCCGCTGTACTGCAAGGCATTGAAGAAGACCTAAATCAATTATTTCGTCGCCGCTCTCACCAAATGGGGCTGTGTCTATCAGCTTAATGGAAGATTTTACGAAAGGATCGTGGTTTAAAAGTTTTTAGGATTCAATTTGTGAAGAAATTAAAACCAAACCATCGCACGTGATGCCATTTCGGCCATTCGGCTGAAGCACAAATTATTGTTGATCTTGATTTTCCATACAAAATTTTGTATTGTATGCGTACGTAAATAAAAAAAAACTGCCGCAATTGGAATGAAGATAATTCACAAACTTTTGTCGAAACACCATAATATCCCACAGAAAATTAGTGTTTGATGTGCTTTATAGAAGAATGTTAAACGTATAGACTATTGAAGGAGGACCCCACTACTGTTTTTCAGAACAAAAGTAACGACTTGGTTAAAAAATTCTAAAAGACAAATACAATTAACAAATACAATTGACAAGTAGGGCAGACGGACTACCGAACGGATTGCCGAAAATGCATAAACCAGTATTTTTCGTTTAATAACCATTATTGCTGATATAGTAATGCAGGAGCTATTACAAAAGCAAATTACACAAATTATACATTGTTCAAAATAATGAGATTAAACGGACAGTGGAAGCACTAAAGAAATACCATAAATAGAATGTAGAAACGGACAAAAAATTAAGCTTGTTTGGTATAAGAAACCCATTGCATCCGGACGTCTTAGTATTATTGTCAAAACACCTTCGAAAAACACAAAAATAAATACAGGAAACCATTTTATGAGACGGGTTCTGGAAACAAGAAATCTTGCTCAGAAATAATTTTCCGATGGCACTAATTGACAATTTATACAAAGCTATTACAAAAAATTATTAAAACGAATGGAAATTGAATAAACCCAATATAAGTCTTTAATTTACATTCAGGACTGTCTGACGGTTTAGCAACATCAAAAATGTGTATACATATAACAAAGAAAAAGTTCGAATAGACTTCTAACGGGATTTATATAGTAGTAGACAGGCCTAACATATACAAGTATATGTGGTACGAAGAAGTCAAAACTTAAAGACCATAATTTTGTTGTCATTTTTTTTCTTTAAATGTGAAAATGAATTGTATGTTTAATGTATTAATATGTATTTATGTATGTATAACATATGCATTAGGGCGGATCAATTTGTTCCGGTCAAAGAAAACGTGGTAATCGTCCAGCAGAATCGGAATCTACAAAGAATTCCAATAAAAATTTCACCTTAAAACTATGTGTCTAAAATCAATTCATGGTTCCCGCTGAGAAGCATAAAGATTTCAGGTATTTTGAGGTATTTAAGGTATTTAAAAAAAAACACACACATTTTCCAATCATGTTAGGCTTAATTCTGATTAATTAATGAAACAAATTTTATAAATACTTTTTTTTTTAATTAACCAAACAATTTTTTTTTAATTTGACAAATTTAGCTGAACAAGCCATCTACTGAGTCTCACTTAAGAAACTAAGAGCCAAAAGTATGTATAGCTAACGTAGTGAGGTATATGTCTAAAATTTGAAATACATATCCTTAAAACTCCAAAGAACATTTTGACAGTAGACGTGGCATGAGAAAGTGCGTCACTTTGCGCTCATAAATTTAATTTGATAAAAAATTTAATATTGATTTTTTTTCAGGCACTAATTATGAAACTTTTAAGAGATAAGCAAGATACTGAATTATTCCTAAAAAAGATCTCTCCGAACGCAAGTACGAACTATTCCCTGTGGTCTCTTACTTAACTACATAAGAGACGAACACTACCAAAGTTCTCTATTCGTCAGATCCCCCCAACTTCGTTTAAACTTTTGCCGAGCTCTTAGAGGCTAGGTTCCCACCCTTCGAGTCCACATCCAGTTATCGCAGGAGACGAGTTCAAAGGGTACTGGACAGGCCTATTCAGCTGGCTCTCCCAGCCAATCCAATCACTATTGAGGAGATCCAGTCACACATCCAAGCGCTTAAAAATAGAAAGGCCCCAGGTGAAGATGGTCTCGATAACAGTACTCTGAAAGCGCTACCTGTCAAAGCGGTACTCTTTTTGGTACTTCTTTTTAACGCTGCATTGAGAATTGGGCACTTCCCAAAACTTTGGAAAAAGGACCAAATCGTTATGATACACAAGATCGGGAAGAGCCCGACTGACTTTGACTCATACCGACCCATAAGTCTGCTGTTGTCCATTGCGACGTCAACCAAAGGATACCACCATTGCAGTTTGGCTTCAGGGAGGCACAAGGAACCCCTGAGCAGCTGAATAGGGTGGTGAACTTTATCCTAGATGGGTTCCAGGCAAAGTAATATACAGTGGCTGTTTACCTGGACATTCCACAGGTTTTTGACAGGATATGACACGACGGTCTCATTAAGACGAGACGAATGTCCTGGGGTCTTCCTGCTGGGTCACTACACTGGGTATAAATATCTAGGATTGTAACTGGACAAACGCCACATATTTGAAACACATATTAATGTGGTCGTAAAATCCCTATACGTCAGGACGAATTATTTGGGCTGGCTTCTCAACGGGGAAAACATACTGTCGCTGAATAACAAGGTGCACATTTACAAGGCAATCATCGCACCCGCCTGTCGTTATCGGATACAAGGGTACGGCATTGCTGCAAAAACACATATTAATAAAATACGCATTATGCAGGCGAAGATCCTTCGCAGATTAACAGGAGCGCCCTGGTATATGCGCACAGCAAGCATAGAAAAGGACTTTGTGTTTTTTGCATTCGACTAGGACTTCGGAATTTTACCCCTTCCCTATAAAATCACCCCCAAGCCTAAAAATTTCTTTGGCACAAAAAAAATTAAGTATGCCAGAATACAGTAAGCCAAATGTTATGGTAGTAGAATCTACTAAGTAGATTTTAGAATTTTTGTTATGTGCTGGTTTTTGTGTGTTTGTCTGGGTTTGTGTATTTGGTATGTTTTTAAGATGCTCCGTTGATGTTAGTGCATTTGCGAATGATGTACAAAGTAAGTTCTGGGTTGTGTCTCTGGTAGTAAATAGAATTAGCTGTCAATGAGACCTGTTTCTACCAAATTATTGTCTTGTTTCTTCAATATTCAAAAAAAGGTGAATATATATTATTATTCCAATTAAGCAAATTTCGGCTAAAAACATATTTGATCGGACATATTTTCGATATTGACAATGAAGTAATACTCAGCAATTTTTTACAAAATTTTAATAATTTTTATATATTATTCACAGGGAAAAGTGTGTGGATCTACTGAGAGCCAGTGTCAAGTGATTATTATGAACACATTTCAGGATTTCTTTTCGAATGGGTTTTTTATAGATTATCCAATAGGAATAACTATATACCAAACTGCAAGCTGTCATCTGATTTGTCTATTCTATTCAGCATGTCTTGGGAAATCTTATTTGGTAGCACTATTGAATTGCTCAGCAGTCAGTTTGTTCAAACCAGCTATTTCATATGAACTCCGAGACTAAATCGATTTTTATCATTTTTTTTTTCATTTCGCTGTATTTGTTTTAACTTAAAAGATAGGATGGGTTAGATTTTAATTAATTTGAGATCGGAGGAGGCGGTAAACGATAAACAAAATTCGATTTATTTAAGGATGATATTTGGTATACGTGTTAATGGAATCGGAAGAAAATCGAATTTGTTGGTCAAGATCAGAAGAGGTTGTACCCCAGCGTCCGTATAAGCGATAAAGGCAATTTTACATATCTTTGCACAAAGGCGTATCCAGCTATCGTCAAAGGGTGGAAGGGGGTGCCGCTCGAAGGGGTGTTGACTGTTGACTCAAAAGTGCTTAGGACCTTTAGAACCCATCTGCTAATTATAGCCGCAAGTTCAGTACAACAAAAATATTTTAATAAAACAAAGAAAATTATATGAAAGTGCGAAAATATGTAGTAAACTAAATTTTTTTTTTTTTTTATTTCCCTATTGTCGAAATTATTTACTATTGTCGAAATGACACCTCATACATTTTATAATATTGAATCAGGGATTAAAAAAAAAGAATTAAGATAGAACAATTTCTACTAATTCTATTGGTATATATGATTATTGTTATGTAGGAACCCATGCATAGCCTACAGACAGCTAGTACTTACGGCTGCCCCGCTCTTCGCGAGATACCGCAACGTTCACTGTTTGTAGGTTAACATAGATTACCAGACACAACATGTGTAGTATTACTTAAAAATAGTTAACTAATATTAATTAACAATTAATTTAAATATAAATTTGGCAGGTCTGCTGGTCGAATTCTTTTAAGTCGGCGTCTTGTTGTCAGCTCCAGAACGGGTATGTTGTTCAGCTCGACGTTGGAGTGAGCCATTAGTCGAATGTGATGTATTCTGCTAAGTTTTGTTATCTCCTCCTTGACAGTTGAAATCTTGAGATCTCGGTGAATATCTGCATTAGAAATATACCAGTCTGCACTTGTTATTTGACGAAGTATCTTGGACTGTTGGACATTTTTGAACGAACTTTTTGAAATTAGGGGACAATAGCCCCCATTGACCCCCCCTGGATACACCCCCTATTGAAAGCGATACACAAAATGCATCATATCATTGCATCGATTTGAGATACAGCTTAGAAATTTGATATATGTACATAGTATGTAATATGTAATTTTAATAAGGTCAATTGGACAAGTAGGGTTCAACTACATGTTGCAACGTGGTCTGATAAAAGAGAAACACAAAGGTTTACTTAGCACACGATTTTCAGAGAAAGAATTTAAACCTAACATTAAATTCAATAATTGTAAAAATTTTAATCTTCTGTTAAAATTAATTAAAAGAAGATAATATAAGCAGATAAAATCTCAAGAAAATTATGATATTCAGAATATTACAGACTTTCGTGTAACTATTCATCAGTTTTATCGATGCCGACATACGCTACTACAGCTCCGATTTGTTTACTGAATACGAAAAAGGGTTGATTTTCAAATTATTTTTTGTTGGATACTTTTACCGCTATTTTTCAATCGATAATATTCCCATATGGAAAAAATACTATCCGCCTTCCATCAATACCCACCATTATTTCTAACATAATCCATGCCCATCCATGAGACTCGTTCTGAGCCAAAAAAAAAAAATGAAGAAAATACACAAAGTAAAAATACTTTTATACACTACAAATAATACCATCACCGTTCTCACCGGGATTGGCAACATGTGACGTTCGTAACTTTTCCATTCGAGATTATCCCTCGGATGCGGTGTTCGTATGTAAATACTACGAAACTATGTTTTATTTCTTTAAAGAGCACTGACATGCTGATGCTAGAATCTGTATTTTTCAGGAGAATAGTTCCAATTAACTTATTGACTTGCATATGCAGGGGAACAGTTTTCTGGAAAGTGGTAATTACATATCACGCCGTGGGAAACGTCAGTGTGTCTGCATCCAATGCAGTGTTCCTTAATTCGGTAAATAAATATAGAAATGCATTGCCAAAGTCAATGCAGCCAGGCAACATATTGAAACGCTAAGGATTCATTGGGTGGGACACCGAATATAAAGCATGTTAATATTAAACGAATGAATGGGCGTTCTACACATGAAATTTCATTGCATACACTAAGTTTTTTCAATGCCTTGTCAGCATTTGACGACCTGTTATTCTGCCGATTAAATCAATTTCATATTTTAATACTTTTGGTTAAGGATTTAACATTTTTTTTATATATTTAAGCACTGAAACCGCATATTTCAAAATGAACGCCTTACCATTACAATGTTCTCTAACTTTGACAATAACCGAACCCCGCACAAATCGTACGAGTGGCCTGGCGGGGTGGAGACCCTGCACAAGTTTGCAGACAGACTCGACCCAGTCAACAAAAACTCGAACAACCCACAAACAAATGATAATAATAAGAAGCAAACTGCGACAATCAACAAACTCCCACCAATTTACGTACAAAGTGTAGAACGCATTAATGCACTTAACAACGCGCTTAAAGAGATTGTTTATACCCAGACAAGGAAACGAATAATTTTGACACATACACAAGCACTTGTAACTTGGAATGTAATTAAACGCTTATTGTAAGGATACTACTTCTTGATTCACTATAGCGTACACACACAGTTATATGTGAATCTGTTTGAGAACCAACCCTGTAGCGATTGATGCACACGCAGGCACTTGTAACCTGGAATGCGATTTTGTTGCTATTCAAACTACAACGAACAACAACACTAAGCTCTTGATACTTAGTCTTGGAATTCGATGTCAGCTGAGTTCTTTGCTATACAAATAATTTGGAAGACTTTCTTCGTTTAGTGCATGAATTGAACTCATTTTATTTACAAAATGTAGTGACTTATATAGTAAACGAAATACAAATTATTATCTACGAATTAGGTATTTTGATATTTGAGTTTGGGTTTTACAAGATACTTAAATTAATCTATATATATAAATCATGGTGCGTTATCTTGCACGCACTTTCGAGTGGAACTGCATCGTTATCAAACAAGTGATATGGCTGAGAACTATTTGATGCGGTTGATGCATAGAGCAGCGTATAGATGCACTGTAGATGTTATCCTGCTGTAGACAGACTG
Source organism: Leucophenga maculata (assembly GCA_035044805.1). NCBI lineage: Eukaryota > Metazoa > Arthropoda > Insecta > Diptera > Drosophilidae > Leucophenga > Leucophenga maculata. The sequence continues at coordinate 1,097,977 of JAWNNP010003842.1, read as the reverse complement.
GTGATAATGAGTTTGTTCATATTTTGATGGTTGTTATTTGGCGGCGCAGAAGTGATAGTGATGTTATACAAACAGACGCTACAAACTATTTACACACAGTACGGTGCAAAGTATCTGTTCATGTATATCTATAGTTGACATTGCAGTTCACACATTTTTGATAAAAATGTATTTCTGCTTTAGTAGTTTTTTCGTATGCCTTTGTCACTTTTGATAAGGCATCCGAACATTCTCCGGCCCGTTGAATAGTGATTCAACTTACTCAAGTTCGATGGTGAATGAATTGCCATTCGGTGATGGTTGAGCAGAATTTATGCTGACGGCAGATACAGCATGTTGTTGTTTTCTTTTCTTTAAATAGTATGCCCTTGTTATAAGAGATATAACTATAGTTACTGATATAAGAAGAGCTGCATATGAGGCCGTGTGATGATGATCTGTTGTCAATTTCTCAAAAGGAAGCTTGACTTGAGTATTTAACCTTTTTTGTAACAGCAAAAGTTCTTCCTGTGTAAGTTGTATATCTTCTTTTGAAAGCACGATTGATTGATTAGATGTGGTTAGATTGACAATATCAGAGCCAAATCGAGCAAATGATGAACGTAACGCTCGAGTCGATGAAGTATGACCAGTTACTGTTATATCCTTATTGCGAATGGAACAGTTAGCGTCTAGTTTTAGTAATCCAGATCCCTTTAGGTGAATTGTCGTTTGGTCTTCGTTGCATACGGCTGATAGGGCCGTTTTAAATTGAGTTCCAAATATCCATTGATTTTTATGGCTCATCGGTAACCAAACAAATGGTGTTTTCTTATGAATGAAGTCACACTCTGAAGAGGATATATTGTAAAATGTTTGGAATTCACAACCAGTATTGGAAAATGTTGTTTGTTTATTGTAACAAATGTACGTATCTATGCCTTGCGGTTGGCAGGCTTTCATGTTTTCCCAGCTTAAAGGAAAACTTTGATCACGATGACTATTTATTGCAATAATAGGTGACGCAATGCTGATCATTTTTAATCCTATTTTATCTGCAACTGGGATAGGTATCAGATTAAACAATTCGAATTGCTGATCGGACACCAATGGAATTGTCACCTTAAATACTGTGTGGTTCTCAGTAATTGTACCTTCTATTTTTAGAATTTTGTATAGCTGAAGAATATCTTCGCCATATATTGGAAGTGATTCTCCTTGTCTTAAATGACTTCGCATTTGTTCAAGTTGCTTTTTTAATTGGTGTGGTGTTAACAATGATGGACTTATTTTATTGTGCCTGGCGTCTGTAAGCACATCTAAGATCTGAGCTTGCATCCTTTGCAAATTTGTTGCTCTCATCGTCAATTGAGTACTTAGTGAGATGTACCACTGAAACAACATATTTTCATCTCTTTCATATAATATTTTACCGAGCTGCTTTTGTATTTGATCCAATCGTACATTAGTTGTATTGTCGTGTTGCCTCATAATATTTATAGTTGAATCAATTACCGATGTCTGATTTTTCAGTAACTCTAGTAAATATTGCTCGTTAGACTCAACCTTTTGTATGGTTTGAGTCATCTCCTTTGCGTATTCGGAATCAAGAACCCCAAATAAACCACGCGCAACATTCCCAATGATGTCCAATGCAGCTCTGCGGTGACGGTGTTTAGATAGCAATTCATCTTCCATTATAAGCTCGGATTCTATGTGCCGGAAATGTTGTGTTGTGTCTGAACATGAAAATCTTTTTGACAGCTTTTGACACAATTGGTAAAGTGTTTCTGTTCCGTTCGAAAATGTATTCAAATCTTGCTTGTATGGTTCCAGGTCATAGTAGACTATTATGTTCCAATCACTGATGGCTAGCTTTGTTGTGCCAATGCTTTCGTAATAAATGCCTGGTTTTGAGTCAAATTGTTTGATTTGGATTGATGATGCTAATGCAAGTGGAAGCAGAAGTATCATCACAATCATTGTCGTCCATAATGAAGCTCCCATCGAAGTTTTTAGTTTTTTCGCGGGTTTCTTTTCAATGGAATCAGCGTTGTCTTCTGACTTATCTTCCGTATTAATTGGCAAAAGAGCAAGTTTAGCTATTGGCCGTTTAAAAATTCCTTTTGCTGTCTTAACTTCAACACATCGCACAAAACCGTCATCACCTTCGTGCACTTGGACTATTCGACCCAATGGCCATTCCATGACTGGTACATTATCTTCTTTGATAATTACCATATCGTTAGGCTTAAGATTGACGGATGGCTGTTTCCATTTGTGTCGTTGTTGCAGTTCATTTAGATATTCTTTGGACCATCGTGTCCAGAAATCATGTTTAAGTCTTGAAACTAACTCCCAATGTGTCGCAAGCGAACGTTTCTGTGAATTAGCTTGAGTGTCGACTGGAGTTGTGAGCGCTTCTCCTATTAAAAAATGGCCTGGTGTTAGTGCCTTTAAATCGTTAGGATCGCTTGACATTGGGGTTAGTGGTCTAGAATTCAATATTGCTTCTATCTCTACAATGGTCGTTTCTAATTCTTCATGCGTCAAAGATTCTGTTTGAACTCTTTTTATTAATAATTGTTTTGCCGACTTTACGGCTGCTTCCCACAATCCTCCGAAGTGTGGTGCTCGCGGAGGAATAAAATGGAACTGTATTCCTTTCGTGCTGCATGTAGAAGTTATTTTTTCATGACCATTCAAAGAGAAGACGCTTTGAGCTAATTCTGATAGCTGATTACTAGCTCCCAAAAAGTTAGTTGCATTATCCGAATAAATGTTTTGACAACGCCCTCGTCTGCTTATGAATCTTTTTAGAGCTCCAATAAATGCATCTGTCGTTAAATCAGTCACTAGTTCAAGGTGAACTGCCTTGGTGGCAAAGCAACAAAAAACCGCAATATACGCCTTTGTCGCTCTTTTTCCCTTGATTTTGTAATGAATCCAGAACGGGCCGCAATAGTCTACCCCAGCGTTAATGAAGGGTCTTGCAGGAGTCACTCTATGTTTTGGAAGATTTCCCATGAACTGTTGGCATAATTTCGGTTGAGTCTTAATACATCTTACACATTGGTTTACAGTTGATCGCGCTGTTATTTTTCCTTTTATAGGCCAAAATCGCTGCTTAACTATGGAAAGCAACGCCTGAGTACTACAGTGCAAGTTCTCTTCGTGCACCATATTAAACAATAATTTAACCAACGGATCATTATAAGGAATCAACATCGGATGTTTCGAGTCAAACGGCATCGTTGAAGCTTCCAATCGTCCTCCAACCCGAATGATGGATTTTTCGTCAATAAATGGGGAAAGGCTGCTGATTGAACTGCCTTTGCTGACCAGACCATTTTTTCTTAATTGTTTTAAGTCTTCACTAAAGTCATCACTTTGTATGCTTCTTATTATGACAAAAAGTGCCGATTCCATTTCGTGTGCTGACAACGCCTTGTATTTTGATCGAGATTCTTGTGGAAACTTAGTGTTTCGAACGAACCGTAAAATGTAGGCAACGATACGTTGAAGTCGTCTAAATGAATTACCATGATTGATGACGTAAATAATTTTTTTATTCGTCGATAACGAAGCTGTAGTTGTTGTAACTAGTGACGGAGTCTTCCTTTTCCGTTCCAATTCATTCGGTATCAATAGTTGTCTTGAAACCCTTGGAGGCCAACAGGATTCTTTACCATGTAGAAAGAGTGGTCCGTAAAACCATAACCCACAGTTTAATAATTTTCGTGGGGATAGTCCTCTTGATAGTACATCGGCCGGGTTATCTTTTGTTCCAATATGGCGCCATTGCTCAGGTATTGTTAGCTCCTGAATTATAGATACTCTGTTAGCTACAAATGTCTGAAATGATGCTGATGGTGCATTTATCCAGGAGAGCACAATTTCAGAGTCGCTCCAAAGCCACGCAGACGTTTCTTTCAAATTCAAGTCGATTTGAACCCTTTTCATTAATTGTGCCCCGATCATAGCTGCGCATAGTTCCAGACGTGGTAATGACTGCCTCTTCAGTGGAGCGATTCTAGATTTGGCACATAGCAATTTTACTAGTATTGTTCCGTCTTGAAATATGGACCGAACATATACTGCTGCTCCATATGCTTTTTCAGATGCATCAGTAAAAGCGTGTAATTGAACTGATTTCGCTTTTTTTCCTTTTGATATGTGCCGTCCAATTTTTAAATTATCTATCTCTAATAGATTTTTGCGGAACTCCGCCCATCGTGTATGTAAATCAGCTGGTAATGATTCATCCCAGTCTAGATTAAGTTGCCATAGTTCTTGTATGAACATTTTGGCCGTTACTACAACAGGACCCAGTAGTCCTAAAGGATCAAATAACCGTGCTATGTCAGATGTTACTGTACGTTTGGTTATTTTCTTGTGCGATTGCAAATTTGTTTTAACTCTGAATTCGTCAGCAGTAGGTAACCAAGTCATTCCAAGTGTCTTGACTGAGCTATCATTGTCGTTGTCGAAGTCAAGATTTACTTCTTGATCACATGCATGTATGTATTGCAACAACCTTGGATGATTTGCACACCATTTTCGTAGATGAAAGCCAGCCTTACTGAGAATATGCTTCAATTGTTTCTGGATTTCTATAGCTGCGCAAAGGCTGTCTGAACCACCAATACCATCATCCACATAGAAATTATCCTTGAGAAATTGTGAACCTAATGGATATTTTTCACAATTGTCATTTGCCATTTGTTGTAGGCATCTCGTTGCTAGGTATGGTGCTGATCTTGTGCCATAAGTAACAGTATTTAGCTGGAAGTACTGCAATGGTAGCCTTGTATTTTGTCTCCAAATAATTGTTTGATATTTTCGATCATCTGGGTGGATTAGGATTTGCCTATACATTTTTTCTACATCAGTAGTGAAAACAAAGCAGGACATTCAAAACCTAAGTAAAATTGAAAACAATTCACTTTGGACTGTTGGGCCTGTGTGCATTAAATCATTAAGTGCGCACCCTTCTGAGGTTTTTGCTGATGCGTCAAACACTACTCTGAGTTTCGTAGTACTGCTCTCTGGTCTTAGCACATGGTGATGAGGTATGACATAATATGGTGAAAGAATATCATCGGCATCAATTTTTGTCATGTGTCCAAGTGTCTCATATTCTGTCATGAAATTAGAATATGCAGCCTTTAGATCCTTATTTTTCTCAAGACGTCTTTCAAGAGCCATAAACCTGTTAATGGCTATATCTTTAGATTCTCCAAGATGGTTAGGATCTTCTTTAAATGGGATTCTTACGATGAACTGCCCATTTTCATTTTTTTCTGTAGTTTGTGTAAATATTGTTTCACACTGTTGATCAGTAGCCGATAATATTGGTTTTGTAGGTTCATCAAAATTGTCAATCTTCCAAAATTTCTCGATAACATCGTTTGTTTTATCTTCAGTACATATACCGCATGTACTTCTTAGAGCTCTTTCATTGTGGATTTTACCGGCAACAATCCAACCAAACATCGAGTTTTGCAGGATTGGGAGTCCCTTTCCGAGCCGGATTTGGCCGTCGGACAATATCTGGTGGTAGAATTCTGCTCCCAATAATACGTCCACCTTTTTTGGAGTATTGAAGTTAGGATCCGCCAGTTGAACATTTTCTGGTATTGGCCATGGTGAGGTATCTAGTTGATATGTTGGTTGTGGTGACACAATTGTGGGTAGCACAAAGGCTTCTAATCGTAAAGAAAAATCCTTCATCCTTGACTGCATTTCTACGTTAACCCGATGATGAGATTCCTTCTTCCCGCTGCCGATACCCTCATACAGATGGTGCCTGTTTTAAAGACAGACCTAGACGATTAACAAGTCTTTCAGTGACTATGTTAACTTGTGACCCTGAATCTAAAATGGCTCTGCATTGTATAGATTTGCCACAATTCGTTATTACATTTATGTTTGCAGTGCCCAATAAAACATATCCTTGCTGTGTTGACATATTATTTGCTGCAGCTGACGTTGCTTGTGTTTCGGGTTTGACCTTTATTGCTTGTTCATTTGATTCCAAATGCAATAAGGTGTTGTGCTTCTTGTCGCATTTAAGACAGCATCTTGACGTACATGTTTTCGAACTGTGATCACTCTTGAAACAGTTGAAGCACAATTTGTGTTTTTTGATCCAGTTAAGCCGATCCGAAGCTGACAATTGTAAAAACTGTCTACAATGATACAACGAATGCTTGTGATTATTGCAAAGTTTGCAATTTCCATTGTTTGCTACAATCGTAGAAACGGTTTTCCTTTGAGATGAAGCGTTATCGTTGTGATCAAAAGCTTCCATAGACTGGAATTGCTTCTCCAAAAATGACAAGAAGTCATCGATCCTCTGCAATTCCTTTGAATTTGGTAATGATTGTTCAAATCTTATATGGGTGACTCGATCCAATTTTTTGATTAACAACTGCATCAATAGAGGATCCCAAGTAGAAGTCTCTATCTGAAGGTTGTTTAATGCTAAAAGACATTCTCGCGTTGTATCGTGCAATCTCTTTATTGCAATCGGTGTTGATGTGCCTGATGGCTGGTTTAGAAGTTTTTCTATTAATGTAGACACCAAGATTCTTTTATTATCGTATCTATCTTGTAGCAGTTTCCAGGCTGCCTCATAATTACTCTCGGTTAGAGTAAAATGACTAATCAGCTTGCTGGCCTCTCCTGCTATGTTCGATTTTAGATACCACATTTTCTGAATTGCTGGTAATGGCTGTTTATCTACCATTTGAGAAAATAATTCATAAAATTGGCGCCATTTCAAATATTCTCCATCAAATTGCGGTATTGTGACTTTTGGAAGCGGTAGTGACGTCTGCATCATAGTTTCTTCGGATGATGTCACAGATAATCTTTTGTTTTCAATTTTATCTGCTTCTGTTGTAAGATTTATCAGCTGTTGCTGAACCATATCTTCTACAAAATTATAGTCCTCTTGGTCGAATCCCAATTCCTCTGGGTTTTCCAATGTTTCCCAGATTTCATCGCGGAGACATTCAATTTGATTCCACAATTGATTTATTGTGGTTATTTTGATTTTGAAGAACTGAATTGTTTGCCCCTTCTGCAATCGATCTACTTCGTTGAGAATGCGTTTCAAAGCTGTCATTCGGATAATGTTTTCCGAATTAGTCCGTTCTGAGGGGTTGTTGGTGCATTATTTGATTCTTCCTGTTTAGATTCTTCATCATCCCTATCCTTCTTTGGAAGACGCTGAATTTCTTTATGAAATAGGCTCTAATACTCGCCAACTATTTCAGATATTTTTTTATAATAATCTGATGCGAAATATTTATGGCTTGTAGGCTGTTCAGTAATTGATCTAATTATGTTGTCCGTTTTTTCGAACTGAGCCCAAGCTGTGTTAATACGATGCAGCAACTCATTATAATAAGCTAGTGTTTTTCTAACTTCTGGGTCCTTCTTGTAATTCCGGACAATTTTCTGGATATCTTCTCCAGACTCGGATTGTGTATCACACAAGTTGTCCAAATTTTCCATTTTTGATACTTTAACTCAGGCACAAGTCCTTGTTTACTTATGAGGTTTGACCCAGGAGAAATTTATTTGTCTTTTGACGGGATGTGCTCCTTACTCACAACCAGAATAGGTCAAACACTCGTAGTAACTTGATTGAGCTGAGTTTTACGAAGTAATAAGAAAACCCTGATCGCCAAGCTAATCAGATTTTCGTAACTCTTGCAGTCGCTACTTGTTGGTTTAAGTTGCATGTATATCCAGAAGACTGTATGAATCTTCCTGGATCACGTCGGGGTCACCAAAATATGTTTATACCCAGACAAGGAAACGAATAATTTTGACACATACACAAGCACTTGTAACTTGGAATGTAATTAAACGCTTATTGTAAGGATACTACTTCTTGATTCACTATAGCGTACACACACAGGCACTTGTAACCTGGAATGCAGTTATATGTGAATCTGTTTGAGAACCAACCCTGTAGCGATTGATGCACACGCAGGCACTTGTAACCTGGAATGCGATTTTGTTGCTATTCAAACTACAACGAACAACAACACTAAGCTCTTGATACTTAGTCTTGGAATTCGATGTCAGCTGAGTTCTTTGCTATACAAATAATTTGGAAGACTTTCTTCGTTTAGTGCATGAATTGAACTCATTTTATTTACAAAATGTAGTGACTTATATAGTAAACGAAATACAAATTATTATCTACGAATTAGGTATTTTGATATTTGAGTTTGGGTTTTACAAGATACTTAAATTAATCTATATATATAAATCATGGTGCGTTATCTTGCACGCACTTTCGAGTGGAACTGCATCGTTATCAAACAAGTGATATGGCTGAGAACTATTTGATGCGGTTGATGCATAGAGCAGCGTATAGATGCACTGTAGATGTTATCCTGCTGTAGACAGACTGGTGATAATGAGTTTGTTCATATTTTGATGGTTGTTATTTGGCGGCGCAGAAGTGATAGTGATGTTATACAAACAGACGCTACAAACTATTTACACACAGTACGGTGCAAAGTATCTGTTCATGTATATCTATAGTTGACATTGCAGTTCACACATTTTTGATAAAAATGTATTTCTGCTTTAGTAGTTTTTTCGTATGCCTTTGTCACTTTTGATAAGGCATCCGAACAGAGATTGTAGGCCAAAATTATATCCTTAACACTCTGTCTAACAACGAAGTTCGAGTCCAAACTTCCGAGTCTATTCACTATGCTGAAATAAAAACAAAATATTACACTTACAAGCCAAATGAAGAACGAGGTTTCAAAGTAGTGATACGTCACTTGTACTATTCTTCAGACATAGAAGATATAAAAGCTGAACTAAAGGAAATAGGCCATGATGTTATTAACATTCATAATATTTTACAGAAGTCAACGAAAAAACCTCTTCCGACATCATAAAAGAAGCATAGCACAATGCAGCAATTGCCAAAAATACGGTCATACTCTCAATTACTGTACCAGAGACCCGATTTGCGTTAAGTGTACTGGAAGTCACAAAACTTTAGTCTGCAAAACGCAAATAGACAACAATACTATCAAATGTGCGCTATGTGGCGATAATCACAATCATTATAAAGGATGGGAAATTTATAAAAATTTAAAAAAACAACGCTTTTCGCCATTAAGAGGATAAATCCCCCAAAAACTACCTTTAGTTCGGAATATAATCCACCCAACCAGGTGTAAGCTACGCTCAAGCGACAAAGTTCTCAAACATGATGAAAGACCTTATTCAGCAAATGATGAACATTATAAACATAATTACACGTTTAGTAACAAAAGTCGATAATCACCATGGACGATAACTTAAATTTAATAACCTGGAACGCAAATGGTCTTTACCAACACCTTTTAGAACTAACAACGTTTCTACAGGATAACAACATTGACAAAGCATTAATATCCAAAACGCACTGCACAGCTAAACACTCATTTAAAATCCCAGGCTACTCAGTTATATACACCCATCAACCATACGGAACAGCCCACGGCGGTACTGCAATAATAATAAAAAAGACTATTATGTATGCAGAGCTAACAAACTTTGTCAAAGATTATAAACAATCTACCACACTACTATTATCGGACAATTATGGGAATTTCACTATATCAGCATTATATAATCCTCCAAGACACACCATATCTGTAGACCAATATATACAATACTTTGGTAATCTTGGAGACAGATACATTGTGGCTGGGGACTTTAACGCCAAACACGCACAATGGGGATCTCGCCTAACGAACACGAAGACCAAAAATTTGTTTAAGGCGATTCAAAAAATTAAAAGTATTCACTTAAGCACGGTATATTCAACATACAGGCCGTCAGACTTAAATAAATTACCGGACCGCATAGACTTCTGTATAATAAGAAACTTTAATAAAAAAGGCTTTCAGTTAAAGTCAAGATTTGAATTGTCTTCTGACCACTCACCAATAGAGATAATATATTTGTTAACAGCACAACTCGTTCCTGCTCCATCTCACATGACTAACCGCAAGACTGACTGGGATACTTTTTTACATCTGGACATGTATATACCGCTCAACACTCCTGACAATATAGAAAGCTCAATTATATATCTAAATGGCATTATTAACGAGGCTGCTTTCAAATCAACTCCTAGTCTTAAGCAAAACATCAATTCACAACTTAGTTCCCCATATAACCGACGCCAGATAGAACTGAAAGGAAAACTTCGCAAGTCATGGCAAGCGACAAGATCACCGAACATTAAGAAAAAACTGAATAAGGCAGCGAAAGAGCTAAAAGAAGCTTTACAAAAACTTAAAAACGAAGCTGTCGCAAAGTACTTGCGTAACCTAATTTTAACCCTTCGATATGAAAAGTAACAAGAAATCTTACCAATAAAGTGATTCATCAACCTCCATTAAAAAAGGTAGATGGTACCTGGGCAAGAACGCACCTCGACAAAGCCAATGTTCTCGCGGATCACTTTGAGAACATATTTAGTAATTCACTCAACAGCTGTACTGATAATATTCAACAAAGCTTCCGAAAGCTCGAACAATAAAAAAATAACACAATGAATTAGGAGAACAATTTAACAAAACAGACAACAAAAAATCTCCAGGCTACGACATGCTAAAAGAACGCATCATCAAAGAGCTACCAGTAAAGGCTGTCTAATTCATATGTAAAATATTTAACTGAGTTTTAAGAATGGAACATTTCCAGACCATCAATTCGGCTTTCGTCGGAAATACTCCACGATGCAGCAGGTACACAGAGTAACAAATAAAATAACTGATCTAGAAGCTAGAAAGTTCTGTATAGGCGTTTTTCTGGATGTTGAAAAAGCATTCGACAAGGTCTGACACGAAGGCTTGTTAATTAAATTAAAAAAAAAATTTACCATACCAACTCTTTAATATAATAAAAAGCTATTTAAACGAGAGACTGTTCTTAATAAAATATAATGACGAATATTCATCGCTGCGACCTATTAAAGCTGGAGTTCCACAAGGAAGTGTCTTGGGACCCTTGCTTTACAGCCTCTGCACATCAGACATTCCAGGCTCTAGTGATGGATCAGCCATGTTAGCTACATTCGCAGACGAAACAATAACTATATATGCACATAAAAATTTAATGACTGCAACAATTACACTACAACATATGTTAGACGAAACATCAAACTGGTTTGGCAAAAAGAATATTAAAATAAATGAATAAAAGACGATCCATGTAATATACACCACTAAAATCAGATATACTCCTCATCCACTTAAATTAAATAATAGAGAAATTCCTATTAAAACTATTGCAAAATACCTCGGAATGTATGTATATTGATAACAAAATTACTTGGAAATACCATGTTCAACAGAAAAGGGATCATAGTATCAAAAAATAGATGTACAATAATACAGAGCAATAAACAAAAAAAAAATATAGTAATAAATTTAATGTTTTTCAGTTGCTTATTTAATATAACAAAGCTCTTGGTAGAGGTAAAGATAAAATCCCTATGCCTTTTGGGGGAGATTTTAATGAAAATTTTTCCTCAGATGATAGTTTACAGCTAACTAATGTTCTTCGCGAAAAATTTGATAAATGCAATAATTTTAATGCAAATAATATGTGCGTGCACTCAGAGTTCAAGCAACAATACAGGCTCGTTTACACAAATAAATGAATAATACATCTGGCCTGTAAATGCAAAAGAATGAGAGTGCATAACATACGAAAACGATATAATTTGAATTGTGCTCTATGCTCATTTCAATGCGTGTCTTTGTTCGGTCTTTGATCGGTATTCATACATATTGATAACGAAACGAATGCTTGTTGCAGTTTTACTGTCTTCTGTTCGAACAACAACAACAATGGAAACATAGCTTTTGCAGCAGAGCAGTAAGCGTCTCTGCCTAGTACAATGATGTGTCAGAACAATACAGAGCGGTTTTGTAGTACAAAGCAAAATAAGCACTCTTTTCGCGACATGATATTTTACATCAAAATATTAAATAATTTTTAAGCTTGGTAAAAAATAATATCCATCTCAAATTCTCTTAGGCTACTGTTATTTTTCTTTAGTGTGGCTGTCAAGTATCCCTGGAAACTAAGCCTCTTGTCCAGGTTGAAGCCCAGGCATTTTGTTAGTAAAGACTGCTGCAGATATACAGTTTCTATGTGAATTGCTGGAGTGACCATGCTATTAAGCGAAAAAATATGGATTCGTTGTCTTAATTGCATAAAACTTAAAATTCCAGCGTCTACACCAAGCTGCCAATACATGGATATAACCCTGAAGTTAAACCATCATCCATAAATTATGTGTTGACGACAATAACAGGACGACAAATGCATCGCACAAGAACATAGGCTACGTTTTGAAAAAATTGGAGAGGGCGTTGCCCCACCCTCCCCTATAAGCGAATAAAGAAATTTGCATTTGTATCTTTGTATCGATTTGAGGTACAGAGATGAAATTCGATAGATATGTTGATGGGATAGGAAGAAGTAATCCTGAATAGTTTGGTTCAAATCGGTGAGGCCGATACCCCGCCTTCCATATGGGCCATAAAGAAAATTAGTTATATATTAACTTATTTTGGTCAAAAATAAATAGGGCGATACCCGTCCCCGCAAAATTAGTCATATCTTCGAATCCTTTTGAGATGCAGAGATAAACATTAAAATCGATGGGGCGATGCCCCGCTCCCATATAAACCATAAACCAAATTCGTCATATCTTTCCAGTCATTTGAGGTGCTGGGATAAAATTTGGTATTCATGTTAATAGGATTGGTAGACTTATTAAGCGATGCAAAAGTTTATCAAATCTTTGCATCCATTTGAGTTACACGATGAGATGTGGTATAAATGGAGAGAGAGGACTAATTGGCCGGTGTGATTCAGCTTTATCCTCCGGCTTTTCTGACTGGAGAATGATATGGATCGCTGCCTTCTTCGAATGGGCCTGAAAGCATTGGACACTCAACAATGCGTTTAAAATTAATGCGATATAGAGGATCACACATATCAGCAAGATCTTCAATGTCATAGCACACCCTGTCCATACGTGGCCTTGTTTTTCGGTAAGTCTTTGATTATGATCGCTATTTCTTTTTGGTCCGCCAGTTGATTGCTTCTGGGGTGCGTCTGGTTGTGTTATTTTGCTTCCTTCCTTGCCTCATTGATCGAAAAAACTCTTGATACCATTTGCACACATGAGGCCTCATGCATTTCCGGATGTGATGGTAATGTCCAAATCTAACAAAATTTGGTTATCGTCGACAGTATTCAGTCCTGGCAGCGATGGCACTATGCTATTTCTGTCACTTTCCTCATTCTTTCAATTATAACCGTTTGGCGGCAGAAAATAATGATATTAAATACATCAATAATTTTAACGCAGGTCTTTAGATTGATGAAAAACAGATTTTTTTTCGTCTTTGTTTATTGGGATATGGAGAGTGTCGAGTTCATGTCTTTTCAGATCGACCGTTGTTTCTTAATGGCAAGTGAAATGGTGCAGACCCCTAACTACTAATCTATGAGGCTTTTCCGTTTGAATTTGGTATGAATGGAATTCCAAACCAATAGTGTCCATTCGGGCTAGGAAAGAGCCTAATTGAATTTGATATTAGTGTTGTTCAAGACGGACACTTCCCCGACAAGCTTTTGCTCGTCATTGAGATTGGCACCATTGACAACTATTTTTGCGGCTTTCGTGGGCCTTTAAGCCGGTTATTTTCATTATTTTTAACCGCGAGTGGGTGATGTTGGTGTCTTCAGTGTGTTTTTGATGATTAGATGGAGCAGCAGCATCCGTGTAGATTTCAATATCGCTCCTTTCGACTTCATTATCATCACACATCTCATCATCTAAGGGGTCAGTATCATTATTGTCAGAATTATCGAGTAAGGGGAATCTATTAGAATTGCTTAATTCTTAATTCTACGGGTCCACCATTGGTCTAAAAGTGGACATCACATATCTATGTAGGAATGGGATATATTGCTGCATAGCAGCAAACACAAATGCAGCAATAACAAGGGAAAGATAAGCAAGCGACAGTGAGGCAAGACGAGACAAGACAGCAGAGAGGATAGAGAGACAGACAGCGACAGAGCAGCAGACGAGAAAAGGATTAAATAGCAGTGCGCTGCAGCAGAGCAGACAGTTGATGAGAGTCGCTCGTGCCGTTCAGTTTAGTTTATGGGAGTCGCTCGTGCCGAAGAGTTGGTGGTTGTCGTTGTTAGAGAACGGTTGATCGTCCGAGTTGTAGAGTCGTGCAGTTGTTGAGATCGGTAGCTTGTGTCGTAAAATAAATCAAAAGAAGATTAAAGTGAAGCTTATTAAGCAAGAAACAATTAAAGATATGTCGCTAAATAAGCTTAAGAATAATAAACTAAGTATATAATAATAAATAAATAAATCAAATAAACTATACAACTAAAATTAAACTAAAAACAAATGATAGTGTTTATTTAAAATAATATCACTACATCTATATACACATTTTAGACAGACATCGCAGGCCCTAAGGAGTATTCTGCATCAGCACGAGGATACGAGCTATATTCTTGTATCCGTCTGTATGTCTATTGCTGCGCTTTTTACGCAGTGTGAATGAATTAAAAATATTTCTACTATTATAAAGTTTGGACCTTGACATTGTGTGAAGAACAGTGATATGTATAACTGGCAGTAAACTTCCAACGCATTAAAGCCAAAAAGGGCTTTTTGTGTAACTTCTGGCGTCATCTGAAGCCACATATCGTCCAAGTCAATAGCTTTAATTAATAAATGGGTAGGTTCAACTTGTTCCAATATAATTTAACTATCTCTAAGTTCTATAATTATCCTTAATTGTACTGAACTATGTATATCGTTTAATACAATTCAATCGTATTACAGGAGATAATTGTTGTATATTAATAAATTGTAGATAGAATTACTCTCAATGAATATATAATTCAGTACACATCCATGTTTTCAGATTGCCATAAAAATTTAGTTAGATAATTTGTTTAAAGAAGATACCGTAATGTAGCCCTATTTATACAGTGAACTCATAATGAACGGAAAATCTTTCACATTGCGCATGTTCACTACTGTAAGACTTATTAGTGCGCAAAACGAATCGATTGTACACTTCTAGTATCAACATACATTGAAATAAGAAAATAATGCGAAGCAAACCATTCAACGCATGTTTTAAATAAATACCCACCCGCTTATGCGGAGGGTACAGCGGTCCGTGACCTTCCAGCTGGTTTTGTTTTGATGACAAATTGGTAAAATCGATTTGAACTGCGTAAAAAGAAGACGACTTCCGCTAGAAAGTGAAACTATTAAATTAAAACTTGTACAACAGTTTATTTTAGGTAATTAATAATCAAAAAATGGCGGAAGGCACCTACGAATACGAATGCATGCGGGCGGAGTTGTTGGGCATCGAAAAGCCCAATCAGACTGAATTCGAGAGAGTGCGTGCTGAACGTCTCCAGGAAAAAGAAAAGGAACAAGAGGCAGCCGAGGCCGCAGTAAAGACTACTAATTTCCTGTGGACTTAAAACGAAATTTAATAAAACTTTCGTCTACTTATACAGTTACTCGATGATCAGGAGGAGATGATGCGCAATGCTGGCGGAAAGCTGGACGAGCTTAACAGCATTTTGTCCTCGACACAGCAAAAATTGAATCGATTTAAACAAACAGCTTGTGGTAGCCTCACCAACATCTTTAGTCGCGGATCGATTGACAGAAGTGAGCCACCAGCGGATGCAAAGGAACCGAACGCATTGGGAGATTCACGAAAAGCTAGCAAATCCGATATGGACGATTCGACCAACGCCGACATAAACTCCGCTTTGGACAATCTTAGCGAAATGCAGCAGCAGGACGTGCAGCCCGTCATACCGACCGAGCGAATTCGCGCAGCCAAATTGGATATTCAAAAGAAAATGTCTTCTCATCTCGACAAACTCGATTCTCTAGTAAGCAAAGCCGACCACGCAGAGATCGCAATGACCGAGCAAACGAAAGAAATGCGTAAAATGGCCAAATAGTTTATTTTGCGGCCAATTATATTACGTTTTTAATACGCAAGTACGTAAAATCTTCGTTTTTCTTTGTGCATAATATCAATAACTATACTGTGTATCTGTATTCCGTATATATTCTCTCAAATATTATACCTGAATACCCTTTATAAGTCAGACGTTCTTTGTTTGAAAATAAAAAATCAACTTGACAGACTATTTCTACGTTTAAATTAAAGTAAAAATTACGAGTTTCTTTAAAATTCAATCTATACAATAATGAAGGTTTGGCACCGTAGACAATATTTCGAAGAAAAAAAATTATGAATATAGAAGAGAATAGCCTTTGCATTTTTGGTAATCATGTACAATAATTTAATAAAAAATCGATTTGATAAACCTACCAAAATTAGTACTTGTAACCACATTTTTTAAAATTATTGTAGAACTTCGCAAAAGTATATATCGTGTTGAACTTTAAGTTTCCCTCTATAAATTCGAAGGCAAAGTTATATGAATATACTATGTGTTTATTATTAGCTAAATCCAATAAATAAAATTAATTGTTGACAATGGAAATAGATGATAAATCCTAGAGTTTATTATTTTTTTGACAGGAGTGGGTCCGCATTTTTTTCGGAATCTGTTCTGACTTTGTTTTTAAACCTAAGTATAGGTTCACAATTAGTATGCAAAGGTATTATAAACTTTTCTGGAACTTTCCAACACCTTGAAGGGTCCAACGGAGACTTCATTACATAAATTTTTTACCGGTCTTTCGCATATACTTGTATATGAATGTGTAATATCCCATCCACTCTTAAGTGCAGCTCCAAAACTAGACAGCCACTCACGTTTAAGTTCAATTGGATTGAATTTGTAAGCTTGGTACACCAATATCGGTAATGGAGTATTTAAAATTAAATATATAAATTAGATATGTTTTATCACTGACAATAGTTCTTTTGAATCCCAACGGATAGATAGATCTTTCCTCACCTGGTCTTTCCAACGCGTGCCCGGTCGTCCTCTATTTCGGAGATCTCCAATTTAATTTGTGGCCCCCATGTAAACCATGCATCCTGGAGCAATTTAAATCCATTCGAATGACTTCAACAGGCCGGTACAGCTGCTGGAATCTCCAAGATAGACGAAGCTTTCTACAGCATTGAAGTTGAAGTTTGCGGCGCGTGAGAAGACACCAAGTACTTTGTCTTGTCCTCATTCACCGCTAGACCCATGAGCCGAGTCTATTTTTCAATCTCTGAGTACGCCTTGCTGACTCGTCGTTCGATATCGATCCTTTTGAAAGATCAAGCCCGACATATTCTGTATGTAAGGGCACTGGCGTAGGTTGTATTCCATTAGACGATTGAAAAAATCGCACGACAGAGCATCGTCCTGCCTAAAAACTCTCTTGGTATCAAAGGGGGCGGAAAGGTTTTTCCCCACCCTGACAAGAGTTCATCGGACCAAATCTTGTGTAAAAGTTGGTGCATACTACTGATCAACTCTTCGCCACTGGTCTTGAATTACTCATCATCATTAACTGGTGATTTTGGTGTCATTCTCTATCGGCGGAATTGTGCACTTCAAAGCCTCCAATTAGGTTAAAAAAATAATCTCAGTGATTTTTAGGCATCTGTAACCAGATTTCCATATTCGTTACTCCGGGTTTAAAACCTTCGGTCAGACGTTAGACCTCTTGATAAAATATTCGATCTTCATTTCTGTCATTGATGTTTTCACTGGTCACATACATATATCTTGAGAGGACTGAGAGGTTTCCCGGAGCAGTCGGGAGAGTGTCTTTGAAAAGGCTTTGGCGGCCTGTTCTGATTGCAGCTTGCCGAAGTTTCGTTACATGTTGGGACGAGCAAAGTGTACTACGCTGAGCGTAGTGCATACCTCGGCTAAGACAAGATGATGGACCTAGTCGATGTTGGAACCACGTAACGTTCGCAAGTCCAACATAAGTCAATCAAAACATGATCAATTTGATTGCGTGTAATTTGATGTGGACTCAGCCATGTAGCCTTGTGGACGTTGAGATGTTTGGGACAAGCTCGTATAGACGTTCCAAGGGCTCATAGAACTCCCCATTAGCATCGTCGTCCTTCTCTTCATTCGGGGCGTGCGCACTAATCAGGCTTATATTAAAATATTTAGCCTTCATGCGTATCATGGCTAGGCGCTCGACCGCATGCGTGTATCTGAAGACGATGCTACGTACTTTTCTACTCACCACGGAACCACATCCAAATTAGTGCTTACTATCATGGCAGCTATAGTAGATAGCACAGGATGCTTTTTTAGAACCCTGTCATATTCATTGCATTTTCTGGATTGCACTTGTGCAGGGTACAAAAACACTTTTATCCTTTTGGTTCCTGTATCTATTCAAATATTGCACTACACAATAAAAATGCGGTGTTCAGAGTATTCCGGCAAAACGGATGCAATACTACGATTTTTAAGCTGATCACATGATTATGTACCTACAATTATTTTATTCTTACACATAAAATTTTGAATGCCCTCGAAGAAGACAAATTCGAACCAAATATACAGAAAATGACCATAGAATACATTGACTTCATTTTTCTTGCAACAAATATAGATAATTTAGCTCAGTTCCATCTCTAGGATCTCAACGTTCAATATTTACTGATGACTGTTCTCGTTTTCGTTATTTTGAAGCTGATTTTGTCCGCAGCAATCTTCCTTAGGCGATCCGCAACGGTTGCATTTGTACCGATACCGAAAATTAGTGTTGAAACAGATTTCACACAGCCAGTCGGTTTTCAATGGTCGCCAAGTGCGTTCAGAGCGTTGCGAACGTTGCAACATGGCTTCGCTCCTCTTAGTCTTGCATCGGTTGCAATTAAGACGCCAGACAAAATTGCTATTGCGGCATAAACTGCAAACCCAGTTGTCTGCGGATGGGCGCCAAATTTGTCTGCGGTTACGGCGCATCGGCGGCTGAATATTGCGTATGTAGTCGTAGCGCACATTTCCCCCGTCATTCGAGACGTAGGCCTGCAAAACCTTGATTTTGTTGTCACCAAAAAAAGTGTCATTGAGCCACTCGATGGCTGCCTGTGCAGCGGTGGCCTCCACGAATGTGACCGTCGCCTCGCCACGCGAATGTCCAGTGAATTTGTTCTTGTAAGCGAAAATCTTCGGTTTACCGGTATCTTCATCTTTTTGAATATTACCAATCTGACCAAAAAGCTGCTCGATATCGTGTTTCGATACACTCGTCGACATACCAGTCACAAACACTGTCACTGGATCAACAACAAAATGTAAGGTCATCTCGTGCTCGTTTTTGTTTTGACCGTCCTCATGGTTTAAGGGGGAAAAATCAGTTGTAACTGCATTAAGGCCGATGTTATTGTAAACGCCATGATTTCCGCTGTAACGAGTGATGTTATGATTGCCAACTTCACGAGTGTGGACTTGTTCATAGGTCGACGGCATCAGTAGTACACTGGCATCTCCGCTCCCATTTTCTACCCCGCTGTGGTATAGTGACGCCATCTGCGGCACCAGTACTGGGTACTGTGTATAGCTTGAAAACACGTTCCCGCTATAGATTACGGCACCCTCTACATTAAATGCGACCAAACTATTATAAGCCATTGCCATACTACTATATTTATGTGTCCTGCCTGTGGAACTTTTGTTATAGAAAAATTAAACTCTGTTGTTGCAAATTAAAAAAAAGAATGAGCTATTAATTTCAAAAATTTAACCTGTAAATTTTGTTCTCATAGCCTGCTTCGAAAAGGATTTCGAGCGATAAACAAAGCAAAGAATAGCATGCAGTTAGGATGTCTAGCACCCAAAGCTATAATATATAAACAAAAATTATAATAATAATACCGTCTTCACCAAAAAAAAAATTTCTTAAAATGCCGCCGGCCCATAAACCGGAAAAAGTGACACGCGGTGTATGCATCGGGTAACTTGTTTACGTACCCGCTGAGATGATATATTAAAAAATGGCCCAACTTTAGGGATAGCCCACATAGAAACACACCAACTACAATATGAATGAATGGTGTTAAAACTTACGTTCAACCAATGTCTTTTGTTCTTTTTTTTTTTATAAATTTTATATATTTAATAGTTTTTACTTTTTGGGCTAGCCAAAATGCAAACGAACCGCTTTTTTATGTTTGAAATACTTTAATATTCAATCCGATATTGTAGTTTCTTACGAACGGACGCCTAACACATATCCAATATTTGTTTCTTTTGTTTGGATATATTTCGTGAGAAGCCACTGTTTCTACGTATTGGCATTTCAGTGTTTTATATTTCAATTTTGCTGCTTCCGTGTCATACATTCTTATCTTATCCCTCTGCTAAACGGCTGATTCTATTTATAAGAAGGCTTCACTAAACTTTTGATTATGGCTAAGATTAGAGTATAATCTTATTTTGAAATTTTTAAGTCGTTTCTCCTTTATTGGATCGTTTAGATTCGATCAAAAAGTATTTGTGATGCGGAGCAATGATAAAATATTGTCTGCGCCAAATGTTTGCTTCCTTCATGTGCTCAATTTTCTTTTTAATATTACAAAAGGAACTTTAAACGTACAATATTATAAATATTTAAAAAACGTTTATGTACAACAAACCTTATATAGACACGTAATATGTAGTTTTTAAGGCAACTCCATCACCAAACATCACACAGCGTTAGACGGGATGCGATTGACAATAATTATAGAGATGAAGCGAAATATTACATAGTAGCAATTAATTTAGATCAATCTAATGTAAATAAGTAATGTTTTTTGTGTCTGACACGAATTACAGGTGCTTAACTACGCTTGTGACTCGCCGGGATCGGTCATTATAATGCTCTGCATGCTTGGTTCGGATTCGGAACGTTTGTGCGTACGTCTATTAATCATTCGCTTACATCGTTCCTTCTGCGCATCGGCGCTGCCTGCGAATTTTGTCGATGAGTTTGAGACGCAATCATCCGATTTGAATAACTGAAGATCAGGTTCACTTCGAGCCAGATCGTCTTCCTGATAAACACTACAGCCACCGGTCGGGACAACAACATTCGAATTGTTCGTTTCAAGAACGTTTTCGTTAAGACAAACATCGTCGAGGTCGACATCGCTGTTTGAAAAAAGGGCTGTAGCACCCAGTTCCAGTGAATGTGTTATATCCAAGTCGATGTCACTGGCTGATATCTGCATTTGCGATTTCTTGGAACTGGTAGTCGATATGGGACTTCGGTCAAACTCGAAACTACTATGCGCCAAGGGCACGTCTTCGATTGTCTTCGAACGCTGGAGCAAAGGGACATCGCTGCGCAGAGTACTGGTTCCAAATTGAACTTGCACATTAGAGACATTCGACGGGATAGGCACATTATTGGAAGTCACACTTGCGGCATTATGTAATGTAGTGTTAGTGATGTGAACGCTGCCTATAGGTGGCATATTCGTCATGCTACTCGGCGTTGAATTGCTTCGTTCATCCTGATGTTCTTTCATCAGTTTACAGGCCTTTCCCAACGCACAAATGGTTAAGCAGATTCGTAGGCCTAGGACGAAAAAGTATGCCAAGGCAAAAAGTAGCCAAGCCGCGCAATTATCAAAAGAAACTGCAGAATAAATGGCTTTGATGAGTACCACGGCCAGCGGAAAAGGTATGAAGCCCATTCGTCGCGCCACTAAATCTGAATGATCCGAAAAAGCATGCTTCTGACGGGTTTGCGTCATATCGTAGGCCAAGCTAGTGGTGTACTCACGATATATACTCTCTGGCAACTCGTTAAAGCGAGTAATGAATGCGTGTTTTATCCAATCAATTAGAACTTCAGTAGAGAGCACTGCAAAGCAGTCCGGTAACATTTCACAGAACTGCATAAGACTCCAATCGAACTCCTTCATAGTTTGTATCAGCACAATGAAAAGTAGCACCGACAAATGGAAACGCTCTCTCACATCACTGCAGGAAAGTTGAAACAGATTATTCTTGTCAAATTTTTTGAAAACGGAACCCTTCAACTCAACGAAGTTGTTAGAAATCATAATAGTGAGCAGTCCTTTGTTGTTTGAGTTGACAGCCACGTTTAGTGTGGTAGCCTACATGTGACATAAACACTCAATAAAGCAATAGTGGTTAACATAATTACAATACGTACCTGAAACATAATCAACACACTGTGCAATGCCACATAGAAAAGCGCAAAAAATATGTGCGTGAACAAACCGAAATGTCGCAACTTTGAAGTCTTTTGCTCCGCCGCTGTCCAGAAGAGTGCATCAATACTGTCCTGCCCGAAAGCGGAGAGCAACCGGTCGCCAACCTCGAGCATGTTATAGAAAATGTATAACTTGATTATCGATTGCGACTTAATTATGTGATAGACCCGATTGGTATCCACACTGAGCATCACTAGAGTTACTGCTATCCATATGGAACCTTTTAGCAAATCACAGATCTCTGCAGGCATTAGTAACCTTGATGTGCCTCTTCGTATCCGCAATACCTTGGCTACGATTCGCGTCAACACTGACCAAATGGCAAGCACGAAACGAACCGGTAGGAAGGTGTGTATGTACAGAAATGAGTCGGCACATTGCATTATGCCATATATCATAAACCGTTCAACATCACGAGGAATACGTATAAAAGAATAGATCTTTTGACGGCGTGCCGAGTACCGCTCTTCGTCATGGTCCAATATGTAGCCGCGTGTGAGTTCAACACGACAAAAATCAAAAAAAGATGGTGTTTCCTCTATCGACGCCACAGCCGCCACTGGACTGGTCGTTGCAGCTGTAATAATACGAAATTTGTTTAAAAATCTAACCATCACTTTCATTTCAATGGTTCTACCAATATTTTGTCGATGAACGTAGGCACCCGAACCCGACACTCCTGAACCAACATCCCGAACACATTCCGGATGTGCCGACTTTAACTGTGTTTGTTTGCGTCGCGTGTCTGTGTTTCCTTTATCGTAAATTTCTTCAATGCGGCTTTCTAATGCCGATGTTTCGCCACGAAAGCGCAGCTTCTTCGTTGGCGTTCCAGTAATCCCAGTCGAATTCATTGTAAACCAGCTTTGTTTTGTTTTTTCTTCTTACCATTGCCGCCAATATTGCCAGTCACACAATGTAGTTACACTGCTAAATTCGTTAGTGATGGGGCAATGTCTCAATTAGCGTAGTAACATTTTATCTTCATTGTAGAAGATATCTGCACCTTTATATCTTTTCTTGATCAGATCGATGTTGTGTAATATTTTAATAGTAATTGCCTAGATTTTCATATACTGGATGGATCCTTTTCTAGGAATATTATGATGTTTAATATGGTGTTGGAATGTTTTCAGCACTCAGATTAGAAATAGAGCATTTGAATAACGAAAATTAAGATTTATCAGACGCTGATAGTCCAGATGCTTTTGTATGGCGAAGAGCATAAACCCTGTTATACTAAGATGAGTCTTCGAGAAAAAGACTGCCAAATACAACTCTAATATGTCGAAGTTTCGGTCCCGTGTGAACCATGAGCTGTATAAGCTATTCGATGAGATGAGCGTAGTCCAGCCTATCAAATTCCAGGGTCGCAGTGACGTCATCTTATTCGAATGGAAAACAGTTCTCCAAAATACATCGTTTATATTGGGGCCCCAAGTTAATTGGTGGTAGGCGCAATAGAGGACAACCGAGCACATATTGGAATGAGCTGATGATTAACAACAAAAACATAGCAGATACTGTGCCTTCCTAAGTGCGGCCATGATCGAAAGATAGTTGTAGAACCAGCTTAGTAGCACACTGTGAAATCTTTAATGGTGAAACCATTCAAATGTTTAAATCCGCTCCGAACTCGTGCTATGCAGGAACATAAGAAACCATTTTTAAAGTCATGCTGCTGCGAGATTTTATATTTATATAAGATATTTATTTTGTTTGTGCTTCTGCTACGTAACGTATGATATTCTTGTTGGAATTAAAAACGTAATTAACACGTATTACGTTCATAGCACATACATATTACATGGTATTGCTCATTTCACAAATACAATAGATCGTTGTTTATCCGATATTTTCAAATTGCATGTAAAAAAAGGTGACAACATATGCATATCAGCAGAAATATTCAAGACAAACTATCCATATATATGAAATACTATTATATAATGTACAGAAAAAATGCCATTAAAATTTTGCCATTGCCGCTCTTGAAACCTGAAAATTAAACGTAGTCAGCTCGAATTCAAATTTAACGACAACAGCGCGTCATGACAGCCCTCTATACTGCATCGAACAGATGGTTTTAAACAATCGGAAAAACTTCGATAATATACAAAATCGATATAGTCCAAGCTATCGAAGTAGTCTAAAAAACATACTCATTGGTTAATATAGCGCGTTTTTTGTTTTCGCGGGAATTAGACAAGAAAAATTAATAGCGCTACATACATATTAACATAATCGTTCAACTTTACAGTGTTTACTAAAAAACTTTTAGTGGTCACACCAAACACATACTCCTCCAAGAAATATCAAAGCTGTACTAGTAGGCCTCGTTTGTTGTTTTGAGTAATCAACTGGATCTGTAAGCGGCACATCAAAACGAGCAGAGAACAATAGCCACAGCTCTTTTTGCGCACTCTTATGATTGTTTATTTATGTACTATGCCTTTGGTTGACGCGCAAAGTTGCTTTAAACCATAAATTTGATGCAGAAGCAACTACTTTAAATTGCGCAAAAAATTGAGCATATTGGTTTCAAAGTACGCAGTAACAATGTCGGATTCGGAGGAGATATACTCTAGCGACGAAGAGGAGCAAGTTATACCAAACTCACCAGGTAAGCAATGGCTCTTTAAATTTGAATGAGAACACAGTTTTTTCCTTTGCATTAGCACAAACCGAATCGAACGATAACAGCAGCTATGAGGAGGCATCAGGAAAAGATGCAGATGTAACTGTTGAGGACACTGAATCCAGTGACGAAAGTATTATCGTAAATAGACGCAAAAGCAAGACAAAGCGACGCGTTATAGTAGACGATACGGATTCAGATGACGATGAAGAAATGGAATTGGAACAGCGAGCATTTTCACCACGCACTCGGATGAGTATTACCGGCATACGGCCGGAGGATCTTTCTGATGGATCTAGTGAGATCGATTACTCGGAATCGGAAAGAGCATCATCCGAATCGAGAAAATCGCCTCTATCAAAAATTTCCGAGGGTTCTGAGAAGACTAAAAGCATTAGTGACACTGGCGATGAAAACGAAAGCGGGAATAAGTCCAAGTTCAACTCCTTTATTGAAGATTCTGCAGACGAAGCTACAACCATAGAAAGTTCTTCTATTCAATCTGCCGATGTTTTGGGTAATCTTTAATCTGAATACACTGATGTGAATTGACTTAATTTTTAATGTTATTCTTCTTTTAAGGATCTGTTATTGAGAAATCGCCTCGATATAGTACACACTTTGCCTCGGACATTAAAGATAAATTGTCGTCAACATTATTTATGACGCCTCGTAAACTAAAATCAATAACAGAATCGGATGACAGCGATGTTATGATCTTGAGTAGCAAAAATAAAACAATTGAGATTTTAAGTAGTGAAGATGAACAAAGCCAAGATAAGGAAAATAAAACAAATATCTATCCACCCGTGGAGACGAATGTTGCCACAAAGGCGACCAAGATGGGTGGTGAAACTGCTGTCCTAGCAAGCAATAATCTCATGCAGCCGACAATTATGGCAGCCATTAAACAACAATCTCATTCAAATGTAAAAAGTCAGGATTTTAAATACGTTTCACAGGAATTCTTTAACAAAGAACTACGTAAATTTGAAGAAATGAAAGTGGAGTGTTCTAGCGCCGAAAAGCTTTTTGATAAAGTAGCAGGAAGTCTACCAGATGGAGGGCGTCAGCTAAAGGCACGTATAGAACGCTTAGGTATTGATTTGGCGATTAAATCAAAATATATCGCTAGCTTGAGGGTTGATGATGGAAACCAACTTCAACCAAAGCAAAATGAACGCCGTGCATTTTTCAACTCTGATGCACCGAATTGGGATGACCTATCATCAGCAGTAAATCAGGTGCAGCCTAAACACACTGGAACCCAAGGCATGGCCACGTTTACTGCCGAGAAAGCGTTAACCGTTGATCGTTTGAAAGTAAGTGATTTATTATATTTTTTTTCTAATAAATTTTATTTTGTAATATGATGAATACTGTTAGAACGGATATCTGACTAAAACATTTGAATTACAACCAGGCAATTGGCTCGAATTTGTTTGTACGAGTTACTGTACATCAAATTTATTATGACCGACTGGCAAATTCAAGTTTAGTGATTAAAGCCATTTTTACACAAATTTCTGATGCAATACGCAATAATATTATTTACCTTATTTACAAACAGATTACTACAAAAATTTTCTGTTATTTTAGGATCTTCATGGGTCATTAAAAAATTGTCCAGCTGACGATGTGTTGGCCGATGATCCAAAAGGTCTTAAAGTTAATTTAATGGACCATCAAAAACATGCACTAGCCTGGATGGGGTGGCGCGAGCAGCAGAAGCCTCGGGGAGGCATATTGGCCGATGATATGGGTCTTGGAAAAACTCTAACCATGATTTCAATGATATTGGCTTCTAAAAATCTTGATGAGGAAGAACGTGCCGAAGGTGATAAAGAAAGCAGTGAGAGTGAAACAGAAGAGGACGAGAAGGCTACATGGACTTCGAAAGGTCGCCGTGATTGTAAGTTTATTTTGTTTATACAAATTTTGCGGTCTTATATTTGGTTCAATTTTCGTGTTTATGTTACGATAGATTACAAAGGAGGCACTCTGGTTGTTTGTCCAGCCAGCTTGTTGCGCCAGTGGGAGAATGAAGTTCAAACAAAGCTCATACGCCATAAGCTCACCGTATGTGTTCATCACGGCCAAAGTCGTGAAACGAAACCGAAGCATTTACGCACCTATGACATGGTTGTAACTACTTACCATATAGTTGCAAATGAGCACAAAACTATGGGAGCTCTGTATGGCATGAAGTGGCGGCGCATTATTCTCGATGAAGCTCATGTAATTCGCAATCACAAAGCACAAACTTCATTAAGCGTTTGCGGTTTGCGAGCCAAATATCGCTGGGCTTTGACCGGCACACCTATACAAAACAAGGAGATGGATGTTTATGCGCTTTTGAAATTTTTGCGTTGTTCACCGTTTGATGAACTCTCTCATTGGAAAAAGTGGATTGACAATAAAAGTGCAGGAGGTCAACAGCGTTTGAATATGCTAATGAAGTCGCTCATGTTGCGCAGGACAAAGGTTCAGTTGATAGACTGTGGCAAGCTGCAGAGTTTACCCAATAAAGAAATCAAGTTGATTGAAGTCACTTTGGATAAAGATGAAATGAACGTATATCAAATGATTATGACCTACTCGCGTAGTCTGTTTGCACAGTTTCTGTTTCAGCGCGCCGAACGTAATACAGATTTATTGTATAAAGAAGATGGGAAACGGCCAACATTCATGCAGTCAAAAGATCCGAATGGTGCCTACTACAAAGTGCATCAGAAATTCTCTCGAATGCATCATGGTGCAAAGGAAGTCAAATCGCATGAGATTCTGACATTGTTGTTAAGACTGCGTCAAATTTGTTGTCATCCGGGCTTAATTGATGCGGTAAGTATACAAACTTAACTCATAATTGTTCTAAACTAAAATTTCAATTTGACGTAGATGCTTGAGAGCGATGAAACGCATCAAATGCAAAGTGATAGTGACAAGGAACAGCCGGAAATCGATTTACTTGCGCAATTAAACAAGTTAGCTATAGATGATCAATCTACATCGTCACATGGATCGATGTTGCATAGCAGCATGGAAGATGATAAACCAGAAGATGCTCAAATGGCCAAAGCGTCAGCGCGTGTACTGCAACGAAGCAATCCTGTGTTTGATTTAAAACGCCCATCTTCCAAAATGATTAAAGTATTAGCGACTGCACAGAATGTTCTTTCGCAAACCTCTGACAAGGTTATAATCGTATCACAATGGAC
This sequence comes from Leucophenga maculata, assembly GCA_035044805.1. Taxonomy (NCBI): domain Eukaryota; kingdom Metazoa; phylum Arthropoda; class Insecta; order Diptera; family Drosophilidae; genus Leucophenga; species Leucophenga maculata. The sequence goes on along the minus strand of JAWNNP010003842.1, from coordinate 1,069,844 downwards.
CAGCGTGCTGTCAATACTTAAACAGCACTTGAACCATGTAGGCGTTCAGACACTATCGTTGGATGGTACTGTACCAGTTAAAAATCGACAGAACATCGTAAACGAGTTTAATGATTCAGGAAATTCGAAACGCATACTGCTTCTCTCGCTGACAGCGGGTGGTGTAGGTCTAAATCTAGTTGGTGCAAATCATTTATTGCTTATAGACTTGCATTGGAACCCGCAATTAGAAGCACAAGCGCAGGATCGCATTTATCGTGTCGGACAAAAAAAAGCTGTTACCATCTACAAATTTATGTGTACGGATACGGTAGAGCAACGAATTAAAGCTTTGCAAGATCAAAAATTGGAGTTGGCAAACGGTGTGCTGACCGGCGTTAAAACCAACGGTGCTAAACTAACTATTGATGATCTCAAAGGTCTTTTCGGTTTGTAATGTGAGATTTCCTTCAATGTACTATATTTAATGTAAGAACGTTCTTCTATATTACACAATAATTACATTCCAATATGGAAATAAAAATGTATTATTAAATTTATATTTAAATTTTAATAGACAAAAATCAAACATTTTTCAAAAGTCAAAAAATAAACACTTTCAGGCGAACAGCAGAAGAGGCTTAAATCCCGCCGAAATAGCCACTATACTTTTAACATAAATTATAATTGACAAGAAAAATTATCCATACGCTGACAAAGTATTGAACCTACTTGGGTGTCTCGCCCACAATTCCACTTTGGTCCTTTATATTTAAAAAAAAGTTTTTTCACGTTTATATTATATTAGATTTATCCTATTATAAAATGTTTTAACATTTATAATTAAATTGATATTTTACAGTTTAATATAGTTCTCAAAATATTTATTTACCTGATCATTCCATCGCGTGGCCGGTCGTCCTCTATTTCGGCGTCCTCCAATCAAGTTTGGAGTTGGAGTTCTTTCATCCATTCGAATGAGGATATCAGCCCAGTGCAGCTGCTGGATTTTTATGCGCTGGACATAGTCAACCTCACTGAATAGCTCTTACAGCCAAAAATCCTGCGGAGATTCTTCCTCTCAAAGACTTCCAACGCTGTTTTATCTGACTTAATCACGGTCCATGCTCCTGCGCCATATAATGGGACCGGGAGTATCAGCGTCTTATAGATCTTGGTTTTTTGTCTTTCGAAAGAAAGCGTTACTTCTTATTTGCTTCCACAGCCCAAAATAGCATCTGTTGGCAAGCGTGATTCTTCGCCTGATCCCCAGGCTGACGTTGTTGTTGCTGATTATCCCGGTTCCAAGTTAGACGAAGTTTTTTATAACACTGAAGTTGAAAGTCTGGACCGTCACTGACCGTCCAAGACTTCGTCTTGTCCTCATTCACCGCTAGACCCATGAGCCGAGACTGTTTTTGAATCTCTGAGAACGCCGTTTCTGCGTATAATAACAAAATAATAAAAAAACTAATAATAAAAATAAAAAAATAATAATAAAGACTAATAATAAAAAAGACTATTAAGTATGCAGAGCTAACAAACTTTGACAAAGATTATATACTATCTACCACACTACTATTATCGGACAATTATGGGCACTTCACTATTTCAGCATCATATAGTCCTCCAAGACACACCATATCTGTAGACCAATATATACAATATTTTGGTACTCTTGGAGACAGGTACATTGTAGCAGGGGACTTTAACGCCAAACACGCACAATGTGGATCTCGCCTAACGAACACAAAGGGAAAAAATTTGTTAAAGGCGATTCAAAAAATTAAAAGTATTCACTTAAGCACGGTATATCCAACATACTGGCCGTCAGACTTAAATAAATTACCGGACCGCGTAGACTTCTGTATAATAAAAAACTTTAATGGAAACAAATTTCAGTTAAAGTCAAGATTTGAATTGTCACCAATAGAGATAATATATTTGTTAACAGCACAACTCGTTCCTGCTCCATCTCACATGACTAACCGCAAGACTGACTGGGATACTTTTCGCGAGCATTTAAATTTACATCTGGACATGTATATACCGCTCAACACTCCTGACAATATAGAAAGGTCAATTATATATCTAAATTACATTATTAACTGCTTTCAAATCAACTCCTAGTCTTAAGCAAAACATCAATTCACAACTTAGTTCCCCATATAACCGACGCCAGATAGAACTGAAAGGAAAACTTCGCAAGTCATGGCAAGCGACAAGATCACCGCACATTAAGAAAAAACTGAATAAGGCAGCGAAAGAACTAAAAGAAGCTTTACAAAAACTTAAAAACGAAGCTGTCACAAAGAGCTACCAGAAAAGGCTGTCTAATTCACATGTAAAATATTTAACTGAGTTTTAAGAATGGAACATTTCCCGAAATTGTTGGAGATAGCGGTTATTATACCTTTAGCGAAACCCGGGAAAGATGCTACACAATCATCATCCTGCAGACCAATTAGCCTTCTATCAATACTCTCCAAAATATTCAAAAAAATATTATTAGTTCGTCTTGAACCAATCATTGGATCGCAACGTTGTATTCCAGACCACCAATTCGGCTTTCGTCGGAAATACTCCACGATGCAGCAGGTACACAGAGTAACAAATAAAATAACTGATCTAGAAGCTAAAAAGTTCTGTATAGGCGTTTTCCTGGATGTAAAAAAAGCATTAGACAAGGTCTGGCACGAAGGCTTGTTAATTAAATTAAAAAAAAATTTTACCATACCAACTCTTTAATATAATAAAAAGCTATTTAAACGAGAGACTGTTCTTAATAAAATATAATGACGAATATTCATCGTTGCGACCCATTAAAGCTGAAATTCCACAAGGAAGTGTCTTGGGACCCTTGCTTTACAGCCTCTATACATCAGATATTCCAGCCCCTAGTGATGGATCAGCCATGTTAACTACTTTCGCAGACGACACAATAACTATATATGCACATAAAAATTTAATGACTGCAACAATTACACTACAACATATGTTAGACGAAACATCAAACTGGTTTGGCAAATGGATTATTAAAATAAATGAATAAAAGACGATCCATGTAATATTCACCACAAAAATCAGATATACTCCTCATCCACTTAAATTAAATAATAAAGAAATTCCTATTAAAACTCATGCAAAATACCTCGGAATGTATATTGACATCAAAATTACTTGGAATTATTATGTACAACAGAAAAGGGATCACATAAAACTGAAATTCAGGCAACTATATTGGTTTTTAAAAAGGAATTCGTTACTGACGACAGAAAACAAGCTTCTAATATACAATTGGTTGAAACGTTATGCGTGATTTGTCTGAAACCATCCGCAAAAAAAAAAAGCGAGAAAGGTGGCGCAATAGTTTAATAGAAGAAAGAATAAGAGACCATCAAGCAAATCAGACTTAACAACTTTTCTAGGATGAAAAATCTTTGAACTCGACGGGATCACTTTAAAGGGGATGAATCAAAAAAAGTAAAGTGCTTCACCTATATAAACACACTCTTGAAGTGAAACTGCTGAACAAAATTTAATTAAGTTTTAAAATAGTCAGCAGAGATGTGTTCTATAATATAATTCATTTATTTCATTATTTCGTGTTACAAAAGAAATGTAAGTGGATTATGATAACTAAAATTAGATACAAACATTGGTGTGTCTAACGTGATTAAATAGCGTGTAAATATAGCGTCTATCGTTGCTCCATGTTTTGTTGTTAATTTTGTCGAATCACTTGACATGGGCAAATGTAATTTCTCTTTGACAAAATTTAATAGTGATATGATGATTTTTTGGCAAAATCTATTGAAATCTCCAATGAGAATTATAGGGATTTTTTCTAGGCCAAATTTAACAATTTAAGCTACTTCAAATGAATATAAAAGAATTTTCTTCTTCAGTAAATTATCTATTTGCTATAAACCTTTCTCTCTCACCTCTCTCGCGATCTAACGTTTTTTTAGCTTACAAGGGAGAAGATATTCATGGATTGTAATTATTTCACCATGCTTATTTTACCATTTTTATTTCACCATGCACAAAACCAAACAGCAGCAACAACTGCCAACGCTGTTGGCACCAAATTACAATTCAAGCCGACTTTGTTTTGTTTTCAGTTACCAATCGCGGTAACAAAAAAGCACTGTGTTGACAAAGATGACATCGAAACCCAGTATAATCAAGATCCCAAATAAATACATGTTTCTTGATGAAAGTGAAGTTAGTTCACCACATCGACCAATGGTACACCTAGCTCTGCATTTGCGTACTGAATATAGGATGATAATTTTTGTGACTTCAAGTCGCAATTGTTGCATGTGCGAGAAAAACAAGCACCTAAACCACGGTAGCCAGAGCCATTTGTTGAAGATTCGAGTAATCTTACAATCATATCAGATAATTTCGTAATGAATCATGCATGCCTGCAATGTACGGATGCCCGTCATTTATTTACGAGCGCTAATTGGTGAGTTTTACGATGCCATTTATACCGGACCAGCAACAATGATCCAAAGTCAATGATGGTCAATTGTTTACTACGCCACTGCAGTACTGTGCGCACATTGTGGATCGCTTTGACTGTATGAGTCTACAAGATCCGAACCTAATTACGCATCATGAATGAAACAGTGTAGCTGAAAGTAATCATTAATTTGGTAGAATTTTATTCTGCAAAGTCGGAGCAACGCTTGCTTTAGCCTCGGTTAGTATTGAAAATCGGTGCAAATAGCATAGACAACACAGTAGCAGCTACTCAACAAGAAATGTCACTATGTCAATATTGACGCAAAATGCCACGCATATTTCGAAAGTAGGTAGTGTTGCAGATTTATCAAGCTTTTATTTAGTATATTTGATAAATTTATTCTAGGCTTAAAAGTAGTTAACACAACTGTCTGGACGTCCAATTAAATCTACATACCAAGATGGCAGAAAGACTTAGAAACTTACGCTAAATCCATTTATTACAATAATTTAACAATTATAGAATTTTTAAAACAGTTTACTGGCAATAAAAAATCAGCAGTGGACGACTAAGCACCAGTAATGTTTAAGCCGATTTAACTAAGCACCAATTTCATGCGATTTAAATTATCGGATTTGCTGCTATACCTCGAAAAAATTAGATTTTAAACCAAGTCAATGACACATTAGGTCCAATTGCGTTATTCAATACTCATGGTGAATTATGGTCTGGAGAACTGGATTGTAAATATCTTATGGGATACGATCTAAGATAGGGATGGTTTCTTCCTTTACTTTATTATTACGATAATATGTGTGTTTTTTGTTATTAGTATTAGTGTTGGCGTGAGTATCTTTATGTCTCAAAAATATATATAATTGTTGATTTCCAGATATCGATATGAAATTGGATATGGAGTCTTATTTATAGTGTCACGTCCATTCTCAATTAAAAATTCGATGTTTCCCGTTGTCCAGATGAAAATCACAGTATCGTTTAAACTTAAAAGAATTCAAATCATTATTTCAAATGTTCCATATGAAAGGAAACATCGGATACCACATATTTTTGATTAGATCTACGAAATACATTCGCACTCTATCCATATGAATCTAATCTAGATTTTGAGATAAAGATCTAAAACTGGATTTGGAAACTCGTTATGTTTTGAAGCTTTACATAACAAAACGCTCTATAAGAAAACAAATGAAAGCAATTAAACAAAACCAAATATCTTTTTGTAATATAAAATTGGTTTTGAAATTGACCCATTACATACGAAGGTGATTGTAATTTTATACAAATTGAAGTATCAATAATAAAAGTTAATATTGGATAAATTGTGAGTTTATATCGTTATAATGAGTAGAGGCTTCAATAGCTCAAATATAGCATATTTGCAACAGGAGAACTTGGCATAGACGAGACGAGTTATTATGTCAATATTTTTGTCACCATTAGGAATTTCTTAGTGGGAGGTTCGTCTGGTCCTTGCTCTATAATACACCAAGCGGTTTTAGCGGCTTAAAGTATTTTATTAATTAACCGGCTCATGTGCTTCTATTAAATGCTACATGCTGGTGTGATTAAGATCTACATATGTGGACCATTTTATTGGGATTACCTTAAGAACCATTCACACAGTTTAAGCAACAAAAATGTTTTTCACACAAAATCTAAAAAGGAGATAGTTCTTGTAGTTGTTTTGACTCGTTCATTTATACACTAACAGCAATTATCAAAAAAATCTGGTGCTACCTATGAAGTATAGCACATTTTTAAAATATTGTATTTTGTAGACCGAATACAGTTGCAGTTGGAAGTCTTCGAGAGGAAGATTCTTCGCACGATCTTTGGTCCTATTAGTGTCGGCGACGAGTTTAGGTCCCGTATGAACCGCGAGCTGTACGAGCTATTCGATGAGGTTGACATAGTCCAGCGCATAAGATTCCAGCGGCTGCACTGGGCTGGGCACCTCATTCGAATGGACGAAAGAGCTCCAGCACGCATGGTTTAAATGGTGGGCCCAAACTTGATTGGTGGACGCCGACATAGAGAACGACCGGGCACTCGATGGAATGACCAGGTATGGAGAGATCTCTCCGTACTTGGCATTCAGAACGACTGGCGCCAGCGCGCACAGGATTATGGACGCTGGCGCGCTTTCCTGGACGCGGCCATGACCGGCAGACGGTTGACGGTCATTTAAGTAAGTAAGTAAATACAGTTGCTGGTTGAAGTATGTATATTCATCGCATTGAGCCGTGAAATACCGGGTTGTTTTGGTGTTTAAATAGCTTAAAATTTGTTTGTCTGTTTCGTACACATGTAAATGCTTCCTCTTTGCTACAGCTGTGTCTTGCCATTCCTATGTTTATATAGCCGGCAAGCACGATAAATGAAGCAAAGGCAACAGCTGTTATGTGGAGAGACTGACAACGCACGTTCTCTTGGTTAACCGAGAGAGCTACTAATTTTGACGTTTTGGTTTGATACAATACAGAAAAACAATTACGGCAAATAATTTATTCAATACGGTTTATTTAGCTTAACTATGGAAATTGCCGAATAAATTTCGCTCGGAGTACATTTTGCGTAGTACTGTGAAAGTAAAATATGGGTGAAACCGCGCCGACCAGAACACCAGCGCCATCACCCACTGATGAGTTAGTAGGAGGGGTAGGCAATTTCAATGGTCCCCGTAAGGTGGAGGTTGTAATAATTGGAGCTGGCATGGCCGGATTATCGGCCGCAAATCATCTTCTGCAGAATGGCTGCGACGACTTTTGCATTCTTGAGGCCCGGGGACGGATCGGAGGACGTATTGTGTCGATTCCCTTGGAATCCAATCAAAAGGTAAACACGCGCCACCACTTAGATTATGTAAGTCACCTGCAGAAAGATAGACAGGCAGGATTGACTAAACAAGTTGCGATGTAGCTTTGAATCTCGAACAATTGTACCATGAGAGTTCGCCGTTAACTAAACAAGTTATCATACAGATTTTTACATTTCAATTAAAAATGTTCAAATATTTATATAATTTGCTGCAATTGGAACCGGAACATTCCCTTGCCTTGCCTTCGATAATCTTCACATTTAAAACTAAATTTTTGTTTTTTTTCTTGTTACTCAAAGTGATGTCGTCATCGCTGCACACTCTGCAATTTAAATAATTTGACTACATATGTGTATGTGTGTCCTTGCCTGAGGTCCGCCTGATGCATTGCTGCCAACTGCTTGCAGTTTGTTTACGGAAGTGCAATAAAGTTTGTAAATTGTATATGCCACCTCAAATCAGAATCTTGTTTTTTTTTATATTCAATGTACTTTTTTGTTTAGAAATAGTGTAATTTTTCGTAGTTCAAATGAAATAACATTTCAATCACATATCCAAAATATAAAAGGTGGATGGTTAGAGTGATTAAATCGCTGAACCAATGAAATATTTAAATGATTCTACTTCTTCAGACTTTTGATACCAAAACATATGAAATAACAAGTAAGAAAATCACAGTCGGGCGTAACCGACTGTAAGAGGCCCTGTACCAGTGCAGGTCGCCTAACAAACACATTAAATGTTCCCCAAGCTTATGACCAAACACATGACCACTTCTCACTGCACGACTAAGTGCCTTTTAAACCATTTTTTTATGTATGAAACGAAAAGGGGGGTCGCTCAAATTCAATTGCTTATAAAATCGTCATTTATTATCCGATTTTGATGAACTTTTCGGATTTTTGCTAAGAAGGACGATATCTCTATACTGGCATACTTACTTTTTACTATTTTTACCCTTGGGGGTGATTTTATGGGGAAGGGGGGAGGGGCAAGTTTTTAAAATAAACTTGTAAAATTCCGGAGCAGTCCTAGTCGAATGCAAAAAACACGAAGTATCTATCTATTACCGTTTCCGAGATCCTTTCGTTCATACGGACGGCCAGACGGACAGACGGACATGTCTATATCGACTCCTCTATCGCTCCTGACCATAATGGGGGTAACTTTGGGGGGTCTCCGATTATTATTTCTACCTGTTACATACATTTGCACAAAACCAATAGGCTCTTGTACCTTCGGTACAGGGCCTAATAATAAACATTTCAACTCATGTCCACATAACACATACAAAATTGTTATACTCTTTACGCAGAAGGTTAATTGTCTACAATTTAGTCCCAGTTTTGCAACGTAATATAGAAAATATTGGAGACCATAAATTATGTATATTCCTGATAGTAGCCAATAGGTAGACCGATAGGTAGCCAATGATCACTAGAATATAAAGCTTTATACAAAAATACGATGTAACTTAGATTATTATTAAAATAAAACTAGCAGACTCGCGCGCTTCGATGATTTTGAGCGCCTAAAAAATCATAATTTGTTCGTATGAATGAAAAATGAAATACTTTTATTGTCATGACAAATTTATTGCTATGATTTGAGATACACTTAATTTTTTGTTTTGTCGGCGGCACAATGAATAAATAAATCCGTTGGTATTCCTACTAGTCATCACGCTACATACAAATAACTATGCGAAAATATAGGATTCTGCAAATTTATACCACAAACTTGAATGGTCTGGTCTTGTGATTTATTTATGGTCATAGCAAAAGCTCGAATGGGAAACTGTTGCTTAAACCATTGTCACCACGGAATTTCCCAGTCAATATAGTTACTTGCTCATAACTTTTTTTAGTTAGTCGTGTACCATTACAAAGTCGAGGTGGATTAAGATTTCGCAACATAATAACAGTTTCTCCAACTTTCAATTGTAAACAGTGTGGAGGTGGGTTATTCCGTTGTTCCGACCGTGACCTTGCAGAACGTACACGATTGCGTGCATTACATTCTACACTTCTTAACTGCTTTCACGGTTTCTAAAAGCCGCAATGCTTTTCGAATTTCGTGTACGCCGGGCAAGATTTGAACTTTTGGACATAAAAAAATGTTCTTCAAACCAAAAAAAAAAAAATAAATTTCAATGTCTGTGTTACTATATTTGTGTTGCCCTGTCGAAATCATTTTATTTTTCAAATCTCACGCACTTACGTGTGTGAGACTCAATATTTTTTTTAAAAACCTAGCCTCTAGCTATCTTTTACAGATAACGACATTTTAATATGTTGTGCGTATCAGTCTGTAAGATCTTTCCAACAAAAATTTCTGTTAAAATTTATAGTATACAGGTTTAATATTTAATTTAAGCAATTTTTTTTTGTTCGCAGTTTTTAGTATATATATTCTTAATCAGCATAAATAGTCTAGTCAATATAGAAACTATACAAAAGTAACGCTTCAAGTTGTGTACATATTTATGCGGCCCATACATGCCAGGTCCCTTTTTTAGTTTTTGTTTAACATTTTCTTTTTTTTATATTTTGTTATGGATGTTTTACATATATAATAATATGTGCGACATGGGTCCAGATCGAAATATAGGACCCACACAAATTTAAGGTTTAAAGCGAAAGGGGTATCTCAAGTGCAGAGTTTTTTCTTTCTGAAAATATAAATTGTCTTCAAAATATACTTTTTGCCATGAAGTTTCATAAATATATATTATACACTTAGTACATTGATCAAGACTTAATGCCTCGATAGATCGATACCCCTTTGTTTCGCAATTTGTTTAATTATTTCTTATTATTTTATACCGAATGCCCAATTATCTCATCCGCAACTTTTCCCCTTCAGATAATTAGTGTTCATTGAACGTGCCAACCCTTCTTTCCCTAAGGGGTAACCATAATCACACTTACTCTTCCTTTTTGAGTATTTATATGAAAATGATTTTATTGTTATTGGCCTCCCTGTTCCACTGAATGCCAAATTTGGTGAATTATATAATACTTTGAAAACTAAAAAATATTCTACACGGGTCCAAATTTTATTTCATTCAAATACCATTAAAATATTATACTTAAGCCTCAGCCCATTTATAAACAAGTAAGGAAATTACAATCGGGCGTTACCGACTGTAAGAGGCCCTGTACCAGTTCAGCTCGCCTAACAAACAAATTAAATGTTTCCCGAGCTTATGACCAAACGCATGACCACTTCTCACTTCGCAAATATGAATGAAAAGAAAAGGGGGGTTAGTCAAATTCAATTGTTTATAAAATCGTCATTTATTATCCGATTTTGATGAACTTTTAGGATTTTGGCTAAGAGAGGCGTTATCTTTATACTGGTGTACTCAATTTTTTTTGTGCCGAAGATATTTTTAGCCTTGGGGGTGATTTTTTTGGGAAGGGGGGAGGGGCAAAATTTTAAAATAAACTTGTAAAATTCCGGAGCAGTCCTAATCGAATGCAAAAAACACGAAGTCTCTATCTATTACCGTTTCCGAGATCCTTTCGTTCATACAGACGGACGGACAGACGGACATGTTTATATCGACTCCTCTATCACTCCTGACCATAATGGGGGTAACTTTGGGGGTCTCCGACCATTATTTCTATCTGTTACATACATTTGCACAAAACCAATAGGCTCTTGTACCTTCGTTACAGGGCCTAAACAGTGAAATACTTATTTTTGTTTTTACTCGTACCTATCCAGTTGGACTGTTTAATTTTTAAACTTTTTATTATTTAACTTTGCAGGTCGAACTTGGCGCGAATTGGATACATGGTGTATTGGGCAATCCTATATTCGAGTTAGCCGTTCAACATGGACTAGTCAGCGTTGTCAATGTACCAAAACCGCACAAAGTAGTGGCAACCACTGAGGATGGCCACCAAGTTCCTTTTAGTATACTTCAAGAGATATATGAGGCATATGTATGCTTTCTGCGACGCTGTGATGAATATTTCCTGTGTCAGTACAGTCCTCCGCCGGATATTCATAGCGTAGGCGAACACATTAACTACGAAATTGAGATTTACTTAAACTCGGTGCAGGATCCGAAAGAAAAACGCCTTAAACAGTTAATATTTAATTGTTTATTAAAACGCGAAACTTGCATCACTGGCTGTCATAATATGAACGAGGTTGATTTGTTAGAGTTAGGTAAGTGTTTATAATACCACACTAAAAAACTAGACTGATGTAGTTAATATTTTACTTGAAGGTAGCTACACAGAACTGCAAGGAGGTAATATTGTGCTTCCGGCGGGCTATAGTTCTATATTGCGGCCGATGAGTGCACAAATTCCGAAACAAGCGATTATTACCAAATGTCCTGTGAAAAAGATTCGTTGGAAGCGAAAAAAGACACTGACGGGATTGGAGACGGTCGATGAAAATGATGACGAAGAATCAGATGATTCTGAAAAAACAGTGACCGAAGTGCCGACAGCCGGTAACACAGCGGCTACCGCATCAACAGCACACGAATTACGAGGTGCCTCTGTGGAATCAAATTCAAGCAACAGCAGCGGCTGTGATTTCCCGGATAATGCTGTATGCGTCGATTGTGAAGATGGACTAGTAATACATGCGGCACATGTGATATGTACTATACCTTTGGGTGTGCTTAAACAAAACCATAAAACCCTTTTCGATCCCGAACTACCACATTACAAACAGGAATCGATCGAGAATCTCATGTTCGGAACTGTGGACAAGATATTTCTGGAGTATGAGCGACCGTTCTTGAGTGCGGCGATATCCGAAATAATGCTGCTCTGGGACGATGAAAAGTACGATGAACACGCAACGGATGAACAACGAGCAAGTGAGGAGTATCTGAGCAAAAATTGGTTTAAGAAGATCTACTCTTTTGCAAAAATCACGGATACTTTACTGTTAGGTTGGGTTTCTGGTCGCGAAGCAGAGTACATGGAAACATTGTCGCATGATGTCGTAGCTGAAAAGTGCACGGATATATTGCGCAATTTTTTGCAAGATCCTTATGTGCCGAAGCCGAAGAGGTGTTTATGGTAAGTTGTACATTTCAAAAAGATCTTAACGACAAGTATATTAACTTAAAATATTATATTATGCCATAGCACAAGTTGGCGCACGCAAACATATACCTCAGGCTCATACACTTCAATACCGGTAGGCGCAACGCAAGAAGACATTGAAAACTTAGCGCAGCCGCTATACGCAACACCCCAGTCTAATAAGGTGAGAATATAGGCGATAATTTTCGATATTACTATTACATACTCTTTTGTACAGCCTGCTGTTCTCTTCGCTGGTGAGCATACGCATTCCAGTTTCTATTCAACCGTACATGGTGCCTATCTGAGCGGACGTACTGCAGCACAGCACTTGCTTGCTAACGACGAACCAGATGAAATAGTTATGGAATCCGATGGCAGTGATTTGAGTGCCTGGATACAAGGTATAGCGTTAGACTAGGAAACTATTCGTGATAATTTCCCAGGTTGAAAGGCAACGAAGCTAGAGAAAATAATAGTCAACTTTTTTTTTAATTTTAATTATACTTTTCTGCTATTCATCTCCGATATTTATTATTAATGCTGCCAAGATTGATTCGTTTGAAGTGCTGTCAAGTATTGATTTAGCATTTTATATTATTTGCATAGTCATTTCAAAGGTGCTTTTGTAAAGTGCAGTGATATTTATTACAGTCATTTGTAAATTTTTAGCATTTGTGTATATAATTATTTATTTAGTTCTATTTAATATTAAAAACTTCTTTCTGAAAGTGTGATTAAATGACAAATGAAAAGTTTCAATAGATTAGATGCATAGAGTTCATACTGATAAATAATTTAACAAAAAATAGTCGTATTCGTTCTCGCCTTTCATTTAGTCTCATCAAACCATTTATAAATTGTATATAAGCTATGAGACTGAACTGTTTCTCTACAAGATTATATGACAGATAAAAGAGAGGCGAGATAGAAGACGACTTACAAAATTGTGTCCTGCGGTTTACAATTATTCAATTCTCATATTGTTTATCCAACATTTTATGCATTGTAACACACAAGCAAACCCGGCGTTTATTATTACGCACTGGTGAGTTTTTCTCTTTAATAATAGGAATGACACAGAACATTTTTCTAATTTATCTTATTGCTGATATATGTCGAATTCTTTTATATTTGAATAGGGACATCGCCCATGTTTTCCAAATAACATAGCTATCTTCTTCAGATCGATAGTAACATACTATAACATTTTCATAATGGTATCGAATATTTTTGACGGCTAAATATTATATCTGTGGATTCATAGATATTTATTTCCACATAAAAATATATAAAACCATTAAATTAAAATTAGTATTTTTTGTCACCGTCTCTAATGAAAAAAAAACAGTTGTGGTTTTTAAATTGTATTTTTAATTCTAAATCTAGCGATGGAAGAGAAATCGTTAACTTCGGTAGAACATACATAGTTCATTCAGTGTTTCAAGACGTCAGCTCAACAAACTTATAAGTTTCACAAAAATTAAACAAGTGAAGCGTCCTTGCATTAAATCAACTTCAAAAATTCATAAATGTAACGCGTTTTGTCACAAAATCTATACCCAATATTAAATATTGCAAACATTTAAAATTTAAATTTACGTTACTTAACCCTTGGCAGTGCAGACGAAGTTGTATACAATCAAATAAGATGAATCGATCCATGTCTGTCTGCCGGCATATAGAAACTAGTGCCTCAAAGTTCATTCAATCATACTAAAATTCGGTATTAAGGATATCTGGGACTAGCAATCGTCCAGGATGCCCAAGACAGTTTGCCACGTCCTTTTTAAATGTAGTTCCGATACAAACCCAAAGCCCATTTTTGATTGTCTGTACTAAAAACATTTTTATTATAGTCAATATTGATTGAATTGACATTTTGAAAAACTAGCAAATTTTTTAGTAAAACTGTTTATATGTGGACTTGTTCAATGAAAACATGAGTTGCAATAGTTAGGAGTATGCTAGGTTGTATGTACCAAACTTAACGATTTCTTTTGTTTAATTGTATTATTGACGATGGGTATAGAAACCTATATAGATATATATTTTGGAAATTTAATTTAATTTAGTGTCAAATAATTTCTTCATTAAACTTGTACGTATTTCATAATATAACCTAACGACAGCGCTTTATATGAAAAGTATGAGAATTAACCTCCATAATGATTAGTTTTTACTTTAGAATTGACATCATTTCGCACAAAATTCTTTAGAAATGTTTAATGAAATGACAAATACATATTTTTATATATCGTAATAGACAAAATAATGAATGTAAAAACTATGTAAGTATATGCAACTTGGCAATATTATTAAAATCAAAAAAAAAAAAAAAATCATTATTTATAAATAAAAATATATATTAAATCAACTATTTCATTGTGAACGTATGTTTTATAAAGCATCCGTATTCATTATGTTTAAATTAATTTTTTTATTATTGTTACATATTCGTATATTGCTAAATTTTGTTTACCCAAAATAATTTTAGTACCTACTACATAATTTGAATTTAAAAACTCAGCAGGTTTTAAAATATTGTAAAATAATATATGTGCTAATAAAAATTCACGCTAAAAAAATGCATTATTTTTAATAAAAAGAAAATCGCCGTCATAGACTATTGATCTGCACAGAGGAATATGCACAGCCAAAGATTGCCCAATTGGAAAATCAGCCTGAAAAAAAGCTGTTATAAGAAAAATAAAACCACATATCTCTTATATTAACAGACCCCACCACATTATAACATATCGCAAATATTGACTACCCGTAATAACACATCGTAAAGTAACTCCAATATTTCACAAACCACTCTTTCTAGTAAAACGCTTTTGTTGCGCGCATGCATCACATTTCGGAAATAAATATGTTGAAGTGTTGAACACCATGTAAAGCCAACTTTGCCAGTTGAACTTAAATTCTACCGATGTCTTTTACACATGTGCCAAATCTCATCGATCTGCTTTGAAAAATTTCAATGGTTTGGAAATAAGGTTGGTTCGTTTTTGGGTACCAACTATCTTTGGACTGAGGATAATTCAATGCAGATATTGCATTTTTGGCTAGCGAATAAACAAATTTATAAACAAATTTTAAATCTTTTTATGGCCACTTTTTCGAAAAAATCATCGAATTTTTATTCGAGTGTTGAGTATCAATTTTAGTTTTGATGCTGATAAATAATATATACAAACATATGTATATTCTTCAGGGGTTGGGTATAAAAACCTCCCGAAAAATTAAAATCAAGTGACAAAAGTCTATCTACAAAACGTCTTTTGTCAATATTGTGCCGATTTGTATTTTACATTTGATTTTTAAATTTTTATTTTAATATTTTATTCATCAGATTAGGATTAAAATATTTAATTAGCAAAATTTGTTATTTTATAAAATAGAGTTTCAAAGTTTCTTTTTGACAACATTTAATTTGATTATTTAATTGAAATAATATTTAACAAACTCTAACACTACATCTCAACAATTACATATTACAACCAATCCATATATTTAAATCGGTTAAGTACATCGGAAAATGTGTTTTTTTTTTATTTATAAATATCGAATAGAAATTGTAAGTTTCTCACCCCGCTCACTCATGCTTTAATTCTTATAGCATATTTTAGCAAATGTTGTCATCAACCCTTCGATAGCTCAGTTGGTAGAGCGGTGGACTGTAGAAGTTATTTCAAAGTAGTTATCCATAGGTCGCTGGTTCAAATCCGGCTCGAAGGATTTTTTTATTTTTTATATTAAATCATTAAATCATTTTAGGCAATGTAAAATAAATGGCATAAAATGGCGTAGTTGTAATTTTTAATACTGTGCCTAAAAAGGCAAAGATATATAAACCAATCGTTCTCATAAACTATATCTTTAAGGCTTTAATCTTCGATATTTAGATTAGCAACATACATATACAAGGGCGTATCCAGCTTTCGGTGAAGAGGGTGGCCGCTTTCCTCGAGGGGGGGGGGGGGTGGAGCCGGTTGATAACTTTGTAATTTTTTTTTTTAGTAGGCAAAATTTCAAAATATGGAATAAAATACATTTTTTAACGAACTTTTCAAAAATTAGGGAGGTGGAAGGCCCTCCCCCCTGACCAGCCCTGGATACACACTTGTACATATATACATATGTAGATCGAGTGAAATGTGTAGGTTACACCATGCGGTATTTTTTAATGACAATACAAAGTTTTCCTTTGTTTTTAAATTTTATGCCTCGCTTAAATATAATAGTCGTCGTGGGATTTCTTTAATATATTCAAACGTATAGCATGACTTGCCTTAAAAATTATTTTATATTTGCCGAAATTTAAAAAGCAAAACTGAATAAAAATTTGTTGGTTATTGTTACAGGGTAAAAAATAGTCGAGTACAGCAATGCGTTTTACTTGTTTTCAATTAAAATTAATATGTTTTTTATGCAACTAAGTAAATTTGGTAAAAAAAATTAAAAATGATGCAAAACAACTATTAAAAAAAATTATAAAAAATCCTTCGAGCCGGATTTGAACCAGCGACCTATGGATGACTACTTTTGAACATATCTACAGTCCACCGCTCTACCAACTGAGCTATCGAAGGTGTAATTGTGTTGTGCGTTATTGCATCTTTTAACACTAACAAACTATTGAATGTTAATTCAAGGTATAGCAGGTTTGGCAATAAGACTCAAGTTATAACATGCCGTGGTTGATATAAGAAATATTAATTTTATAAATCAAATATTAAAATAGTGCAACTGGTGACCACACATAAGGACAGCAGCATAGTTCGTTTCTTATGCTCTGTTCCCATAAAGAAAAGGGGTATACTAAGTTCGTCCAAATGTATATTTCAGGCAGAAGAAGGTGAGACGTCTCTATAAAGTATATAAATGGAGCTCTTCATGAAAACATTTCGTAGAAACGTGAATTGTATGCAACTCTGGCCGCCAAATCTAAATTGTAGCTGACTTTGTTATTTTCAGTTTCCAAGAACGGAAACCACACAATTGAGGTGAATTGAACCTTTTTTGGATTCGTCTGCATAATATAATGGTATTTCATATTTATTTATAAAAATTAATTTCAGCAACTCTTTTTTGAGTTTATTTCATGAAATTATAAAAAACATGTTGCCACATCGATTTACAGTTCAATTCATGAAATTGTAAATGCCGTGTAAACGATGAAACACTATCCGAATTGGCAAAAACAAAAAAGGCCCATTTTCTTAGACCAGGTCGCCTATAGTTCTTCAAAGAAATGTGCTTCTTTAAGTTTTTCATCGGTGGTTCTGCTGCTTTAAAAAAAGACAGGCGCCGATATACAAATAGAGATGAAAATTAATCGATTGAAAAAAGGTTTGTGTATCTTCACGCTAATTGTAAGTATGTGTTTTGGTGACGACCGATTGTCTTCGGGTGACCATCGGGCGACTTGGGACACTCGGGACACATTCCCTAATACACGTGACTGCCTACGGCTGTACAGATAGAGTCATGTTTTGGTCATGTCGAAAAATAATCGATTGTAGCATTGAAAATATCGACGTTGGTAAAAACATGAACACATCGCTATAAGCGTTTCATCGATGTTTCTCCAGCTCTAGCTCAGAGAGTGAGAGATCTTCAACGTTACCGGTAGTTGTGCAGTGCGGTCGAAGTCAACTAAACCAAAAACAGAATTATCGTAAAGTTAATCAGCCAATACAGATAATCGAAAAATGTCGTATCACAAACCCGAAGCAAAGACCGTTCAGGACCTTAAGGATTTAGCGCAGAAGTTGCGTATACATTCGATAACCTCAACGCAAGCTTCTAAGTCAGGGTAAGTTGGAATTACAAAAAGAAAATAGCACCAAAAATTTTAATAGAAAAGTTGTGCACCTTGCACTTGATTTGAATATTGCTTTCGCGCTGCCACCTACCCCCTTTTGCAAATATATTCGCTCACACATATGCTGTGTCATACTTTAAGCCGCAGAGGTGACCCCTCTTTAAAGTATGAAGCCACGTGTGATGGTATGCAATTCTTGGTGTGTAAAGCTTGTGCGTGTGTGTGCGTGTCGTACGATAAGCGTGAAGCGAATATGAAGCTTTTATAATGCGGTTTGTTATTAATAACCTTCTACGACCTTTCTTTGAAATCGGGACAAAATATCTCTTTCAGTTTTACCAAACCGAGCAAAAAGGAAATAGATCCAGCATTTAAACTCGTTTCTGCAATATATTTTATTTGTGATTTAAAATTTAGCTCCAAATATATATGTATGTATGTATGACCTTCATGCAATCTGTTCGCCATTTTGCGGACTAATATCGTACCAATTTAGGGATCTACATGTGCATGTGTTATATCCTGTTTTGAGTTTATACATAAAAAATACAAATAAAGAATGAAGGGTGCAAAAGTCGACCGGCTTTACCATAGCTGTAACTTGTTGATTAGAAGTTTACGGCTACTTTTTGATAGTCAAATTGTTAAACGAATAAAAAACCCAATTGCAAATTCTAAACTGAAGTTCTTTACACAATTTTTTTTTTTTTTTGTATTTTCATAATTTATGAGTTTGACAGTACACTCAAAAAACATTTGTTAATTAGACCTATTTCATTTGCAAGATATTAATTGCCGCTTACATTTTTCTGCTGATATAAAAGTATTGTACTCAATGTCAATTTGTCTTTATTTTTCAAGTTTACTTCAATATCACAGCATATCAAATTGCTTATATAATATCAGTTTTTGTAAAGCATCAATATTTTGTGGCATAGTAACTGATTTTGTAAGGCTTATACCAGCTTTTTACAGTGGCTAAGAATATGGTTTCATCGCCAAAAGTGAAATCAATTTTTCGAACCGCTTTTGTGTTGATAATCCACACATAAAATCTTCAAAATCTTGCTTGCCTATAATCGTTTTCTTCAATATTTTATACATATGTATATGAAGTATATAAATAGTTCTATAAAACTCTATTTATCTAGTCTGTATAATATTCTGCCACCTTTTAATTACTTAAAGGTTTATATAGAACCATAAATGCTGCATATCAATAGAATTGCTTTATAATAATAGGTAAATATTGACAGAAAAAACACATTACTTTGGCATTATGGGATTAATACTAAAATATGATGTTTTAATAGTGCTAAAATGATTGGTCTACCTACTGTACTAGACAGTGATGAACTAATAAACATTCGTTTATGTACATAAATATGTGGTCTGACACTCATTTGCATTATGTACTTATCAACCTGATCTTATCAGCTGATGAGTATATGTAGCAGTGCTTACTTTCCTAAATATGGCCTGACATTAATAAAATTGATTCAAATTACTTTAATGACAATTTGCAAAGGTTTAGCGATTATTTATTGTTTTAATGGATCTGACGTAAAAGCAATGAAATGTTACTTATTTCGTCTGAAACGATATAATCATTTAAAACCCATGCTTTTTGCTGCAAAACATTTACAAAAGACGTACACAAAAAGTTAAAGCCGTAACACCAAGTCTTAACCGGAATGAGATCCCGGAATAGATGTAAAGCATTGTGTAAATATTATTGAAAATTAAACACTATGTTTGCAACAGCTTAAACGAGCACCCCATGAAGTATATAAATTTGTGATCAGCTTTGTGTATCTATGAGTCCGATTCCAACAATCTTTGAGATATTCGATTAAAAGTTAAGCTAAGTTCATACAGTGCCAGTTAACTGGCAGTAATAACTATTTTCGTTGAGTTTGCTGTCACATTTAGTTAAAATTTGTATATATTTGAAACTATTTTCAATGCATTGTGATAAGATTGTCGAATATATTCTACCGTCTGAACAATGCTTTAGTATTTAGTTTTTTTATAACCAGAAGTAACATACTAGCATGTAAACTAGAAAGTACCGCTCCCATTCAAAACTAATCACGATATTTTTTATAACGATTAACGATATAAAAAAATGAAGTTTTTACTGTTAATTCATTGTCGCACACAACATGCAGCAGTTTAAGTTTTTTTACCCTGTCCTGGAGAGCAAATTGCAATTTTGTTCTAATGTATAAAGCAGATAAAAGCAGGCCCATTAATAATATGTATTGTTGATCAGCATTAAAAGTCGAGTCTACATAGCTATATCCGTCCATTGGTTCATACGTACAAACAAAGAGAATTTAAAGATACATTTATCATATGAAAATTTGTTTATTGTAGTCAAAATCAATTTGAAATTTGATATGGTATCTATTTTTGGACTGATTCTTTTCAAATATGTATATAAATTAAGTGGTGGACCAATTAATAACCACAACCCACGTTAGAGGTTTTATGTGAAACACTTGCATATCAGGCGCAATATCAATTTTTATGTGAAACACTTGTGTATCAGAGGAAATGTCAGTTTGAAACTTGATGTCGTAGCTTTTTATGAACGGTTCTTTCACTTTTAAGGTGTATTCTCCAATTTCTTTATTGAGTCGCGTTCAAGAAGTGCAAGATACCTGCCAAGACTCAAATTTATTAAAACTTTTTGTTAACTGTTTTTAATACAATGTGATAAGAGTATCGAATGTATTCGACCGTCTGAACAGTGTTTATCTTCTAAATAAATAAAATGTAAATATATAAGTTACATATAACAGTTTATTTGTAAACTAGCGGTACTCACCAAGCTTTGCCGTGCCCAGTAAAAAAATTTATATAAATATCGTTTTAATATATGTATGTATATGTATGTTCTTCAGACACCTAAACCTTTTTTTTTCATGAATCGCTGTCTCGCTAACAAATATAACAAATTTTATGTTGAATTTTGTTTATCGCTTGTATAGTGGGTGGGGTTTAGCTCCCACCGATTTTGAGCAAACATGCCTCGAACCATTTTCTGGCTGGACTGAAATTCGTCTGTAAATTTCAGCTCAATCATTTGGATGGTTTGGCTTCCAATAGAGAATATACATAGATAGATAGATAGAACATTAATTTTGATATGTTTATATCTATACTATAATATTATAAAGCTGAAGAGTTTGTTTGTTTGTTTGCTTGAACGCGCTAATCTCAGGAACCGCTGGTCCAAAAATTCTTTCAGTGTTGGATAGTACTTTTATCGAGGAATGCTATAGGCTATATCGGAGGGGGCAGTGCCACATATCTTTGCATCCATTTGAGTTACGGAGACGAAATTTATTACACATGTTAATGGGATCGTGAAAAGTAATCGTGTTAAGTTTGTTCAAAATCGAAGGGGGCTGTGCCCTACCGCCCATACAAGCAATAAACAAAATTCAACATACCTTTGCATCCATTTGAAGTACATGGATGAAATTTGGTGTACATGTTAATGGGATCGGATGAAGTAATCAAGTTAAGAAAAGAGAAAAAAGTCTCATAATTTAAAAGATATAATCAAGTTTTTTGATTTATCGGTTTTGAATATTGCTGGAAGAAGTAAAGAAGTGCTTGGAGTCGAGTAGGAGGAGAATATGTTGTGTAATGAAAATAATTTTTACTGGGCGCAGCAAAGCGTGCCCGGTACAGCTAGTATAGTATATGTGTATTCGAAAATAACTATGTTAAAAGGCAAATAAACAAATTTTTTTGTTGTGAATTAATGCCGGCCGGTCGTCTGAACGATAAATCAAACAGTTTACCTGCACGTGGTAGCGGACTCGTTCAACGCGAGCAGAAGGCGAGTGATTCAGATACACATTTCAGAAAGAAAAGCAAACCGCAAACCAGCGTCGTATAGAGTGTAGTGTTTTTTCGTTAAATTCGAATCTTATAAATAAATCACGAGTCGAACGTGTATCGTAGCGATATACATATAGTTATTTTTAGGATTGAAATGTCACCAATATTCTCAGACAAACGTAGATACATTTATACGAAAATTTACCCCAACAAAGAGCATAAATAAACAGGTTCAAGGTCCGAAAACACAACTGTATGCTTGTGTTTTTTCTTTGTATGGCTCATATCTACAGACAGACGTATGTATGTGTTGAAGAAAAACACGTGACGGTCAGACGAGCCCCCAAAGTCGTTAAATTCATTAAATTTTTTGTTTGCGAAGAAAAAGTATATTATTTGTAGATATGTACTTACATACATGTGTTCATTGTATTTTATCTTGATTTTGGAAGGTACAGTTGTCAAACACAACTAAAACCTTTGCATCGCCATCGATATTTAAATAAGATTAATTGTTTTCTTCTTTTTAGCCATCCGACATCATGCGCCTCGATTGCGGAAATCATGTCTGTGTTGTTCTTCAACCAATTGCGTCTGAACATTAAGCATCCTCGCGATCCGTCGAGCGATCGACTTATTTTGTCCAAGGGTCATGCTGCTCCCATTTTGTATGCAGCCTGGGCTGAAGCCGGTCTTTTCCCAGTGGAGCAATTGAAGAATTTACGCAAGATCGATAGCGATCTTGAGGGTCACCCCACACCACGTCTGAACTTCATTGATGTAGGCACAGGCTCTTTGGGTCAGGGTGTTGCCGTTGGCGCCGGTATGGCTTATGTGGGCAAGAACTTTGACAAGGCTGATTACAGAACCTATGTAATTGTTGGTGATGGAGAGTCAGCCGAGGGCTCTATTTGGGAGTCGTTGCACTTTGCTGGTCACTATCAATTGGACAATTTGTGCGTTATCTTTGATGTTAATCGTCTAGGACAGTCAGAACCGACGTCGTTGCAGCATCAGATGGACGTATATCGTGATCGTTTGGAGGCTTTTGGATTCAACACTCTCTGTGTGGATGGTCACGACGTTGATGAACTATGCAAGGCGTTTTGGGAGGCGGAGAACACAAAGTGCAGACCCACTGCAATTATATGCAAGACCTTCAAGGGTAAATTCTTCCCCAACATCGAGGATTTGGACAACTGGCACGGAAAGCCGCTTGGCGATAAAGCCGACGAGGTGATTAAGCACCTAAATGGACTGATTGTCAATTCAAATGTAAAGCTCACGGCCAAACGCAGTACTAAGATGGCAATGGCGCCAGAGGTAGATATCACCAATATCAAACTGTGTACTCCTCCAAACTACAAATTGGGAGATACCATTGCTACACGTTTGGCGTATGGCACTGCTTTGGCAAAGATCGGCGCCGACAACGATCGCGTCATTGCTCTCGATGGCGATACGAAAAATTCAACCTACTCCGATAAGCTAAAGGCCTCGTTCCCGGAGCGCTATATCGAGTGCTATATTGCCGAACAAAACTTGGTGGGTGTTGCTATTGGTGCTGCCTGTCGTCGTCGGACTGTTGCCTTTGTTTCGACGTTTGCCACATTCTTTACGCGCGCATTCGATCAGATTCGCATGGGTGCTATCTCGCAGACAAACGTTAATTTTGTTGGCTCCCACTGTGGCTGCAGCATTGGAGAGGACGGACCTTCACAGATGGGTCTCGAGGATATTGCTCTGTTCCGCACTATTCCGGGCAGCACAGTGTTCTATCCATCTGACGCTGTATCTACCGAGCGCGCTGTTGAGTTAGCCGCCAACACCAAAGGTATCTGTTTCATTCGCACATCGCGCCCTAACACCGCCGTAATTTACAACAACGACGAAAACTTCACCATTGGACGCGGCAAAGTTGTGCGCCAAAAACCTTCGGATGAGGTTTTGTTAATCGGTGCTGGTATTACACTCTATGAGTGCCTGGATGCTGCCGAACAGCTCGAGAAAGAATGCATAACTGCACGTGTTATTGATCCTTTCACAATTAAGCCGCTTGATGTGGATTTGATAATTGAGCACGGAAAACAATGTGGTGGTCGCGTAGTTGTTGTTGAGGACCATTACCAGTAAGTAAAATTTTGGCCGCAATCTTTACATTTTGTAAACTTATTAATTTTTTAACAGGCAAGGTGGTCTGGGCGAGGCTGTACTCAGCGTTCTAGCAGAACAACGCAACTTCGTTGTCAAGCATCTGTATGTGCCTACTGTGCCAAGATCGGGCCCTCCTACTGTGCTGATCGATATGTTTGGCATCTCAGCACGTCACATTACTGCAGCAGCACAAGCTATTCTCAAAAAATAAATCACATTGTTATGGCAACTACCTACATCCCCTACTCTCAGTACTTTACCGATAATCCCATTCCAAGGATTGCATTTCTTAAAAATTATAAGTATACAGTTGGATATATAAATATGGAATTTAGTACTTTAAAAGTAACAAAATCAAACCCAAATTATACGATTATATTACTCTTTTTTTATATTTTTTAAATAAAATCAAGAAAGAGTAAACAATGCTGATTTAATATACCCTGCAGAGCTATAATTTTCTTGGAGAAGAGGAGACAGTCGGTTTATTTAATAAATTTTTTGGAACCAAATCTTTAAATAAACAAAAATTTACTCACCATTTTTCTATTACTACAAACCGTAACTCCTAAAATTATATTTTAAATATTGTCTTCTCCTTGCTTGAGTTTCGCAATTTTATGTAGCGTGCAGAGTTTTTATTTTTGAGCTGATAATATAAAACAACGAAATAAATAATCTTTATGCCAAGCTTTGCTCGGTGGAACCATTGCATTTGGCTGGCAAAATGGTATAGCGTAGCATACTTAGCAAGTATAGCATAATTCTCAACTCATAACATACAATTTATCCAATATCAATTTATATTATTGAAGCTTAATTGGATTCACCATGCAGTGGCTAATTTCAAAACCATTCTTATATAAAAAAATGAATTGCTTTCATTTAATTGAATTAGTTAACGTCTACATACAAATTACGAGGACGGCCGTTCATTGTTATACCCTTTAGCCAAAGGAACAAGAGTATAACAAGTTTGTGCGAACGTATTTAACAGGCAATAGAAGACGTAGCAGACCCAGTAAAGTGTATATGTTCTTGATCTGAATCCGAGTATATATAGCCATAGTCTGTCAGCATGAAAAAAATTCTCAGAACAATTTAATTGAAGTACGTTGGGTATTTTGAATATTTTTTTATAAGTAGCAAAATGCAGAAAGTTATCAAACATTTCAACTTAAATTGTTCCGAAAGCACTTTAAATTTAATAATTTTCTATGACATACAATTGCTGCTGATTCGCCATTACGTGAAAGATTTTCTTTTCTATTGACGTTGGTTTAACCTCAATTCGTTCCAGTACGGACGGATTCTTGGGTTTCTTGATAAAAATAATGCAGCCATTCTCATTTTACAGTACAAGACTATATTTTTGGTACTACATTTATTTTTGGCGCGATAATTGAACCTGCAACACAAGTGGTTTAGTTGAGTTGAAATCTTACGTATTTACGGCCAGCTCCCACAAATGTCTCTAGATGCTACCCAGTTTGAATGAAATCGTCTCCGCATTATTGGTCGCCTTGAGAAAGACCTGTTGTTTACTATTACCTGGTTCGCGAAATCTATTAATCCATAGTACTAGCTATTCTACTACTTAAAATTTTTAAAGGCGGGGGCCTGAAATTGTGTGGTTACCATTTGGGGGGACTTAAATTTAGAGTTGTGGGGTGCCTAATTTCGTGGTCTTAATGCGCAAGTTTTTTAACTTCACTTGATTCATAGTCTGTTTCTTCAAACTAAAAAGCACGAATGTAGCCACGTCAACTTGTCCTAGTTCTAGTCTTTTGCTAGACCTTTCGTAGTGCCTAACTTTATGTTGGACAGTTGCGGACGTAAAAGATGTATTGTAGTCGCCTCCAACGCTTGGACTTCTGAGCTTTAAGACGTGTGGAAACCCAGCCGGATTCCTACACTCATCCCTTGTTCCCATAAAACCCAGATTCTTTTAAAGGGTATAAGTACTTATTTTCCACTTAAGTCTCCAGAGTAATACTTCTGTAATACTTGTGGAGTTGATCCTATATAGAATTTTGAACGCTCAACCCGAATTTCTAGAAATGGGGACGGAGGTGGTGATGGTTGCGACGCCTTATAAGGATTACATTTCTTGCGATGTGCTTACATTCCAGTCCTACTTGTGAATGCCTCATTGCACTTGTTGCAACGGGGAATCCTTATAGCGCCGCCGAGTAATCTGTGATTGTGGATTTGTAGCAGATATTCTAGGCGACAAACAGTGCATACTGCACAAATCCACTTAGAAATTTTTTAATTTTGAAACAATGAAAAGAATGAAATAATTCGGTCCCAACGGACAGTTTAATTAAAACAACAACAAACAACTTAACTGATAGTCACGCTAATTAATTAATGCGCAAACACAAACACAGCAAATTTGACAACTGTAAAAACTACCCACGATACGGTGCGGCAAACCATCAAATTAATCGGCCTTGCATACCGATAATCGGTCTTGCAAAACGATTATTGGTTTTGTATACAGATAATCGGTCTAGTTTTTTTTACATTTGCTTTGTTTTTAAGAAAAACTTTCAAATAAACGAAAAAATGACATTTATTTGGCTATAATGTTAATACAGCAGCACCAAATGTTTTGTTTGACGAAAGGACCCAATTTCTGTGGAAGTTATGCAATTGCAATAAAATGAAAAAACGAATTACTAGCCGACTACCGCATACCAACATCGAACAACAATAAAACAAACGATGTACATAGCTAATTCTACATCAGACATTTCGGATTGTTTTGGCAAGTTGGATAGTTTGCAAGCACATACACCGAATGAAATGAGTCGCTTCGTGGCGCCTGGAATGACCAGCAGTCAGCAGAAAAAGTTAGCTAAACGTAAATACATTGATTCGCGTCAATCTGACGGTACTACGTCCGATGGCACACTGATATTATCCCCAGGACGCGATCTAAGTTATCCGGATGAGCTAAACAATTTGATTCGCCCACTTTCATGCGATCTGTGCAAAGTACAAATGACATCCTTAAAGAGTTCGAAAGACCACTATGAGTCTAAGGGGCACGACCGTTCAATCACGAATTGGTTAACAACAAACTACACAGAACGAGGTCTCGAGCCGCCGCCAATCAAGCGTTTCATTATGAAACCTGGTCCGGTTGGCCCTAATGCTTTGCATTGTGATTTGTGTGATCTTAGTTTGACATCACTCACCCATGCAAGCCAGCATTATTCAGGTAGAAAGCACCGCTTGGTGGAACAAAATATTTCTAATCCTTCTGGTGTGGGATACTACAATGAAGACGGTAAATGGATTCGAACATGCGTTGTAAACGACGGGCGATTCGGTATTGGTGAGCAGTTCAAGAACGTAACCACAAAAGGTGAAGCAGATACACCGGAACAAAATATAAATTGCGATATTGTCATTGTTTCAAAAGAAGGTGCACCAAACGCTTTAGATAGCCAGCTGCACTGCGAAATTTGCAAAATTTCGGTAACATCAATTTCACAAATGAAAACTCATTTGGACGGCACAAAACACCAAAAAAGACTAAAACAGAAGAGCATAAATCCTGATGAAACGGTGGTAGAAGTCAATAGCGGCGACGCTGGGAGCTTAATCAAAGAAAATACTATATTAAAAAGTGTTTTGAACGATACTTCAAAAGGTACATCGGGTAATGACTTTTCAATGTACCGGACTCCTTCCGGATCGTACCATTGTTCCATTTGCAACACAACCATGAATAGTAGTGGCATCCTTCAACAGCATTTGCAGGGTAAAAAACACCTAAAGAAGATATCAAACAATAATGCAAAAAATTGAAACAATGTGTTAAGAGGCAGCTACTGCAGACAACAGTTATAAAATATAAACAAAGCAAATTCGTGTATATTTTGCTTAGTACAGCCCTTGTCGGCTGTTACAAAACAGTTTTATGTTTTAAAACTTTAAATTATTAAACATAGCTTTAATTGAATAATTTTCTTACGAATTATTTTTGATTTTTTTTTGCTTTCCTGATTCATATTTCATGAATGCATAGGCTTTTGTTAATTTATTTTAATGTATGATTTGATGTTCCGGATATATTTTATTTTGTACGGACATTTAATATCAAGTATTAAGAAGCGCAAAATAATGGAGAATGTCATTAAAAATACACTTCATATTTGTGATTGTAAAAGTTGCAACATTTAATTTGTATTGATATTCTTTTCCAACATAATTAAAAAAGTGTAAAATATATTTTTATATTTTTTTATATTAGAAGCATGTTTAAATCAATTATCGTTGAGTTTGAAACTATTTTCAATAATAAATCAATTAATAAATCTGTATCTGACAACGTCGAATCTTGCATTAATAATAAAATATAAACAAATAATTTATAAGAAATGTTTATAGGGAAGTAAAAAATACAATTTTTTCTTCGCTTATTTTATATTCCATATTAGTTATTTGCTAAAAAAATTTAGCTGACAGGCATGTGTAGAGATAAGAAATAATAGTCGAGGTACGAATTTGTCTTTTGAAATGCAGTAAAGATTTAATCAGATTTTTCGCAATTTATTGATCATTCATCATTTTTGTGTCACATTAAATGAAAGTTTTTAAAGGTGATTTAGAGGAAAATGATAAATAAAAATTTTTTTTTTTAATATTGGTAGTTAAAATAATACAACGAAGATTTTTATTGTATATTATAAGTTATAATGTAATGTTTATGTGACCAACATTTTGTTATGAACTTTTAGGAATTCTCAATTTCTAGCAGGTAAAAGGCCACTTCTTGATGAGAAACTTTGAATAACGTTTAACGGATATCATGGCTGTGCCAAAAGCAAGTTTTTGCTTGTATCCATGTTTATTACGAAACGAACTCTGTGAATCAAATGAACTGCAAACATCCAATTATAAATGCGTCCTATTTTCAGTCACATTTTTACTTGAAATTTACGGGAAGGAGGAGTTTTGACAGTTTTGTCTTTCAATTGAGCAACCAACCAAAGACGTAAATATGTACAACTTAATAAACTTACAACTTATTTAAAATTAGTTAATTATTTAGCGTCATTAATTTGGATTCGCAATCTAGATAGACTAACGAAAATGTTACTCCATCACCTATAATATATTAAGTCTAAAAATTACTGCGAGATATATAAAGAAAAGTGAAAAACCCTGCTGTATGGCGCAAAAACGTGAACCGTGATTGAATCAGAGGTAAAAATGTTTGAGCTAAAGATTCTTCGCAAGACGTTCGTACTTATTAAAGCTGGCGACTAGTTCCATATGAACGTATGAGTTTGCTGTAGTCTAGCGACCCAAACACCAGCGGTTGCACTGGGCTGGTCGTCTTATTTGAAAGGATGAAAAAGCTCCAACATTTTTCAGGCGACCATATCTCACTATTATTGCATACTTTTCAGTATTTGGAATTATTCCACCCAATATTTGTATGTGCAATGAAATCTCTTGAATCATATGTGGGTTAAGAATACACTTTTAAGTTTATTTTTTTTTAATTTAAATTTTTATGGCACAACGTGATGAGCTTTTGGATGAAATTAGGTAAGTACATAATCAAAACGAACTTTCGAGTCATTATACTGCAGTAAGTTTATATAAATGTTACTTAATGTCCCTAATTTTTCATAAATACATCAGTTGATCCTCCATGCAGTATTAATGAAAAATTTATGCAGTAAATAAGAAAATTGCCGATTTATTGTGGGACTTCTTTTTTCAACCTAATATAGGCGATTGATCGTTGGGTTTTGTTTGTATAATTTATTCAAATCTTCATTGTTGCTGCTTATGTTACAAGTTTCATATTGTTGAGAAAAAATTATTCTGTTTATTCGACAAATTTCACAAAATAACAAATGATAAGAATTCGCAAAATCTGTGTTTATGCGAAATTATAAGGTTGGAACAAAAGTCATTTCGTATTTCGCGCTCTTTTTTTCAATTAGGTATATCTCGGTAAGTATTTGTCGTATGGGGACATAATTTATGGCGTTGGAAAGGTGTGAATGTTTAGTACTTCGCTCTTTTGCTTGGACAATTCAGTTGTGAGTTACAGTGCATCGAACATGGAGGTCTTGAAGGAAAAAATTCGCCATATTTTTCATTTTTACTACCTGAAAGTCAAAAACGCATCACAAGCGGACCAAAATATTCGTGATGTTTACGGGGCCGATACTTGTTCAATTCGCGTAGCTCAACAGTGGTTCACTTGATTCCGTTCTGGTGTGGAAGAAGTGGAAGATGCACAACGCTCCTGTCGTCGAAGAAGTCGATAAAATCAAGGAAGTGATCGAGATAGACCGCTATAGAAGCAGCCGTACCCTCGCCCGGGAGGTGAATATCAGTCATATGAAGAAGCTTGGCTACACAAAAAAAAAACTCGATATTTGGGTGTCACACGATTTGACACCAAACAAATTCATGGACCGAATTTCCATCTGCGAATCGATGCTGAATCGCAACAAAATCGACAAATTTCTGAAGCGTATGGTGATGAAAAGTAGATCACTTACGACAACGTGAAGCGCAAACGGTCATTGGTGGCGAAGCGGCTGAAACTTTGCCAAGCCCGGATTGACGGTCATGAAGGTTTTGCTGTGCGTTTGGTGGGATTGGCAGGGAATCATCTACTATGAGCTGCTTCCTTATGGCCAAACGCTCAATTCGGTCCTCTACTGTGAACAACTGGACCGCTTGAAGGCAGCATTCGCCCAGAAGCGACCATCTTTGGCCAATAGGAGAGAAAGCACACACTTTGATTGTGACGCGGCAGAAACTCCGGGTGTACGGATGGGAGGTCCTTATGCATCTACTATATAGTCGGGACCTGGCACCATCGGGTTACCATCTCTTCCTGTCAATTTCAAACGATTTAGCTGGCGAGAAATTGACCTCAAAAACGTCTAGCAAAAATCGGCTGTCTCATTTTTTTGACAATATGAGCGGGGCAATGGAATCTCGTTGGCAACAAGTTATTGATCAAAACGGCGCTTATTTGAACTAAATCCAATGATTGTATGCAATTTTATAAAGATTTGAAATAAAGGCGAAAATACGAACGACTTTTTGAACCAACCTTATATTATATAGTACTAGTTTTCACCCGCGACTTCGGCCGCGGATCTTCCGATAAAAAGTAGCATATCTAATTACTTTTATTATTTTGCCTCATTTGTAAAACTATACGGTTGGTGGTGTACCGCCCCTCTAATTTTGACCAAACTTAACCCGTTTAATTCTCATGATCCTCTTAACATGTATACCAAATTTCAACTCTGTACCTTAAATGGATGCATAAATATGACAAATTTTGATTGTCGCTTATATGGGGGGTGGGGCAACGCCCCCTCCGATTTTGTCAAAACGTAACCTATGTTCTTTTCCATCATCCCATCTATCTCTATTCCAAAATTCAGACGAATTGGTTGAGCGGTTAAGCCGTAAGAGAGGAACATCCATACATCCACACATCCATACATACAAACTTTCGCATTTCTAATATTAGTAGGAAGTAGGATATGTATTAAAAAAAAAAAATATTTTTGAAAAGTTAAACTGCTTCTTAGAATATTGGATTTTGTCACTTCTTCAAAATAAAGTCTTGTCACAGCCAGAATTACTGCATCATATATGGAGTTGGAGACATTCTAACACAAATGCTGTGGTCTTGTGACCGCTGGCGCCAGTTGCTTGAATGTTTTGAATTCCAATTCCCCCATGAAAGCCAAACGTGCTGAAGCTCTTTCGTCCATTGGAATAAGGTGATCAACGCAGTGCAGCCGCTTGAATTTTATGCACTGGACTATGTCAACCTCATCCAATAGCTCCTACTGCTCGTTGGACCATAACTCGTCGCCGACTCTAATATGACTTAAAATCCTACAAAGAGTCTTTTTCTCGAAGACTTCCGTTTCGACGCCGTTTCGTTTGACTCAATCATGGTCCAAGCTTCTACGCCAAACAGTAGACCCAGGAGTATCAGCATCTTATAGATCTTAGCTTTAGTCTTTCGAGAGAGGACTTTACTTATAATTCTTCACCTGATCTCCAGGCTGAGGTTTTGTTGCTGGTCATTTCGGAACCAATGTAGACGAAGGTTTCTACAACATTAATGTTAAAATTCTCCATCATCACAGACCGTCCAAGAAGCGAGATGGCGTGCGAGAAGTTATCAATTACACCGCTAGACTCATGAGCTGAGACTATTTTTCAATCTCTGAGAACTCTTTCTGACTCGTCGTTCCTGTGTACCGATGATATCAATATTATCCGCGTACGCGAGCAGTATCACTTCCTTTTGGATGATCGAGCTCGACATATTCTGTATGCACGGGCACTGCCGTAAGATGTTTTCAATCATCAGATTGAAAAATTGCACCACAGCGCATCACCCTGCCTGAAACTTCTCATGCAAAGGAGTCGAAGAGGTTTTTCCCCATCCTGACAACGTTTTGTGTGTGTGATAGCGTCATCAAGCAAAGACGAATGATCTTTGCCTATTTTTCTACTATTTTTAATTACATACTTTGCTAAATTCCTGCTTTAACTGTGTATAATTCGGCTTGTAGGTTGCGTTGGTTATCTCGCAGTCTCAGTAGTTTAAAAAAGACTAAATCTAGTCTTTTAAAAAATATAAAAAAGTGGTTTCACTGTTGATTACAGTTAATTAATTACAGTCAACTAATTTAATTAACATTCAAAATAATTCGCGCAATAATCCTAAAAGCCTTTATAGATGTGACAGTATTAGGCGTTCCCTTTAAATGTTCGTTTAGTTCAGCAGCCTTTAATTCTCAGATATAGGATTTGTTTGTTACTTTCTTTCAATATACCAATGTTTTTTCTAACTGTAGTGTACCTTATCCCTATAGTATCTTATGACTATATAATTTCTTGTAATTTGCAATTATAATATAAAAACATGTTTAAAATCTTTAAAATACTGTATCCTGATCCTGATAATAATCCTAGTTATATACTAAAATAGTGTGCCAACTCAATTTGTGCTCCTTTATCTTTTCTTATTAAACTTTTCATAAATCAAAGCAAATTTTCAGATCTTTGGAAAAAATCTTTTATTATTCCATTACACAAGATGGGAAGCAAATCTGATCAATTGGAACGATCGTTGAAGTCATTGATTAGTCCATTTCAACAAAATCCTTTTGTACAACTCTTTTACAATCGATGGCATACGTACTGAGTTTTAGCAATACTTTCACTTCGGTCTCTCTGCGTTATCTTTAATAAATTTTCTCATCTGTCCTCTAAAATTTTGCTAAAATTTTTAAGCTGACCATGAACTAAAAAAAATATATTTAATATTTTTATTTTCGTCAAACTTTTGATTTTCAATTACAACAGCTTGGACCACTTCCATGGTTGTTAGTCGACGCACCGTCGGTCAACCAGGCGACCAAAAAAAATCCTTCAACGGGTCTGCGTGGTCGTAACTTTCATCTATTTAGTAAGAGTTAAATAAAAAGATGTTCAGTTGAGTAACTTGTTCAAATATTTTTAGTTTTATGTATTTGCAATAAATAAATAAAAAAAAATATATTACTTTTTCTTAATCCAGCCAGTAAATAGTACACAAATACATTTTAATAAATTATTTATATTTTATTTATATTCATTCTTAGTTCTAGTTTTCAAAAACAAAAAGAAAAGCTTTAGATTGGCTATGGTTATACAATATCATTATGTATTTATATTTATAAATATACTTCTCACACTCTTAGGGAATGATACTCGAATTATGATTCTTTTGGGCTGCATCAAATCAAAGAATGCTTAAAAGCTTGCACATATTAGATAGTTTAATCATAATTAGCGCCGCAAAATGAATGGATCTAACCACATTCATATTCCGGTTGTAACTCTGTTGTACAGGTGCTAACTACTCTCTCAGTTCCTCAAAATATTGGTTCAGAGCGGTTGGCTGAATATATCATTTAACAACCATATAATCTAATATTATGTATCACTTTCCTTGAAATATATTCAATAATAATTTAGTTTATACAAATATGTTATACATATATTAAAACACAGAAGAAGCGGGTAAGTGAGTGTAAAGTGTCTTCCAGCTTCGGTTTCACCGAAGTAAATTTTTTTTAGTTTAACTATTTTTAAATTAACTTTTTGGCTCGTCAATTAATATATTATTACTTAGGGACTTAAGTAAAATAATACGTTTAATTGCCCTCAAAACCAGTAATTAAAAGACATTATTATATGTTTATAAATTGAACTATGTCGATATATAATAAACATTAGATTAGTTCTTCATTAATATTGCTTTAGTTAAAATATGTTTAGTATATATGTAAACATAATAGATAAAATAAGAGGTGTACATATGTATAATAATTTGTTGAATTACTATAATAATTTTTATGTCACTCCGTTCTTTACATTCATAAGCATATATACATATATATTAATGTAGGAAAATAAAAAAAGACTAGTCTCCTCACAAATTTTCCTGGGAAGTTCAACAAATACAATGTACCCTTATACTCATAGATTGCATATAAATGGATAACGAGGTAGAATGCATTTGTCCAACTTCCATGATATATGGAATGATGTGTGTTTTGTTTTTCAGAGATGACCAGGGCCTGTTAATTCGACTCTGGTCGATAGGTATGATAATTGCAAAATGTTGACTAGTATTTTCTTAATTGGATACATTAAGAACCCTATCGAATGAGACTTGTTTCATTACTTTTTCATTTCAGTCAATCATACCCAGAAGATGGGCATTTGTCTACAGCTATTTCTATATAATTTATATAGGGGGAAGATCTAACACGTTTCTATTGTTACATAATATGGTTGAACTTGAAGCTACGCTTAATAAAGAAACACATCGTCGTCGCCATTCCACCTTTAACATAAATGATTGGAATTCGAACGAGCTACGAAAGTTTCGATATTACTACATATTTGGATTTTTCACTGGCGTTTTTTAACACAAACACAGAAAATTGTTTCATTTGGAAACAGTCATAGCGCGTCAAATATGTAGTGCCGCAAAGGACTGTCGCTCAATAAATATAAGGATAATAGTAGTGATAAACAAGCTTAGCGTTCGAAAAAAAGAAACTATACAAAATAAAACGTACCCAGAACTCTGTTGCCTTATCTCTCATATCCCACTAATATCTAACAAAGAAATGAAGTACAAAAACATCAAAGGCAATAGAATCGATGAGGAGTTTAAATTTACACAAGGACGGACATGGCTTTATCGATTTGATACTAGAGTATATAAATATATTGTGTAGGGTGTTCCACTCTTCTCCATCCTTTAACACTCCAGAAAAGTTATTAAAAAATTGTTGTAAATTAGGTAATATGCTAAAGATTCTTGGGTGCATTTGGTGACCTATGATAAAAATCCAACTGCTCTTGGTATAACTGGAAAAATCCGATTGACAAATCCGATAAACAAAGAAAAAAAAAAAAACTAAACAAAGTTAGCTTGACTTGGTAAAACTTAAATTTGACAGTTCGTCGGAAGCAGAAAGATATATTTCAGTCTGATCTTAAAGCAGTTTCAGTTTACGATATAATTGGAAGCCTTAATTCTAGCTAAATTCAGCTGTGAAGTTTTTGTTTTCAAAGATTTTGTTTGTTCTTTTAATAGTTTTTTCTGAATTTGAACTAAAACGCATTTTGAATGGGTTATGCTTAGAGTGCTACACTTATAGGTTTGACTACAAACAATACATTTATCTTGCTGAATTTTCTTTGCATTTGAAGTTATTAAATTAATACAAGATTAATAATCATTTAAGAGATCGTTACAATAAAAGGGGGAAAAATAATAGTGTATAAAATAAAATTTTTTTTTATGTTTTAATATTTATGTTCTTTAAGTTGCATAGTTCATAAAATTGTGCCTAATATTAGAAAATGCTTTTAATTGTTTATAAGTGTTTTATACTCTATAAACTATTTTAACTTTGAGATCAATTCACAATTCAAACATAATTGTTTTTTTTTTTATTTTACTACGATACAATTTACTCCATTATTCAGAGTTTTTAAGTTGAAGTATTTATATATATAACTTTTAGTACAATATTTGAAAGTGCTCAATTATTTAGATTATAAATTGAATATATTTTAGTTTGTTTTAGTGATCAAAACCGGTCGACCAATGTTTAACAATCTTCCAGAGGTCCTTAACACGTTTTTAGCTGCAACTCGCCCATGTAGTCAAAAATGTCAAAATTTTTGGTGCTTTAGTTTTCTCTGAAAATATATTGTATATGAATTAATAGCGTTAATCAATAAACTTATACTAATTCTATTATTTCGGCGTGTTTAAATCAATGTATATCGGGTCCGCCAAATAATTTTTTTTTTAAATGCAATAAAATGAAATGAAGAGATTGGTTCAAACTGTTTTTTTATTTGAAAGCTCAATCCTTCCGGTTAACAGTGGAGTATGATTTCACTCATAAAGCTGCCACGGCTAGCCATGCAGTACCCAATACGGTCGGTCTTTTTGACGGCTCACCACAAATAATAGTCCAACGGTGTCAAATCGCAGCTCCTTGGTGGCCAAACGACATCAGAATTTCGACTGATAATTCGATCTTCAAAAACAGTGCGCAAAAGATCGATTGTAACATTGGCTGTGTGGCACGGAGCGCCAACCTGTTGAAACCAAATGTCACCAAGGTCCTCATCTTCAATTGTTGTGAACAAAAATTCACTTAACATGGCCCGATAGCGCTCACCATTGACTGTAACCAGCTCACCTTCTTCATTTTCAAAGAAAAATGGTCCAATGATGCCTTTCGACCAAAATCCACACCAAACAGTCACTCGTAATGGGTACATCGGCAACACAACCATATTCGTTCAGCGGAATAATAGTACTAACTTTCTGTCAAATCTGTCATGAGCTAAGTGTTGCCAGGCTCGGATAACCGGTAGTTCAAAAAAAAAAAAACGTTAGATGGCGGACCCGATATATGTATGTTTGATAATAATATATAATATAATGATAAATATAATATAATAATAAATATATATATAATATAATGATAAACTGTAGAAGCTTAACTAATATGAGGAAATCGTTAAAAATGTGCAAAAAATATGAAATTTCTTAATGGAGACTCTACAAGTTAACCGTTTATGGCAAAGGTAATACTTAAATGTTCAAAATGGGAGTATTGAAACTATGTATTTTTGTTTTTACCAATGCCAACCATATCGTCTGAGTCTTATCTGATTATAAATATCCCAGGAACTTGCAATTTTCGAAAAATGGATACGGCAAACAGGAAGAGCAAATTCATTTCATTGGAAAACAAAATTGACATTTTGGTTCGGCTTAAAAAGGGAGAAAAGGTGTTCCAAATTGCATAAATTCATCTTCAGTCCACACCATTGAGCAAAAAGAGGAATTTAAGACATTCTGCATCTGCGCATCTACAGTGCGTGCGCAAAACATGAAGTCCATGCAGAAGGCACTTCATATCTGGATCGAAGACAACTGTCAAAAGCGGGTTCCCTTCTCTGGACCATTGATAAAGGCGAAAGCCCGCAAAATTTTCGAAAAAGTGGAAAAACATAGGAATAATGATTGCGATTTCTTTTGTTGCTAGTAAAGGTTGTTTCGAAAAACTTAAACAGCGTGTTGAACTGTACTGTGTCACAATTCAAGGTGAAATGCGTCAGCAAATTATAAATCGTTAGAAAAATATCCAGAGCAGTTCAAAACAATTATTATTAGTGGAGGCTATACAGCTGATCAAATATTTAATGCCGATGAAACTGCATTGAGGTGGAAAAGAAATTTTATATCATAAGAAATAAGAGTTCGCGGTTATAAGGTAGCTAAGGATCGTTCCTTTGCAGATATGCCTCAGGAGATTTCTTCATAAAACCAATGGTGATATATAAGTCACTAAATCCACGTGCGTTTAGGGGTGTAAACAAAGATATTTTATCCGTTTTCTGGAAAAGCAACAAAAAGACCTGGGTAACGGCAACTCTCTTTAGGCAGTTTTTTTATGAATGATTTGAACCCAAAGTCGAGCGATACATAAAGCAAAAGAATTTGAATTTAAAAATTCTATTGTTGGTAGATAATGCACCAGGTCACTCTTTTGACTTAAACCATCCGAATATCGAAGTGGCAGTTTCTTAGGCACGAACTAACCTCGTTATACGAGGTTCGACTGTACATACAAATTCCTAATTTACCTACACGCATCTAAAGTAGATATAACAGAATGCTTTAGTGTATAACAGTTATGCACAAGATATCTGCTTTCGTAACAGTGTGTGAGCGAAACAAATCCCACAAATGCAAATGGATTAGCAACAACAACATACAACAGCCCTGATGGATTAACGTAAAGTATATCGAATTTGCCAAACAAAAAACTCAGTAGGTTTGCAGACCTCTCTTAATATCAAAATTTGAAGGCTCTATCTATTATAGTCTCCCAGTTCTCGACTTTCGTAGGGAGAGCCAAATCTACAGACGGACATGTCTATATCGACTAGTTTTCTTAACCTTATCTAGAATATTTATACTTTTTGGGTTCTGTCTTGCCTTGCTTGTCACATACATTTGCACAAACTTAATATTCCCCTTTTTGTATGGGAACAGGATATACAAATAAATTTTTTTCAAAATCTTGCAATGTACTATCTCACGAAGTTTTGTCGCAATTCTCGGCAAATCGTCAAATTTTCAATTCAAATTATTTTGTTGATCCAAAAAATTTTTTTTACTGCAATTCCAATTAATAATGCCTATTTGAAAGACCTTTCCAACGACACCGACAATTTGTAGATCCAAAGTTGTTTAGTTTTTTCGTTTAGAAACACTCAAACAAATTCAATAATTCTTCAATGATTTGAAATTATTAGGTTCCTAGAATAAATTAAAAATAGGACTGCGGGATAGGCCTCCCACGAGTACCAAGAAATTTTGGAATGGATACTTTCAACGTTTCGATTGGTGTTAACTATAGATTTATAATAGAGATAGGTTCGAATAATGGTTACTCCTTTTTGTAGAGTTGGCACGTTGATCTAATATCATTATCTGAAGAGAGAAGAAAAGATCCTAATGTGGAGGCTATATATTTAGAGTCTCCAATATCTTATACAGCCACTTGGTTGGATAGACGGACATCTATATATATAAAAATAAATGAACAAAAGGGGGTGTGTGGGTCATCGCCCTCTCCGATTTTTACCACTCCTAACGTAATTAGTTCTCGCGATTTCATTAACATGTATAACATATTTCATGGGATAACATTTTTTATGGCTTATATGGGGGTGTCTTAAAAGGATGCAAAGATTTGACGAATTTTTTATATCGCTTATATGGGGTTGGGGAATAGGCTGCCAAACTTAACAGGATTACATATTTCCATTAACATGCGTACCAAATTATATTCCTGTACCTCAAATAGATTTATAAAATTTATGATTTCTTTGAATATATTTGATGTAAAAGGGTAAAATTCGGTATACATGTTAATGGGATCGGGTGAAGAAGATAAGTTTGTTTAAAATTGGAGGGGAAACTGTAAGGAATATATATATATGTTTGTTTGTTTTGTTTAAATGGCCGTCAACCGTCTGCCGGTCATGGCCGCGTCCAGGAAAGCGCGCCAGCCTCCATAATCCTGTGCGCGCTGCCGCCAGTCGTTCTGAATGCCAAGTACGGAGAGATCTCTCCATACCTGGTCATTCCATCGAGTGCCCGGTCGTCCTCTATGTCGGCGTCCACCAATCAAGTTTGGGCCCCCCATGTAAACCATGCGTGCTGGAGCTCTTTCGTCCATTCGTATGAGGTGCCCAGCCCAGTGCAGCCGCTGGAATCTAATGCGTTGGACTATGTCAACCTCATCGAATAGCTCGTACAGCTCGCGGTTCATACGGGACCGAAACTCGTCGCCGACTCTAATAGGACCAAAGATCCTGCGAAGAATCTTCCTCTCGAAGACTTCCAACGCTGTCTCATCCGACTCAATCACGTTCCATGCCTCTGCGCCATACAGTAGGACCGGGAGTACCAGCGTCTTATATATCTTTATTTTCGTCCGTCGAGAGAGGGCTTTACTTCTCATTTGCTTGCTCAGCCCAAAAAAGCATCTGTTTGCAAGCGTGATTCTTCGCCTGATCTCCAGGCTGACGTTGTTGTTGCTGGTGATCTCTGTTCCGAGATAGACGAAGTTTTCTACAACACTGAAGTTGAAATTCTCCATCGTCACTGACCGTCCAAGATGCATTGACGGAGTGCGAGAAGACACCAAGTACTTCATCTTGTCCTCGTTCACCGCTAGACCCATGAGCCGAGACTGTTTTTCAATCTCCGAGAACGCCTTGCTGACTCGATATCGATGTCATCGGCGTAAGCGAGCAGCATCACTTCCTTTTGGAAGATCGAGCCCGACATACTCTGTATGTACGGGCATTGGCGTAGGATGTATTCCATCAGGAGATTGAAAAAATCGCACGATAGACCATCGCCCTGCCTGACACCTCTATTGGTATC
Organism: Leucophenga maculata; assembly: GCA_035044805.1. NCBI lineage: Eukaryota > Metazoa > Arthropoda > Insecta > Diptera > Drosophilidae > Leucophenga > Leucophenga maculata. The sequence goes on along the minus strand of JAWNNP010003842.1, from coordinate 1,029,068 downwards.
AAAGTGGTCGGAGAGGTTTTTCCCCACCCTGACAACGCTTTGTGTGTTAGATAGCGTCGCCATGCAAAGACGGACAATCTTTGCCGGGATACCTAGTGCAGGGCGTCGAAGAACTTCGCTCTTATCGGCGTGTCGAAAGCGGCTTTGTAATCGACAAATAGGTGGTGAGTGTCTTTGTTGAACTCACGGGTCTTTTCCAAGATTTGGCGTAATGTGAATATTTGGTCACTGGTCGACCTCTTTGGTCTGAAGCCACACTGATATCGTCCTATCAGTGAGTCGGTATATGGCTTCAGCCTATTACACGGTAGTTGGCGCAAACAGCGGGGTCTCCTTTCGGGGTCTCCTTTCTTAAAGATATTGGTACAGACTTAATATGCCAATAACCAGAACAATTAACGAAGATGAAGTTCTTTGAGAGCAGCAAACAAACAAACTATTTCAATGGGCCATACAACATTTATTCAAACATTCAAAAAGATTCGCTTTCGGTACCAGTACCATGGGGGAAAGCTACCATCACAGCAAATTTCAATAAGGTTGGAAACATATAGAAAAGTATGTGGATTTGCCTTGATTTAATATTACAAAATTCAGCTTCTACTTTTGTATGATCCAAACATTTGCTTCATGATTGTTTAACAAATACTATGTGACATTCCTTTACCATTGTCGGATGATGACTCCCATTTTTTTCGTTCCTATAGAGATTCGTATCTAGGAGTCGAGTTAGCACAAGTTTAACCTAAATGTTAACTTAAATGTTATTTAATTTTTATGAATTTTGTTATTGTATATACGTTTAGTAATAACATAATGAGATGATGTAAAATTCATAAACTCGTACCCTACATGATCTCAGACTCTGGGAGTTCAAGAAAACCACGCATAAATACATTGTAAAGAAATCACTGCGTAAATCTCCGACATCCTTTTCTTTATTTGTGTTCAAGCATTCTTCAAATTTATTTCTTATACTTATTTAAACTTGGCGGCAATAATATTTTTGTTTTCAAATGTAAAAAACATTAAGCAGAGTGAAACCATGAATCAAATTTCAGAATTGTCGGCGATTAAAAGCCCAACTCAATAATGACGACAAGGGTGCAATTTGTTTTGCGTATGTGGCACTTTTTATGAGTAAATTTCAAACAGATGAAACTGAAGCCGGGAATTGTTTATTTTAATTGTGCGTGTCCACTAAAATTTTAAACACAAAAAGATAAGAAGTTCCAAACAAAACACTTTCAGCACTCGAGTCGAGTACAAAAAATAACAAACAAATCGGAGACTGAAAACCGAAATCATTGGAGCGACTTACTTGGCTGAAACTGAAAAAAAAAATCACTAAAAATGAAACTATAACATTTTTATGGCAGAAATACTTTTATGTTGCATGACTGTCCGTCTGGCTGTGGGTCGGTCGGTCGGTCCCGGCATTAAAGCGTTTCAGTGTGTACTACGTGTTCGTGTTTATAGTCAGTCGCGACGATGACTTCTGCCTGCTCAGCGGAAATTAGAAATCGGCGGAAATTGTACAAAAGTATTATGTTTTTAATTTGGTTCGCGTCTTTTCTTATTTTAATATTTTTATTTTATGTACGCTAAAACGCAACAAAGTAGAGCTGCGTATGAATTCAGATGAATTGGCATTTATGAGCCTCATATACAATAGTTGTACATATATGTACATACATATGTACGGGTATGCATTAAAAAGTGGGTGCCATGGTGCCGGGTGTACGAGTATGTTGTCCTCGTCGGTAGCGTTGCATGAGTACAGAATAGATTGCTCCATATAATGGAACATTGAACACGTCTAAATTTTAAATGAGAAAAACTAGAAATTTAAAATTTATCGAATAAGTAATTAAAACGAATTTACAGTAAAAGTAGATTTCATCAACTGGAAGAAGCTGTATTCATATATTGTGTGAATCCATAATATTTTATGACGTATTTACATAAGGGTCGCATATAGCATATTTCCGAGTACATAGTTTCAAATATCCAAAAACTTCAATTAAAAGTGAAAAAAAAAATTGCTATAAGGACTCCAGTGTACTTGTATTTTGAAAGCAGTTGTTTCCACACCTGAACGGTTCTTAAGGCTTACTAATTTATTTGAAATTCTTATTGTATGGCAAATTTAAAATATTATATAGAACAGGTTGTATACATTCAAATTTAATAGAAATGCTCAAATCGTTTGAGAATACGACACAAACAAGAATTTGAAAACCGATCTCTCGAGAGTATTAACGTAAGACAACGAATAGTAATAGAGCTTACTTACAGTATTCGTGTAGAGGATGATTTGACTAGATGGTGATTACATCTATTCTGGCATAATTTTGTGCCGAAGAAATTTGTAGCCTCGGTGGTGATTTTATGAGGAAGGGGGGAGAGGCAAAATTTTAAAATAAACTTGTAAAATTCCGGAGCAGTCCTAGTCGAATGCAAAAAACACGAAGTCTCTATCAATTACCGTTTCCGAGATCCTTTTGTTCATACAGACGGACGGACGTACAGACGGACATGTCTATATCGATTCCTCTATCACTCCTGACCATAGAGGGGGTAACTTTGGGGGGTCTCCGACCATTAGTTCTACCTGTTACATACATTTGCACAAAACCAATAGGCTCTTGTACCTTCGGTACAGGGCCTAAAAAATAGGGACGAACATATGTATCGACAGTCCCTGTTAAGCTCACTCAGGCTCAGACTGGTCAGATAGCAGTTCCGTTGAAACATTAATCCATTATTTGGAGAACCTAGCATCCATACTTGGACCAGATCAAGTATATTTTATATCTCAAGATGATAAACCTCGGGTTCCTATTGGTATAATTGCGACAAATAAACAAACATCTCTTCTAATGCACATGGAATATAGAATCAAATTGCTTGATCACGACTGGGTAATCGCTGAGAGGCATACATTAATACCATTTGTTTATGCTGGTATCAATATCCCTTCCAGTGTTGGGGTAACCGCAAGCTGTTGGATATTCTGGATATTCGAAGTGGAAAGTATAGTTCATCTACTGGTAATACTCATGCTTAAGATTTCGAGACGCTTCTCGAACTTGAAGAGTTTCAAGAGACATGATCTCGATGCATTGTATAACAGAGTAGAGCGCAAAATGACTCCTTTTAGTCGCGAACTAACTGGTTTAACATTGCCTCATGACCATTTTGGGTTTCATTTGGATGAACGTGGCGTGGATGAATTGATGAAAATTTAGAAAGATCCCATTTCGATTTTGCAGGAAATGTTATCTGAGGCATGAAGTTCAATGGAAATTGATGGCTATCATGTTACTGCAAAATATGTTGGGCCAAGATCTTCCTGATTATCTAGACATTCAATGATGTTCAGAACATGTGCGTGAAAGCCAATACTTGCTTCAAATTGTAAAATGTAGAAACATAGAATGCTGTCGTCCAAGAAGTAGCACATTTAAATTACTAGACAACAGATTTCTTCAATCACTAGTAAATATGGGAGTATGGGAGAGCAATTTCTCAACCTTCCAGTCAATTTTGCTCTTCGCTTAAATTGTTCACTTAAAGATTTCGCGCGGGTAAAATAGAAGCTAAATCGTCACATAGAGAAGATCCATAAAAAAGTTAGCATACACACTGACCGCAATTTAGACCTATAAGAGTGGCTCCTCGTCGCGCTAATGAGCTAATGTGCATTATTCAAAATTTAGAGCACCCAGATGTAGAATGGTTTGATGATGACGGCCGTAACTTAACACTCAATGGTGAACTCTATATGCCATTCATTTTTTTCTCTCCAATCGAAATAAATTGAATTCAACCAGACGACGCAACGTGCTACAGAATTTACACCACAGACAATTGAATAAATGAAACATAATACGAGTACAAAATGATGCGTTATGGTGCTGTGAATTGGCTTCGAAAGTGTTGTGACTTAACACCTTTGAATTATCGTATGTGAGGATAATAGCGGCTAGTCTATGTAATCAATACAAACGAAGATAGAAACATAGAGACATGCAAACAAACAATCAAATTCAAACTTTAAACAACGCTGTAGTCGAGTGTGCTTGACTTCGAACCCCCCGCAACTTCTTTCTTTTGATTCCATGCTTAAAATGTTAAAAGTTTCAATAGAATAGTACCGAATTTGGTGACCCTTCATAAACAAAAAATTGCAATATTCATTCTTACAAAAACCCGGATATGTGGAACATGTTTGTATGAGGTTTTCTCTTCTAATGGCCGAATCTGGAACTTTATGGAATATATTATCATCAATTTAAGATACAAAGCATTTGAAGTTTCATGTCTATATCGACTCAACTTTTAAAGATATACTAGTAACTACTTTATGGGTATGTTACATAATTCCATTTACCTGTATGGTAATTACTGTTTGTGTACCATTACGGGATTATAAAAATTACTATGGACGGTAGTTCTCGCAAGAACCGAAAGCACTTCTAACTGAGGCTGCTGCAAGTACGTGTAGTGTACGCGCAATAACAAAGTTTCTAACCAAAAGTTCGATCGAGAAAACGGAAAATACTTAAAATCGATTCATACTTACATACTTTATCGAAATATAGGGGAACATATATATCCATTGTCATGGAGTATTGACGGAGATCGGGACTCGTTTGCTCAAGTTCACATTGTGAGAAATGTTGTTGACTGCCATTCACTTGAGAATGGCCAACAATGATTCTTGTTACAAACAGTTCAAGCAACTTACACGTCCGTTAGGACACGTATCTCCTGGGTAGCTTCTGAACAGCTGTTCAGAGGTGAGCTAACGTGAGAAGGCGAAAGGGGGCCCCATCCCCTTAATTGATGCACTGGGCTTGGGACTCGCCACTTTATAAAAATAAACCCCCAATGAATACGAACAGGTAGCCTCGGAAGGAATTTAATGACCCCCACAAACGATATAAGGATCACGATTTAAGGATATGCATCTGAAATGCCCGCACCCTTAATTGGGATGGTGCAAATATACAGCTGGTTGATGTCCTCGAAAGATGTAAGGCTGACATCACCGCAATCCAAGAAATCCGATGGATAGGACAGGGTTGCTCTAAACAAGCATTCTGTGACTTCTACTATAGCTGCCATGCGAGTAAGCACGAATTTGGATGTGCTTTCGTGGTGAGTAGGAGACTACTTTGCCTCGTCTCTACGAGCGATGTCCCAAACACAATGTCAAAATCGTGCTTGGCGATTTCAACGCCAATATTGGGAAGGAAGGAATCTTTGGCCCAACCGTCGGAAAATTTAGCCTTCACGACACTACCTCCAATAATGGAGAGAAGCTAATGGATTTCGCCGCAGGTCGGAACATGGTAATTAGAAGTACAGATCACAACACAAGCATTCTGTGACTTCTACTATAGCTGCCATGCGAGTAAGCACGAATTTGGATGTGCTTTCGTGGTGAGTAGGAGACTACTTGGCCTCGTCTCTACGAGCGATGTCCCAAACACAATGTAAAAATCGTGTTTGGCGATTTCAACGCCAATATTGGGAAGGAAGGAATCTTTGGCCCAACCGTCGGAAAATTTAGCCTTCACGACACTACCTCCAATAATGGAGCGAAGCTAATGGATTTCGCCGCAGGTCGGAACATGGTAATTAGAAGTACAGATCACAACACATTAACATCCACAAGGTTACATGGCTGAGTCCAGATCAAATAACACGCAACCAAATTGATCATGTTCTGATTGACGAAAGGCACGCATCGAGCGTGTTGGACATCCTAACATTGACTCGGACCACTACCTTGTCGCAGCCAAGGTACGCACTAGGCTCAGCGTAGTGCACGCCTCACGTTCCATCATGCAACGAAAGCTAGACGTCGGCAAGCTGCAATCAGAACAGACCGCAGCCTTCTCAAACACACTCTCCCGACTGCTCCGGGAAACCTCTCCGTCTTCTCGCGATATATGTGAGCAGTGGAAACACATCACCCGCTCCATGGATAGGGCTGCCAAGGATGTCATTGGTTATACAAAACCTGTGAAGAATTCTTGGTACGACGAGAAGTGTCGCAATGATACTGCAGAGAAGAATGCTTCCCATCAGCGAACTCTGCAGTCGCGAGCAACGCGAGCTGTTAGAGAGCGTTATCGAGAGAAACGGAGAGAGGAAAAACGCCTTTTCAGACCCAAGAAAAAGGAGCAAGAATGGGGGGAGTTTGAGGATGTTAAGATGTTATGTGACAGAAATGAAGGTCGAAAATTCGATCAAAAGGTCAAGCGTCTGACTGAAGGTTTTAAATTGGAAATCTGGTAACGGATGAAAAGGAATCACTGAGATTATGGAGGAGTCATTTCTCCAACCTACTAGGAGGCGATGAAGCGCACAATTCCGCCGATAGAAAAATGACACCGGAACCACCAGTTAAAGATGGAACTAATGTAGAGCCACCGGACGAGGTCAATTCAGTTATTAAAAAGCTGAAAAATAACAAAGCGGCAGGCTCTTATGGGCTACCAGCTGAGTTATTTAAGACCGGTGGCGAAGAGTTGGTTAGGAGTATGCACCAACTTTTATACAAGATATGGTCCGATGAACGCATACCCGATGACTGGAATCTCAGTGTTCTCTGTCTTATCTTTAAGAAAGGAGACCCCGCTGTTTGCGCCAACTACCGCGGAATAAGTCTTCTAGTCTCGATCTTCCAAAAGGAAGTAATGGTGCTCGCTTACGCCGATGACATTGAAATCATCGGTACGCAGGAACGGCAAGTCAGCAAGGCGTTGTCAGAGATTGAAGAACATTCTCTGCTCATGGGCCTACCGGTGAATGAGGACAAGACGAAGTACTTGGTGTCTTCTCGCACTCCGTCATCGCGTCTTGGATGGTCAGTGATAACCAGCAACAACAACGTTAGGAGATCAGGTGAAGAACTACGCTTGCAAACAGATGCTTTTTGGGCTGAGCAAGCAAATGAGATGTAAAGCCCTCTCTCGAAAGGCAAAAAAAAGACGCAGACACTCCCGGTCCTATTGTATGGCGCAGAGGCATGGACCGTGATTGATTCGGATGATTGGTGGACGCCGAAATAGAGGACGACTTGGTACTCGATGGAATGACCAGGTATGGAGAGATCTCTCCGTATTGGCGCCAGCGTGCACAAGCCTATGGAGGCTGGCGCGCCTTCCTAGACGCGGCTATGACCGGTAGACAGTTGACTGCCATTTAAGTAAGTAAATATGTACAGAGTTCAAAGAGCCAAGATAATAAAGATCGGTTCATCCGTTCAATAGATTTTTTTTAATTTTTGAAAAGTTAATGTAATACAAGAAGTTTTTTTTTTTAAATCCGTTAGAAATCTTACACTTGATAGCTGAAATTAGTGCCATTAAAAATAACTTCTTCTTAAATGTTGTAGTTTAGCAGGTTTGAGGACCACTCAAATAAAACTAAGTGTTTTATATTTTTCGATATATGTAAAGTTATTTAGTGACCCAAAATTTGTTAGTAATGAAGTTTGAGCAGGCTTAGTGGTCCATTTACATGATAAACATGCTTGTACATATTTATCAATGTAAAGAGAGACAATTATTAACAACAACTTGGAACATTATAGCACTACAAGCATGTTTATCATGTAAATTGACCACTAAGCCTGCTAAAAATTCATTACTATTTTTCGATATATTTTGACCTTCTTCGAGGATCGTCTTCAGGAAATACTTGGAATAATATAAAACACTGACATTTAAACACTTTATTTAAAATATAACGTCGTCAAAAATTATCAATATTTCTTCTAAAATTTTTTCAAAATGTTAGATTTTTAAGAGAAATGCTTAAAGACGCGAGAACTTCATTGGGATATTGTGGTCAAACATCTTTCAATATTTTATAAGATGTTGCACTATGAAAATTCTGTTAGCTTAGATATGACATTGTAAACTTCAGATAGTCCAAGGAAACCGATTTCTCCGTTCCTGCGCTGTTGGCAATATTAAAGTTATCAGCAGTTTACTCATAGGATAGGATATGTAGCGATATTTCAGAAAAAAATATATTGATGAAGAAACATATTAAAGGTCTCAGTACTTCGGTAGAATAAAAACTCTTCACAACTTTCTCGGCAACATTGGAATTCAGAACTGCTTGAGAAGCACGCTAGACGGTTGAGCTATCGAGGCCTTAAAATTTTATCAGTATCCCTAATTAAAGTTGATATTGCGCAAATTGTAGTTTAAGCAATATCAACTTTAATTTCTAAAGCCTAATGTCAAACCCAGTTGGAGTTTATGCAGTGGGTCCTCTTCAAAGCTTCAGGGCTGACCAAGAAAATAATTTCTCTGTATGGCGGAGACAGTGTAGAGTAAAAACGCAATACAACAAAATTCATGGATAGTAAATAATGAAGAGTTTTTATAAAAACTAAGCATTCTAGAAGGGGGCGCAAACTTTATGGGATCCCCCTACGTATTGAAATTTGTGTGTGGTTAAAAGTTTGTGCGAAATAAAAAAAAGGCTGTTGTAGCCTGATATATATCTTATTACATGTAGAATACAAAAGCGTCTACTTATGATAGAGTCGTGAGATCTTTGTGAACTTCCATAATAAAACTCGAAGTTGCAATATCAGAACCGTCTTTTGTATGCAATGCCACGAAAAAAGAAATGAATAAGTTTTAATTTTACGACATTTTGTTTTCTTCTTTTTCGATTATTTTCCGAATCAAATAATAGGATGCAGACCTCGTAAAAATTGTGCTGTGTGCACCTTTTGCGCAGTTTTGAAACGGTTTCATTTTACTCTGCGTTGAGCATTTTATATTCTGCTCGTTTCAGCTGTTTCAATTGAGCTTCAAGTACAATATTTATTTGATGTTTATTATTGTTAGTTTCATCGAAGTATTTGTTATTTTGTCGCCGGTTTAAGAGCTATTTTAAAATGCAATAAAAAACAAGAAAAAAAAGTGAACATTGGTTGAAGCGAAGAAGTATTACATTTCACACGATTTTTCGAATCGCAAAGCAGCTATATGGTCCAATCCAAAAAAAAACATATATATATTTATGAATATATATGTGTATATACATATATGTATATATATATATTGGTTCCTGCTTTTACTTTCTATGTAAATATCGAGTTATTGTACTCAGTGTTTAATCATTATACAGAGACAATTTGAATTTTTGTGAGAAATTATAAAAATTCTATCTTTTTAAATTTCAAATTGTTTGCGGTTGAAGTTTGAAAACTTCTTTATGAAGAACTTTGCTCATTTTTACTACCTGGCTTTTCGTCCTGTTAGAGTCGGCGACGAGCTTAGGTCCCGTATGAACCGCGAGCTGTACGAGCTATTCGATGAGGTTGACATAGTCCAGAGCATAAAATTCCAGCGGCTGCACTGGGCTGGGCACCTCATTTGAATGGATGAAAGAGCTCCAGCACGCATGGTTTTCATGGTGGACCCAAAATTCATTGGAGGATGCCGAAATAGAGGACAACCGGGCACGCGTTGGAATGACCAGGGATGGAGAGATCTTTCCGTACTTGGCATTCAAAACGACTGGTGCCTGCGCGCACAAGAATATGGAGGCTGGCGCGCCTTCCTAAATGCGGCCATGACCGGAAGACGGTTGACGGCCATATAAATAAGTAAGATTTATCTGACACGCTTCGCTGCGCCTCGTAAAAACTATTGTCAAAATAAATGTTGTTTCTAAGAATCCAACAACCTTGACTAACCACATTATGCGATCTTCTCCTAGGATGCAATTAACATGTATACCAAAATTCATCTTTGTACTTCAAGTGGATGCAAAGATATGTTAAATATTGTAAATCGCTTTTTTTGGTGGCAGTTCATTGCCCCCATCGATTCGAACCAAACTTAATGGATGAAAAGATATGATGAATTTTGTTTACCGCTTATGTGCTGGTGGGGTCTTGCCTCTCCGATTTTACCAAAAAATAGCCTGTAATAGATGGGATCGTTTGCACATGTTGAAATTGTGAGAAAAGTTGTTGACTTCCATTCACTTGGGAATGGCCAACAATAATTCTTGTTGAAAATGGCCCAAGCAGCTCACAACATCCGTTAGGCCACGTATCTCTTGGTGAGCTAACTGTGAGAAGGTGACAAACACCCGCCTTACTTGGGAGTCGGTGCTCTGTGCTTAGGACCCGCGACCGTAAAAAAAATCAAAATAGTCATCAACCAGCTTGATATTTCCATAACTCGTAAGTCCTTATATCGTTTACGGGGGTCATTATCATAAGGTTATATCCAAAGCTTCCTTAGTCCTGACATCACTGTAATCTAGGAAATGCGATGGGTAGGACATGGTTGATTTAAAAATGCTTGCTGTGATATCTACTATATCTGCCACGAGAGTAAGCACTAATTTAGATGAGGTTTCCTGGTGAGTAGGAAACTACGAAGCATCGTTTCCAGATTCACGCCTGTTGACGAGCGCCTAGCCGCGATAAGCATCAAGGCTAAATATTTTAGTCTAAGCCTGATTTGTGTGCACGTCCCGTCGGAAGAGAAAGACGACGATGCCAAAGACGACTTCAATAAGCGCTTGGAGCGTCTACACAAGCGCTGTCCCAAACATGATGTAAAAATCGGCCTTGCCAATTTAACGCCAAAATTGGGAAAGAAGGATTTTTTGGCCCATCCGTCTAAAAATTAAGCCTTAACGACACTACCTTCAATAATGAAGAGAGTTTAATTGATTTCGCCGCAGGTCGGAACATGTTAGTTAGTAACGCCAGATTTCAACGAACGAAGTTTTTCGACGCCCTGACTGCATGTTATCATACACACAAATCGTTGTCAAGGTAATACGCTGTCGTGCGATTATTTTAATCTACTGATGAAATACATTTTACACCAGTGCCCGTATATTCAAAATATGTCGGGCTCAATCTTCCAAAAAAAAGTGATGCTGTCGCGTACGCGGATGATATTGACATCATTGGTACACAGGAACGGCAAGTCAGCAAGTCGTTCCACAGATTGAAAACTAGTCTCGGCTCATGGGTGTAGCGGTGATTGAGTACAAGACGAAGTACTTGGTGTCATCTAACACGCCGACATTGCGTCTTGGACGGTCAGTGTCGATGGAGAATTTCAACTTCAATGTTGTAGGAAACTTTGCATATATTCGAAATAACCAGCAACAACAAGGTCAGCCTGGAGATCAGGCAAAGAATCACGCTTGCAAAGCTCTATTTCGGAAGACAAAAATCAAGATCTGTAAGACGCTACTACTCCCGGTACTAATGTATGGCCCGAAGGCATATACCGTTAATGTGTCGGATGAAACAGCGTTGGAAGTCTTTGAAAGGAAGATTTCTCGCATGATTTTTGGTCCTATTAGAATCGGCGACGAGTTTAGGTCCCCTATGAACCGTGATGAGCTATTCGATGAGGTTGACATAGTTGAGCGCATAAAACACCAGCGGCTGCACTGGGCTCGTCACCTTATTACTCGAGTACTGGTACAGGGCCTCTTACAGTCAGTTACGCCCGACTGTAATTTTCCAACTAGCTTTTCTGTTTTTATTTTATTCTATATTACAGCATGTGATATTACAAAAGTGCGGGCAAAATGATTTTTTTTTCTGTGTCAAGGGTTTTTATTCGGTTTTATTATGATGTGATGATGTTTTAAGATTGAAGCTTGGAAACAGTGGCCCTTCCATAAACCATGTTCAAAATATTAGAATTATCGTATAGTTTCGGTACCAATGTAAAAGAGGTAAAAGGCACTAGGGAAGTAAGATCCACTAGAAAAATTTCCGGTATTTGTCTATAGATGTAAGTTGCAAAGTGAAGACGTAACAGAGCACACCGGATCGCCTGGTTTTTAATAAAAACAAACAATTTTCTGTAGGATAAACCTTGTATATTGAACTAGGGATCAACGACATTCTACTATCCAGTGATGTAAGGCTGTGTGAGGCAGTATTTTTTAAATGAAGTGCAGATAAGACTGCGGTTAAAGAAAAATTTGTCCAAGTGTATAATATTCTATATCTATTTTAGGCAGGTTCACACAGTGCCATATATCTGGCAATAATTATAAATTTTGTTGAGTTTGTCTGTCAGTTTTAGTTGTAAGATGTATACATTTAAAACTATTTTCAATGCAATGAGATGTGTATATTCGAGCATCTGAACATGCATCTTATAAGAAATATCGCTTATGTTTTTTCCCCATGTTTTGAAGTAATATTGCACTAAAATATTCTTATTTAAAAAATTGAATTTCTAACTTTAAACTTTTAAAATCTGTGGCATTTATTTGACATTTATGTCTGGTTATTATTTTTCCACATTAAAATACAAAAGGCAAAACAGAAACTAATAATTTTGCGCTCAGCTTCAAAACAACATCAAAACTTCGGTTTATGAGCATCACCCGCGGTACAATGCTGTGTCTATAGAGTGCTTTGAGAGTTCTGTGTGTTCTCTACTTTGAAGGTAATAAAATTTTGCATTCGCACAATTCATTCATTCTCCTACATTGCTGCGGCGTAGACTAAATCACAACTCCCTGCCTGAGATATGGTAGGACGATTCTTTCTTCTTTTTTGCTCCTAACGTCTGCCTCTCTGTTTGCTGCCGTCTGTGAGTTCCACTTTGATTGTTGTGCATTTGCCGAAATCGGTCATTAAAAATGCGCTTTCAAATTGTGGCATCAGAACTGCGAATACAACTTTTACGAGTGCATAATAAAAAAACTTATAATATGTATAAGAAAATAAAAATCTGCAATTGGGAGTGTGAAAAATCCCAATTAAGCCTAAGCATGTATCCTGCTTCGTTTCTTGGGTAATTAAAAATTTGTTGCTGGCAAAGCAGGCAGGCAACGATATACAAAACCACGCAATTCCAGTGGCAATTATTTAGTTATTATTTTTAATAGAGTTCATTATACTCGAGTATGTATTGCGCAGTGAAAGACTTTGTTTCACTTCCGAATAACAATTTTTAATAACATTTAAATACTTATAAATTTTGTATACTCTTCACAGATATCGACAATTGTATTTTAGTTTTTTTCACAAAGTTTGCAACGGCTTTGAAGTAAAAAAATAGAATATGGTATAGACTTATGTTCTAGGTAAGCAGTAGTTTAATATAAGACATAATGAACCCTGTTCCCATAATATTTTTTTTTTCTGCTCAAAAAAAAAAAAAAAAGGAACAACTTAAAAATAACATATCCCACAAATGATGGATTTCATGGAATCTATGCAAAGCACCATGAAAAAACTGACAGGATATAAAAATCTGAAATGGTAATGGGGTTTCTCGGAATAAAAATGATATCTCAATATTTCTAGGGGACGTTGAAAAAACAAATAAAATATTCCAATTCCAGGATATGCAATTTATGCCACGAATCATATGGATAAAAAGGCACATGGCGGAACAGCTATCCATAATATTACCCTCTACAGGCATTTTCCACTAGATATTAGAAGTAATTGCAATTCGTGGGAAACTGGACTGCACAAGCTTGTCAATGTCACATTATCGGCATTCTATTCTTGCATTCTTACCATGCAGTCCAACATACTGGCCAGCAGACCCGATTAAAATTCCAGAACTCATGAATTGTTCACTAATACAAAAAATGTCAAGAAGTTTAATATACGCAGAATCACTTACAGATCTGTCATTAAACCTCTAGAATAATTTAGTCTTTTAGAGCACTCCTAATCCAAATCCAATAATACGAAGTGGTGCAAAGAAACTAGATGCATTGAATTTAAATTAACCCTAAAATGAACATGGAAATCTCTGTTAATGCTCTTCTTACATCTTGTTATGCTATGCTGAACTATAGCCTAACCTATAGACACTTTGTAAGGAAGTTTGCAGAAATAAAACCGTCATCTAAGAAGAGAATGGTAAAGCTTAAGATTCCCAAATGCAATGAAAATGTTTACACGTGAGCTAAGTCCCTGAAACTTGTTAAGAAACTCGGTCAGAAAATATACATCGGTGACACTCTTCGATACTTGTTACAAACTATTCAGCTAACCGTTGAAGAACCTATTAGAGATCATTCTGGCAAATGGACATCTAGTTACGAACAAAGGCTAACGTTTTTGTAACATATTCAAAAATGTATTAAATCATTTCCTTCTTCATATTCAGCTTCGAATTAATCAGATATCAGAGCTCACACGCATGAAATTAAAACGTCAATACAAGCAAGATAAATCCAAGCAAGTCTGCAGGACATGATTTAATTTTTCCTAAAATGATCGTGGATCTACCCAACAAAGCCATTGCGCATTTCACATACTTAATAATGATGTACTCAAAAGTGAACACAAGCTCTGTAAAAGAAAACGATCATAGTACTGATCCCGATGCCCTTAAATGGGAAAACACAGGCGGAATCATTTAGAGGGGCCCTATTTATATTTCGGAAAGTGGCAACACTGTTGTAAATAGTTAAAATTTGGCAAAACTAAAATAAAGTTTGACATTTTTATCATGAACGTACTCACAACGATTTTATGTATAAAGTTTTTTCGCGTTGGATTCCGTATAATTTGATTGGTGCAAAGAAATGCTGCAAAATACGCTCGCCTTGTTTCAAAAGATGTTTATAAGATCGTCCCAAGTGTCGAATCATGGATATATGCATATGAGCAGGAAAGAAACAACAATCGACCGTGTGGGTATTCCATGACGAGCAAAATCCAATAAAAGTTGTTCGCGTACGAAGCACTACGAAGCAAATGGTCGCCTGTTTCTTCGGCCGAGTGGGTCATGTGGCCACTGTTCCGCTTGAGCAACGTAGGACGGTAAAATCTGAATGGTACATAACTGAAATCTTCATAAAAATTCGCAAAATCAACCGCCAAAGTCCACCATGACAATGCAAGCTCTTTCAAATCGGCTCACACAAGAGAGTTTTTAAGCACTCAAAATATCGAATAGATGGGTCATACGCCGCACAGCCCTGATTTATCGCCCAATGATTTTTATTTTTATTCCCAAACATCAAAAATAAACTACGTGGTGAACGTCCGAATAAGCTGTTGATGCGTTCACAACCCATGATTTGGAGGTAACTTAATCGAAGTAGAAAAAGTGTTTCGAAAATTGGTTTAAGCGAATGCAAAGTGAATAAATAAATAAATAAAATTTTGAAAGAAACATATAAAATTCCGGCGAAGTCCTAGTCGAATGCAAAAACCGCGAAGTCTCTATCTATTACCGTTTCCGAGATCCTTTCGTTCATATGGACGGACAGACGGACATGGCTATATCGACTCCTCTATCACTCCTGACCATAATGGGGGTAACTTTGGGGGGTTCTTCAACCATTATTTCTACCTGAAACATACATTTGCACAAAACCAATAGACTCTTGTACCTACCTGCACTGGCTTATTCGCTCTTAAGCTTATACTAAAGGGTCCTCCTTTACAATCTATATATATATATATATAAAATGATTACTGTATATATCTATTTATGTATCTATGTATGTTCCTTATCCAAATCCAAACCATCCAACCGATTGCGCTGAAATTCACAGACGAACTTCAGTTCATTCAGGAGAGTGAAGTTTGGTCAAATTCGGAGGGGGTCTACAAGCCATAAACAAAATTCAACATGTTAATGTGATCTGGTGCAGTAATCGTGTTAAGTTTGGTCAAAATCGGGGGGCTTTGCCAAACCCCCTATATAAACGATAAACAAAATTCAACATATATTTGCATCCATTTGAGGTACAGAGACGAAATTTGGTACACATGTTAATGGGATCGGATGAAGTATTCAAGTTAAAAAAAAAAATAAAGTTTCGTAGTTCAAAAGATAAAAAAAGTTGTTTGATTTTTCTGTTTTGAATATTGCTGGAAGAATATAGAAATGCTTGGAATCGGGAAGGAAGAGAATATATTGTGTAATGCAAATAATTTTTACTGGGCGCAGCAGAGTAAACATCCCTACCGTGCAAACTGAAATAATTCGACTTAAACGAAATAATATGGAGAACTCAACTCTCACCCGAACTCGCCTAGCATGAACTCTCACGAAGTATTGTTACAGAATACGACTTCCATTTTGAGAATAGACTAGTTCTTAGTAATTAGATTTAAGAATTATGTAATCACTTATCTGCGCCACTCATACTTCCATTGATTATAGTATTTTCCAATAAAAATTTTTATGGTACTATTTTCCTTTTTAGGCCCTGTACCGAAGGTACAAGAGCCTATTGGTTTTGTGCAAATGTATGTAACAGGTAGAAATAATAATCGGAGACCCCCCAAAGTTACCCCCATTATGGTCAGGAGCGATAGAGGAGTCGATATAGACATGTCCGTCTGTCCGTCTGTCCGTCTGGCCGTCCGTATGAACGAAAGGATCTCGGAAACGGTAATAGATAGAGACTTCGTGTTTTTTGCATTCGACTAGGACTGCTCCGGAATTTTACAAGTTTATTTTAAAAACTTGCCCCTCCCCCCCCTTCCCCATAAAATCACCCCCAAGGGTAAAAATTTCTTCGGCACAAAAAAAAGTAAGTACGCCAGTATAGAGATATCGTCCTTCTTAGCAAAAATCCGAAAAGTTCATCAAAATCGGATAATAAATGACGATTTTATAAGCAATTGAATTTGAGCGACCCCCCTTTTCGTGTCATACATAAAAAAATGGTTTAAAAGGCACTTAGTCGTGCAGTGAGAAGTGGTCATGTGTTTGGTCATAAGCTTGGGGAACATTTAATGTGTTTGTTAGGCGACCTGCACTGGTACAGGGCCTCTTACAGTCGGTTACGCCCGACTGTAATTTCCTTACTTGTTTTTGTTTGTTATTGTAGGGGTCTTACACTCAGAGCATATATTAGCACAAAATTTCTTGAAAGTTGTTGCGACCCCTGCAAGATTTCGGCCTGAAGGAAGGATACCTAAATAGTGGTGTAAATTATTTGGGAATCATTGAAAAACAAGAAATTTTGATATACATACATCAATTTAAGAAACACCATAAAGTAAAAAGAAGGGAGCATGGAATTTCTAACAGGCAAAAATAATAAGCTTGGTTATTAGACTTAAAAATCCTTTGCTGGACAACGCGTTTCCGCTTTGAGAAGCGAAATAAAAATAATGCCGCTGACGCCATACTGTGCGCCATTTGTTCATTTAAAAGCTATATTATGTTAAGTGGTCCTCTTGTGGACAGCGTCAATTTGTAAGCTGCCATGCACACCACCATTCATCCATTCGTTCAGGAAACTGACTGTCTATCCATACGTACCCATCACATGACTTTGCATCGTTCTTCACCATTTGCGCTTCTATAAAATTTATTTTTACGAGCTTTCTTGTTTAGTGCGCTCTAAAAGGAAAAACATCGTTTTTTTAATGCAGGTAAAACTGTGTGTTGGAACATCTCTGCTGTCATCTGAGATATCACATCGCGACTTCGTGTGCTATTGCAACGATACTCATTCCAAGTTCGTGTCTTTTATCTCGTGCTAGCAATTCCCTTAGTCGTTGCAATGATTTTAATGGATTTTATGACCATGCATGCAAGACTACGCCATATGGGCACGTTTATGAATGCAAGCGAAAGATCAGATATTTTTTTTAATGTCAATTTAAAATTTAAATTCTAATTCGATTATAGGAGTAGAATGTACTTAAATTATTGTTGGTTAATTCCAATACTCATGTTTATGCCGTGAATCAAAATAATCTTAAAGAATAATTTAAAAATTTTAAAATTAAAATCGTTATACCCTATATACATACACATACACCTATACTTCTCTGATTCTGACATATGTTGCTACGGATTACCTTACGTAGTTCATTTCGATTTGGCGTGCTTTTATACAGATGGAAAAACGAAGTAGCGGTGGATAATACCTTGAACACGAAATATGTAATCATTTTTAACAACAACACCGCAGTACATAATTTCCTCTACAAAAGTCTCCTACAAAACACTCTCTAACTTTACTAGTTTCAAAGAAGAACCTGGATTTACTTACAATTAGCGTAATTAAGATCTGGATCAAGCAACGTGGATGTGGATTCTTGGGAACTAATCTGTTCAGTAATTCAATAAAATCCAATAATTGCTATCCTCAATATGTTCAAAAGTAATATTAAAGTAGTGGGGTTAAGCTCCAAGATTAGTAACGGACAAAAAGGCAGACAAAGAACCGAGCTAACACAAATGTTCTAAAAACAAAACCAAAATGTGTATGTTTATACCTCAAATTTGACGTTTATGTCAAAATTATCCAAAAATAAAAAAAAAATGTTATATAAAAAATTAAAAATGAAAACCATGTTTTAGGACTTACCGTTTATAGTGGGATTGGCTTATACATTTTTGACATTTGTGGATAAGAGAGTTTAAATATTCCAAATTAAAATCCATCCGGTCAGACAGATATGTTCATATGGACTCCATTATTATATGTATATATATTATGGAGTCTAATACTAGTGGACCCATTTTGCGCTACTAGGCACGATCGTTGTGTTCCTATTTTATAGGTGAGGCATCGCCTAAATTGAAAATTTTTAAATTTGCTATAAGGTGCTTTTCATAACTATAGCACAAGTCAAATAACTATTCTTTTAATCAATTCTCTTTTGATTTGGTTCGATTCTGTTTTGATTTGGTTCCAATTTTTTATAATATATGTTTTGCCTCTCTATTCTATTTACCGTTAGCACATTCATTAATATGTATGTGAAGTTTTCATCCATTAGAAGGGACTATAACGAATATTACGTTTCATAATAAATCGGATGATATTCTGTATCGTGGCCGAACCCGCTAATCTATATATATAATTAGCGATCGATCGATCTCAAAATCTGAGGGACTAGATTGTATATATCGAATCGTGTTGTTTGAGCTGACTCAATATTATATATTTATTGAGGTTTACTTTGCGTCGCAAATATTTTATTGTAATACATTTACCAAATTATTCACGCTACGTGACAATAGTTTAAAAATAATCAGTATTATTGTATTTTTGAAAGGTTTCCAGTTCTCCACAACCATTCTCACAATTGGCGGATCATATATATACAGTTCGTTTTGCTATTTCAACATGAGTAGACTTACTCCAGAAACAAACATTCTCAAAATGATTGCCCTAATTCGGCTTATTCGAAAAAGTCGTTGAAATTAAAGATTTTTTTAGGGTAATAAGGCAATTAATATAAATACATTTGTCTGTTTGTTGCTATTAATTTTTGTTGTCACTTTTTCAGATATCTGACAGCATTCTTGTGTAGCAGCTAATTTTTTTCCAAAGCACACAAAGTTTCCGGATTGATATAGCGCGCCCATACAAATCTATTAACCAATTTTAAAGTAAAGTAATGTTTAGTTTTTAGGCCCTGTACCGCCTATTGGTTTTGTGCTAATGTATGTAACAGGTAGAAATAATGGTCGGAGACCATTATGATCAGGAGTGAGTTTCCGTAGAGACTTCGTTGTTTTTGCAATCGACTAGGACTTCTCTGAAATTTTACGAATTTATTTTAAAATTCCCTTCCCCTTCCCCATAAAATCTCCATCAACTGCAAACATTTCTTCGGCGCAAAGCTAGTAAAGAGATAATTTTTCTCTATGCCAAAATCCCAAAACTTCATCAAAATCGGATAATAAATAACGATTTTATAAGCAATTAAATTTGAACGAACTATGATACTTTCGTCCTCTTTTTCTTTTCATACAAAAAAAAAGGGAAACATTTAATGTGTTTGTTAGGCGACCTGTACTGGCGACTGTAATTTCTTATTTAAGACGGTTTCATCTAAAAAGTTGATATCTTGGATGGAAGGTCCATATACATATATACCTA
This sequence comes from Leucophenga maculata, assembly GCA_035044805.1. Taxonomy (NCBI): domain Eukaryota; kingdom Metazoa; phylum Arthropoda; class Insecta; order Diptera; family Drosophilidae; genus Leucophenga; species Leucophenga maculata. The sequence continues at coordinate 1,009,190 of JAWNNP010003842.1, read as the reverse complement.
TACCAATGGTTATGCTCTTCCAATTGCTGGATAGCCTCCATACAAATTCATTGACCAATTACATGTTTTAGATTTTGTGGAATTTGCATAAAAAGCTTATTTGCTCCAATGAAAATTAACAACTCACGGCTGTATAAAACACAGCTGCACACATTTCAAATAACGTGAAAATAGTATTAGAGATTCGGTTTAACCGAAATTAACGTATTTTAAGTAAAACTTCTTTAGCGGGGTAGTAAAATATTAAATCGTCACGAAAATTCTAACACTGGCGTTGCAACGGATATGTGGATATCTCTCTTTGTCGTTCCCTTTTCTCTACCCTACATTGTTTTGGATATTGACAGTGAATGGCTTGAGCGCGTCACGAAACAGCAACTTCCAATCAAAATGGTTCTGTTCTATCGATCTCGTCACGTAAGTTGGGAGTGAATCGCCAGAGTGTGCTATGCAACGGTAACTCTAAAGCAAATGGGCCTTCGTGCCTCTTTTCGTTCTGCCGAACAGTAGAGCGGCACAAACTAGACGAGATATATATTATATTTTCAATGGTACTTTTGTCATACAGCCTAATACGAATAATGTGGCTCACCAATGCACAGTGATTGGCAAAACCTGGGACATAAACTCAAAAGGATAAATTTTTAGGAACAGAAAAGATCTTAGTATTATGATAGAATACACCCAAAGGGATAAAAATACAATTTTCAAAATTTTTTCAGGCAGCTATGGTAATTTTGCGAAGCTCTTAAAGTCAGCTGATTTAAAGCTCCGTTGTTTTGAAGTTCTTTTGCAGCTGTGATTTTTGCATTAAATTTTAAACCTTTTTTTCCTTGTTAATAAACATTACTTCGAAATATAGGTAAAGGTATGTTGACTCTTAAATGTAAATCAATGTTAACACAAACATCACATTGATGTGTTTTGTCTTTGCTTTTACGTGTTATTGCCGTCTTGTTTTTTTGGCAAACATAACCTATAAGTCATGTGTTTTGTGGAGTAAAAGTTGGCCCTATTCTAACTCCTTCTCGGGACTAATAATGCATTTATGTTCATAAAGATGTGCTTTACTTAATGTAACTAATTATTTTTGCGCCTTTTTGCGCGTTTGGTAATTATTTGATGATATTGAAGACACGTTCGAATTTAGTCACGAGGAAATGCTTGAGATTTGGATTCAAGGAGGGCGTAAAACGGAGGCGATTTCCAATTGGGTGTTTGGAAAGCTTATTAAAAATAATTTCCAATTTTATCTCATACATGAACAAATATATGCCAAAATGTCAAAGGAAAATTACAGGATTCAAAGAACAATATCCAAAGTGGCTTGCTGGAAAACTGCAAATTGATGAAGCTGATTTAGTAAGATATTTAAAAGGGCGGCCACGCTTAACTTATAATGAATTGATTGGACTTTAAAGGAAAATATACTCAACGTCACAATTCCTTTACCAAAAGGCAGTTCAACAGCATTCGGACTTTAATACGGAAACAAGGCTTTGATATATTGCCAAGCTATAATAAAGTCTACAAAGCTAAGTTGCAATGCAGACCCATTGACTTTGAAGACACGAAAACCATGACCCAAGTTTCATTACAAAATATCAAAGAGAGATAATATCTTTTCAAAAAGAAGTTTTTAGTCAATTTCAAGATTCGAAGGATCGACTGGGCAAAGCTTATACAAACAGCGATTTCTAGGGAAGCAGCCAGAAACATTTGATCAAACCTTATTCGTTCCTTTTTGTATACCAAATAAATAAGTTAATTCTTAAGGAAGAGTTCTGTGGCTAAATGCAAAAACTCAGTCAGTAAAATTTTGTAAACCATTAAAAATAGAATTTACCAAGGAAAGTAATGAACACATTTTAATGAAAATAGTGATAGAAATATTAAAGTTTCATTTAATCTCAATCTTAACGCTCATTCAGGAAAAGTTTTGAATGTTTTAAGGGGAATGAACTCAACTCAGTCATTTCGAATATGTGGTGCGACTCCTAACAATTTTTTGATGACGAAGGACACAAATGCCAAGGCCTAATACTCTTTAATATGGAGTGAGTACATTACATTCATGGATAAGATTCTTTGAATTCGTATTGCACTTTTCATATCGGATTGTTAAATTGCCGGAAGAAAAATATTTAAGATGAACTATGGAAACAAATGGGACTGCACGTAGATCGACCAAAACAAAACGAAAGCGGCAATACAAATGATTGCAATACTGCTAGAAGGGTGTTCGCAAATAACTAACAATTTGCCTCTATAGAATTTGATTTAAAAAAGCTTGAATACTTCAAAACAATTTTAATTGCCATTTCTTGCGAATTTGTTATAAGTCGGCAAAAGTTTCAAAGCTTTTGTAATGCTGCTTCCTTATATGGCATCCCATATCACCGGCCATTTACAAGATCCTGGTCCATGGATCACAAATGATTTCTGCTTCTACAGTTCTTGTCGGATGTTTAGGCGAAAACGCGTCAGAGGCTCGAATTAAATATTACAAACACAACAGAATATTCGACGCACGAAATGTCGTGAGGATACCAAGCAATGGATTCTTCGTGTCCCTTAATATAGCGCCTTTATTTAAACAAAAAGCTCAAGAAAAATAAGGTCAAGCTGACGTCAGAAGTGATTGCTCTTTTCGCTGAGCCAGCCGTTATAGACGAAGACAATATTGAATCTGATATAGATTAGGATTCTGATGTTGAATACAAATATTCCTCTTCATTTGAGAAACAGGCTGAAGAAAGTTGATAAAGAATATCGTTTTATGTTTAAAAATATAAAAAGTCATAAATAATAAACAAAAATTAGCATCAAATTCAAAACATTTTACTATGGGAGGTAAGAGTGGGCGTGGTCTAATCAATCTCAAAATTTTTCCAATTTTTATAAGTCTTATTACCATAAACTGTACCAAATTTGAAGTCCCTCGGATCTGCAATTTATTTTATGCACCAACTTTTGCCCAACCGGCCACTGTGTAATGTAGTAACAATGAAATCAGAATTTGAAGACCTATTTAAAGATCTACAGTTTGCAATACACAATGATTTCTCATGAAGTTTCCCTTCTGCTGTGTGACCCTTTAAAATAAACTAGTGTTAAAACAAAAGTGAGTCGGTGGCTGATAATTACTTGAATAATAAGTTTTAATTGATGAGTTGAATATGATAGTATTTATTTCTACAATTATTATAAAATATTTCAGACCATGGAATTTCCAGTGCAAGATGATAAAAGCTTTTAGATTTCATTTGTTAAATTTTTAAATAAGATTTAAATGTTACATAGTGAAATTCCTCACAATATTTCATAGTCTGAACAGAACTTCAATGAAAAAGTAAATCGAACGCAAAAGAAAATGAAAATAAACACCGAAGAACAGAGCCAACTAAAGCTTGAGTCTTATGATTTAATTAAACGATAGCATTGCCCAAAAGCAACTAAAAACCAAATTATTCTTCGAAATTCAAGCAGAATGCTCAAAGGAAATTTAACACTTTCGACAAAATACAGCAACGCTCTAAAGTAGACGGCAGCAAATGAGAAAATCCTTATACCTTTTAACAGAAGTGTGTACTCGAGCAGTACACAAAAGAGGAAACGTTTTCATTTGTTGTTGTCCTTGTTATTGTTTTTGTTGTTGCTGCAGCTGCAGTTGCATCACGAGTGAATGAATGATGAAAAACCATTGCATACTTCAGTGCGTACACGAAGCGAGCTGCAAAATGGTTGCAAGAACGCAACGGACAATACGAGAAAGGATACGAAGACGACGTAAAGTTACGTAACGTAAGTAAGAACGTAAAGGAAAAGAAAATGAAACACAAAACTTAAATTGTAATCATAAAACTATGCACAGAAATTGATTTGATTAAAAGGAGCATCTCTGCATGGAATACAAAATGAGATGGGCGGCTAGAACAACAACGAAAGCCTGGCAATGTTTTTCATGTTAAACGCGAATAGTACAGGAAGAAAAGGACACAGAATAGTTTGAAGGAAATTGAGAGTAGTGCCAAAAACAGCATCGACGTTGTTTTGCAAGTGGAAATGTTCGTGTGAAAATTTGAAGTATTTTACGAAAATCCTGATTAGATTACCGCATTGAATACCGAATTACATGGCGTATGTGTACTAAGAGATTAGTTCGAAGCAAATTAGAGATACGCAATGTCAATATATGATACGGGCTTACCACTCTTTGAAGTACTTACATGAAAAGAACTGCTGCTGCTGCTGCCGCCGCTGCTGCTGCAGCAACATTTCGATACTGCTACGTTGTTGCCGCTGCTGCTGCTGCCGCTACTGTGCTCGCTGATGTCACAACTGCTGCTAGTGGAGGACTTACGCTGCCGCGTGTTGTGTGTATCGTTGGCGGCGAGCTGCTTGGCGAGGCAGCGACCTGCAACGCCCGGATACCGTTAGCCGGCCCAGCACTTATAGTCGTCTCCGCCGACGATACTACAATTGGCGTTGTCGCTTGGGTTTCGCTGCCGACGCTGCTGGTAGGTCGCGACAATTTCGTTGGGCTCGGTGGCGTACGGCTGAGCGCTAAGGGTTCGGGCGTCGGCGGACTGATGAATGTGAGCGGAAGATGTGTGAAATGCGTGTAAAAACCACAACGGCCCAGCTCGATAGTCGGGTAGAACAGGTACATGGGAGATCCGTTGACCAGCGCTACCGACGTGTAATAGTTGTAATAGATTTGCGCTACTATACGATTTATATCTACTCGCGCTGCAAAATATACACAGAGAGAAGCATATTAGTTTCAACGAATACTTAATCCTTTGAGTTTTCACGTTGCGCCGCAAATGCGGCGAGGATGATTTTTTCTTTTTATTTCATTTTTATTTCACCTCAGAGGCTTAGGTGCTCTTAGGTAATGTTGAATGCACTGACGTAGTCGTATTTAATACTCTTCACAACTATTTTATACGGGAAACAATTATGAATCCAGTAATTGGAATTGAAAAATTATCCTTAATTTTACTAAGTAATATTAATGGAAAGCTGAGTAAACCGAACTCAACTTTTGTGTTTTTTTTACAGTTTTCAATAAACGCAATGTTATATTAAATTCCACGAATGTTTAAACTGAATTTTTACACTTTCTGTAAAGTACTTTATTATAAATTTGTCATTGAATGTGTAACGAATTACAGGAAGAATTGGCAATTCGTCTAGGACAACCAAACTAAACTATTCCGTTGGTCTGTCTGTCAGATTGTTTAATGTCAGTGTCAATCTAAGCTATTTACTTAGTTTTTAAGATATCGAACTGAAATTGGGTATGGAAACTTCAAATGTATATAAAATTTGTATTTGATTGAAAACCTTCATAGCAGCTGTCAATATCTACCTGACTGTTTCTTGTAGTAATTTCTTAGATGTATGTGAAGAGTATTAAAGCTTCAGTTCGACCGAAGTTAAATTATTCCCCGTTCTTTTTTTAATGAAGCTACTTAATCTAAACTCTTTTCACATTTAAATGTCGAGCTTTCAACCGAACTGAAACATATTCTTACAATTAAATTTGTTATTATTTAGGTTAATATTTAAATAATTAAAATGTAACTAATACATTTACCGTTACATAATCAATAAAATAACAATAGAAACAAAATAATATTAGAATTAGACAAGTAACTATTTTCTTTATTTAAATAAATTCGACGAACATTTTAAATTTCTTTTATGTTTCTTTAAGAATTGTATTTCTAAAGAAACCCAAGCACGAAAGAACGCTGCAATGGAGTGTGCTTTACTTCGAGATACGTTGTACCCTTCTTGAATCTGTATGGGATATATATTTCTATATAGATCCGATTTGAATATTTGATTCATAGTCTTATATACAACAAATTTGATGTTTCTTAAGTAAGTCCAGGACGTGGGTAAAATTAAAGAAACATACACCAAATTTGACTTTTTTAGCTAAAATAACAAGGACCTATATGGAATATTTTTAAACTAACAAAAATGGTTTCACTCGAAATGATGTAAAACAAACTAATAGTACGACAGCCACTAAACATATTTCCGTTGAAGGTTAGGGTTACTAAAAATCATATGGATATAATACTAGTAGCGCTACCTATGTGTCAGCCTACGAACTTTTCAGCCAACCTTATACTTATTGAGCATGTGGGACAATATTCTTGAAGTGATACACAGAAAAATAAAAGTATTCAGAAAACGCCATGGCTTTCAAAGTTTAAAGTACATGTAATTCCCAAGCGGTAACAGATAAGTTTCATTGCAAATACTAGATGGGTTCCCTAGTGGGGCGCGCTTTACCGCTTGCTAAAATATCTTGTAACTTCGGAAAGAAAAGTTTTACCATTTTGGTTAATAAAGCGGAGGAAATTACATTTTTTAAAGCAATTAAGAAAAATCTTAGCAATGTCGCATTTCGGTAAAAATCAATTTAAACTTAAAATTTAGGCTTAAAATAAAACATTCAGGAAATAGATAAATTATATATATATAATAAGTACATAAAAAGAGCTTACCAAAACACACATTATTTTTTGAATCGAAATATTTACCTCTGAGTTGTGCCCTAAATTATGAACATAATCCATGCCCGTTAAGGCATGGAATGTTGACACCCTGTAACTAGGAAATCCGTCCAATGAAACTTATACACTAGCTTGATGACTATATTGAATACGTTAGCTTTATCTGAATACTTTTATTTTTCGGCGTATCGCTTCAAGATTAAAGTCCATGTATGAAATTTGTTGACTGCCATTCACTTGGGAATGGCCAACAACGTCCGCTAGGACACGTATCTCCTGGATAGCCTCTGAACAGTCGTTCGGAGGTGAGCTATCTATGAGAAGTCGACTATTACCTTCCTCAATTAGGGGTTGCTGCGCTATGCTTGGAAACTGCCACCGAAAAAAAATAACTTCAATGAAAACAAAAAAGGAAGCCACGACCCCCAATATTAGGGTCACTAAGGATATGAACCTGGAAAGTCCGTACCCTTAATAGGGATGATGCAAATATCCAGCAGGGTGACTTCATCGAAAGATACAATCCTGGAAATACGTTGGATACGACAGGGTTGCTCTAAAAAATCATCCTGTGACATCTACTACAGCTGCCATGTGAGTAAGTACGAATTTGTATGCGGTTTCGTGGTGAGTAGAAATCTACGTAGCCTCGTCTCCAGATTCACGCCCAACCGTTGGAAAATTTAGCCTTCACGACACTACCTCCAAATATTGAGAGAGGGTAGTGAGCAGCACCAGATTTCAACACCTCAACATCCACAAGGCTACATGGCTGAGTCCAGATCAAATTACACGCAATCAACTTGATTATGTTTTAATTGACGAAAGGCACGCATCGAGCGTGTTGGTCGTGCGCCCGTTACGTTATCCGAATGTGGACTTGGGCCACTATCTTGTCGCAGCCAAGATACGCTCTTGGCTCAGAGTGGTGCATGCCGCACTTCCCAAAATACAACAAAAGCTAGATTTCGGCAAGCTGCAATCTCAAACACACTCTCCCGACTGCTCCGGAAAACCTCTCCGTCTTCTCAAGATATATGTGAGCTGTGGAAACATATCATCCGCTCCATGGATAGGTCTGCCAAGGAGGTCATTGGTTATACAAAACTTGTGACTAACTCTTGGTACGACGGGAAGTGTCACAAAGCTACTGCAGAGAAAAACGCCTCCTTTCAGGGAACTTCGTAGTCGAGAGCAACGCGAGCGGTTACAGAACGATGTCGAGAGAAACGGAGCAACGCATTTTGAAACACAAGGAAAACGATAAAGAAAGTCGTGAGTTTGAGGATGTAGAGGGATTATGTGACAGAAAGGAAGATCGAAAAGTTTATCAATAGGGGAAGTGTTTGACCGAAGGATTTAAGCCCGGAGTAACTTTTTGGAAAAACGAAAGTGGAAATCTGCTTACAGATGCACAGTAATTACTGAGATTATGGAGATGGCATTCGTCTATGCATGATAACGCTATCAGTACTTGGTGTCTTCTCGAACACCGTCATCGCGTCAGTGACGATGGAGAATTTAACTTCAATATTGTAGGAGACTTCGTCTATCTTGGATTCGAAATAATCAGCAACAACAATGTCAGCCTGTAGATCAGGCAAAGGATCATCCTTGCAAATATATGATATTTTGAACAGAGCAAAATTAGTTAATCAACGAGATTGATTTACATTTTTGAATGCAACATTTGTACTACACCTGGAATAAATTGCAACCCAATATCTCAATATTACTGTGTTTTAGTCAAATTGAAAAATATCGTTGTTGGAAACCCCTTTAGTATGGTTTGGTTAAATTTTCTTAGCTTACTTCGAAACACAGTATATAGAAAGAAGAAATCAAAAGTTCTTTAAGAGTTACAAGTTTAACCAAACTCATATCACACTTTTTTGTTTTGTGATTTTGTGTTGTACAATAGAATACAATCTCAGCTCTAAATGCTTGATTAGGGCTTGTATACACACATTTTTCCATTTAGTTAAATGGGCGTTCACGGTATAATTTATCATTTTAAAGATATGTGGAATATAATTTTATAACGACCAATATTAATTTGACATTATTATCCCGATTTGACAAGTTTCCTCATATAAATTAGTATACATTATTGGTTAGAACTAAAATTATTTACCTGAAGAAAGAATTGTTGCTGTAGTATGTAATCAAGCACATCGACTATAAAATTTTATTTGTAAAACGATTTTTTTGTTCTATTAAATATTATCCATGAAGTTTTAAAGAGTTTTGTATGTGCTTGAACTATTGTTTATCACTTTTTATTAGAAAAATTTAAAAAATTGTCCATAGTCAATATATGTTAAGTCTACCATGCTGGTCGCACTAGTGGTCCAGAGTGTCTGAACCTGCCGACAAGTTACATGACATAAACCGATTTTAAAAGGTATTTTAGAAGGTCACATTTCTACAATGCACTTCCCAAAAAGTAATGAAATAATTATTGTTAAGAGATTCTGTGAACATTCAAGCTGCCGCAGCTACATTACAGTCGTGATATCTGAAAAAAAAAAAACGTGGGAGAGTCGGTAGAGAAAACGCGTGGAAGCGTATGGAGAGTTTTAAATTAAAATCAAAAATGGTCTTTTACTATAATGTTACGGGGACCAACATGTTCGATTTTTGAGAAGAAATACGGAACCATTTGGTTCGATGTGCTTCGGTTGGATTTTGATCGTCGAATCTTGTTGATTAAATCATCAATTAAAATTATATCATTCTGGATTTAATATATATATATAGCTTTCTGAATTTTTTTTTCTTCTTCTTATTGTGTCTCCCAAACCGCACCTCGCACTTCAATAAAATCACATTCTTCTAGAATTGATTCAGCACTTTCATGCAAGTTTTACGATCAATTGAGGCCTTTGCAGAGGAATGCAATTTTTACTTAATTTTTAATGGGAGAAGTTGGCATTGTTTTGCTGCGTCCTCTCCGGTTTTTAATACTCTGCACACATATGAACCAAAATTATAATAAGTTTATAGAAATATATATAAGACGAAGAGTGGTGGAAAGCACATAACTTTATATTCTTGATCAGCATTAAAAGCTCAACAAACAAAGCTTTTTTCGTATGTACATATCTCCGTATAAGCACCGCTATCGCCTTGACTATAAAATCCTGCATATTTAGAAGCCTGTAGGACCTATTCATATAGAATATTGGAAAAATATTTGTAATAAATGATATATATTAAGTAACCCATTTAAAATTTTTCTTTTCAAACACAGACTAAACGACTAGATACAGGGTATCGCGTTGTCAATCACACTCGACTGCAGAGTTCTTTATTGTTTGTTCCTTCTTTTGTGTACAAAACAAAATACATAAAACTACGCATAGCTGCAGCAGCACGAGATGGCACTAAAATCTGCGATAGGACCCGGCCAAACTACCCGTTGGCCCTATTCACCTTCGACTCCGGCACCCCATTGCATTGCGATGTCTGGCTGAAGGATGAAGGAAAACGCACTTTGTAAAGATCTCTCGCCACACTGCTTGAAATTTGACGTTTGGCAAATAAAAAGTCGTAAAAATTGTTTGAAATTTCCTGAAAGATTAAGAAACTTGTTAGTTGCCACAACTTCCCAGTGCATCGGAGCACATATCTTGCTTTTATTCTCCTTTTTTTGTTAGCCAGAGCAGCAAAATATATTTTCGCTTCCTTTGTGTCGCTACTCTGGGAAACACTCAAAGTTTTTCTTGTGTATATTCATACTATTTTTAGTTGCTGATGATGTTATAAATTCTTGCATGATTTCACTTTAATTATGAAATGTGGTTTCGCTGTAATGAGCGTTGGGTGCATTGAATAAATGCTTCACCAATTTCTGTTCTCCATTGCTGGACTATCTTCCTTTCGGTTGAGGCTGTCAAGCAAAGTTGTATTTTATGGCATATGGAAGTTTGCAGCAAGTTTTATTACTTCTTTTTATTGAAATAATGGGTTTTAATTCTGTTTTCTGAGTTATGCTTTTTTTTAAACTTAAAGTTTTTTTAGAACAATGACGACACAAATTTATATCCGAAATTATTATAGTATCGCAGTACAGATAGAAACTTTTACAATATACTTATTAAACTGATGTGTGTAATAGAAATAAATAGGGATTTTCTTTAAAAAACTTTTAAACTTGTATACCTTATATACCTACGAGTAAACATTTTTCGATGACATCTGTTGAGAGACCACGTAAATAGTTGTATGATTAATTTTAGCACTTTGACTTAATTAAACGTGTAAACAAGATAAATAAAATAGGAACGCTACAGTCGAGTGTCCTCGACTTCGAGATATGCTATTCCACCTGTACGACCGATATATATATGGGCTATATGGTAATCCCATCTGGACAAATAGGCCAAATACATACAAAGTTTAAAACTGGGACATGTTTGTATAGGGACAATGAGTTTCAATATACAATCTTTATTCTCAATTGATTTCTTCCTCTAAAAGTTTCAGCTGTGGTTATTAATGCTTAGTTATTTGCATAACAGGGCTCTTTCTGTGGTATTGAATGTCGTGGAGTCCAGCGTCAAGGTAATACAGGCGAGAATTCCACAGGGCAGTATGCTGGGCCCGGAATACCAATAAAAAAAAGCATAAGATTTACTCATCGCAACTTTTGCAGTTGACTCAGCTATCCTGGTCAGAGACAGCTGTGTATATGAAGCAACTGATATCCTGAGCAATACTTGCGCAGCTTTGAGTGCTGGGCTAAGTATGCCAATATGACTTATGCCTTACGTCCAGACTTTTGACCGGGAGTCTTCATTAATAACCAGCTGATGTGACACCACACGGGATATAAGTACCTTGGTGTATTTCTGAACAGGCGCCTGACTTTTCGAAACCACATCACAAGTGTAACCAAAACAATTTCTGCAAGATTGAGGAAGCTACATTGGCTGCTCAACAGCAGAAATAAATATTCGCTGAGGAATAAATCCACCATTTAAAAGATAATTATTGCTCCAGCTTGGCGGTAGCTTGGTTGGCCAAGACATTGCGCAGGATTTCTGGTGCCCCTTGGTACATGCGCACTTCCGACCTGGAAAGGGACTTGAATGTCGACAAAATTAGTGATGTCATAATGCGCTAATCAAAATATTATTTAGATTGGCTACTAAACCATCCAATTGAACTTTGCGAGGCGCCTACTACAACAGTGCTGACTAGGAGGTGTTAGAGTGGCAAGAGGCTGAGAAGATCGCACCCTGATGATCTCCTCTAAAGATATCTATGATTATTAATATTTTTTAATTATTTCATCAATTTAATTTTGATTGTTTCTACTTATTCTCTAAGCAAATTAGTTTGAGTTATTCTATAAGATAATAACAGTAAAATTAATAAATTAAACCAAAGAATAAAACTTCAACAAATCTAAAAAATCCCCTAAATGATGTGGCATATTTAAATCATTTAAACTTAAGAGTCTTGATATCGATATAAACGTTCAATTTATCCAATATCAACTTCTATTATTAAGATTTATTGTCAAACCTAATTGAATTCACATTTGTATGCTTTAATTTAAATTCCTTAATTATTTATGTTTGGAGCGGTACCTTCTAGTGGCCATATGGCTGTTATTCAAACTAGTATTTGCTTTTGGGTATACAAAGCTTCATATGAACTTTCAAAACATTATGTCGAAAATTATAGGAAACGCAAATAGTTGGAGAGGCATATAAACGCACATGGCTAAAATGACTAGCCTTGTCGCGTTCATCTCGAATATATACTTTACTAAATGTAAAGATGAGCTTCATTTTTCGCTTCAATGAGGGCAGGGTAACGCTAAAAACTGGCTGCAATTTTGAACAAACCTGAACCATTTCCTGGCTGGACTGAAGTTCGTCTGTGAATTTCACCTCAATCTGACGCGGATGGTTTGGCTTCCAATAAGGAACATACATAGATAGATAAATAGATAGATAGATAGATAGATAGATACAACATTCATTTTTATATATATAGAAGATGGATGTGTTGTGGGATACCTTCTTTAAGGCGTTGCAAATATCCTGTCTAAATTAGAATATTATTCTGTGTGAATCCTATGAAAAATGCTTTGCAACTATGTGGGTTGCATTAAATAATGATTCGATGTGGATCCATCGGATTTCTGTTTTCATACAAACTGACATACAATATATCGATTTAACTGATGCTTATCGAGAAAATATGTAATGGTTTATCCATTTCGTGATGATATCAGTGATCGGTATCAATCATTCCAACCGATTTATTTTAAGTTTATTATACGATATTCATGATAATGGATCGTTGGACCACGGAACAGTGCGCTAAAATTGATAAACTGATTTTCCGTATAATTTCTTCGACGATGAGATTCATTTATCATTCCGAATGTTCATAAATAAGCAAAATTTTGACATTTAAATCCTTGCAAATAATCAAATAATAAATATGCGGTTATATTGGAAAAGCCTCTGTGAAGTTCGCATTTTGGACGAATAATATCAGGCGAGGGCAAATACTTGCTGTAACCATGCGATATGACGCCTTGGACTTTTTTTGTGGGTTATGCAACAGACTTTGCTTATGTGGATAATCTTCAATTTTTATTCCCAACATTACTCAAATTATGGGCGAGATAAACCCGAAAGCAAAACGTGGTCTAAAATAAACTCAAAACAGGATTATGAATGTTATATTGAGAAATCGATATTTTTTTACTATCCTTGAGAGCCAAGGGTGTGCTAAGTTTTTGCAAATATATGTGATAGGAACAATGAGATATTAGAGACCCTTCAAAGTCGACTCGTTATTGATTTTCCATCCATCCGTCGTATGTGTTAACAGCGAGATCTTAAAAATGTTATAAGCTAGAGCCTTCAATTTTGCGAAATTAGTTTCACTTTATCTATATGAGGATCAAGTGTGGAAAAATGTGTGCATGATACCCAAAATTACTACGGCACGCTTCGCTGGCCCCGTATAAACTTTTGTCAAAATGAATGTTGTAAATATGTATGTTTCCTATAGATAGCCAAACCATCCTCACGTTTACAATGGATCTTACTTCTCCTGGTCCCTTTAGTATATATACTAAATATCATCCCTGTACCTCAAATTAATGCAAATATATGACCGACTTTGTATATCGCTTATTTAGAGGGGGGCACCGTCTACTTCGATTTCATTTTTGATGTAGCCTAAGTTGTTCCCTCATGCAACATCAGCTATTAGGCTGTGAAAGTTCCGTCAAAATCGGTTTAGCCGTTTCGGAGATTAGCCGGAACAAAAATTCAGACAAACAGATGTACTAGCTGTACCCGGCACGCTTTGCTGTGCCCAGTAAAAGTTATTTTCATCACACAATATAGTCTCCTCCTACTCGATTCCAAGCACTTCTCTACTTCTTTCAACAATATTTAAAAGCAAAAAATCAAATAACTTTTTTTATTTTTTTCTTAGCCCCCTCCGATTTGGACCAAACATAGCACGATTACTTTTCCCGATCCCATTAACATGTATTCAAAATTTCATCTCTGCACCTCAAAGGGTGGTATAGGAGTTCCGTCATATGTTATGGTTCAAGCATACAATTTCAATAAAAATTTAGTTCCAAACTGAAAACCATATATATCTACTATACTTAATGCCTCTCCTCCTCCTCGACTTTAAAATACATTTACACAAAATTAATATACCCTTCTACCTCATGGGTACAGAGTATGTAAATATTCAGAAAAACGGAAGGGTATAAAAAACGCAGGGTATAAAACTATTCACCTTTTGATATAAACTTTTATTTTAATGAAATATTGAGCTGCTTTGTGCAATTATTAATTTAAAAAAAACGTAAAGCGGAAACATTTATACTTGAAGTGGTCAGAAGGTTTCTTTAAATACACGCCGCAGTTTATCAGTCTTTGGCAGGCGTTTATTTTGCTCCGTGGTCTTTTGTTAAGAGCGAATGACTTCAGTTAGCTGCAGCAATAACTTTACACTTGACTGCGCGACGACAATGACAAATAATTCCACAAATTTAATGGAAACATGTCAGGCTATTTATGACAAACTGGTTTCTTATTATTTAACACCCGAGATACAAGTATGCCACCGAATCGACAAACAAGACCGCCGCTGGTAATTCAGAAAACGCATTTTACTCGTATGCGGTGCGTGGGGCAGAACGAACTAGCTCCACTAAGATGAGCAACTATAACTGGAATACCTAACTATCCATGCTCAACGTCAGACTATAATGCATCATGCGCTCCTACATATAGATCATATACAATAACTGTCCGCTTGTCGAGTGGTCTGCTGCGAGTGAGTATGTGCAGCAGCGGAATTGGTAGTAAAAGGAGTAGAGCGTCCATGTATGTATGAGCAGAGCGAGCAGTCTGCCAGCGCAGCAGAATTTTACGACTACCCACAATATGAAGTCGTAAAGTTGAAATTCATGCTTCCTGGCAATGCATCGAATTCTGGTGTTTTTAATAAGCGCAACCCTCACTAAATCGCTCGCCATTCTCAACACTTTAGCCGAAGGGTGTGGAGCTATTAAAAGGCGCTGCAACAGCGGAAATTTCATAGTATTTGCTTGATGATCCATATGCCAAGACGAGTGTTGAATGGTAAAGCAAACTTAAGTACGGCATAGCTCATATTAAATACGGCGTAAGTCATAATAGTGCAGTTGGGGCGAGGCATATAAAGATTATATACATGCCGAGACTAGCAGAACTACTACAAAAGAATAATAATAAAAAATAAAGCGTAATCTTCTAAAGGAAGGATCACGTCTAAGGAAAACCTTGTTGAAACGTTATTTTTTGATAGGGCACCTAATGCACACAAATCGGTTTTGGATAGACTCCAGTGAAGAAACACTTATAAAACGTCCAGTACACATAAGTCTGGTATAATAGGAAGGAGGATCTTCTCCACACCTGGCTGCTATAGTAGCAAGTCAGGTGTGCGATTGGCACATGTCTGTCTTACAAATCAGTGATCGGATGGCATATTTCCAGGCTGGACCAAAGTCTATCCAAATGGGAAGAGCCTATAAACAAATAATCATTCATCGATAAGATCTTCATTCGACCAAGACCTTTGATCTATTTTTAAAGCATATAATCGTATCATGTCAAATCTGGAAAATATTCACAACTTATGTGCCAACTGCAGTCGTTTTTGCATGAAATATGTGCCGCAACGGTCAAAAATCTCTAAATAATATTCATTATCGCTCTACTTCTTTCTAGTTGATCGAAGTATATAATTTCATGGATATCAGGGAAAACTATCTTTTGTAGGCTATCAAACTAACCTTGGCGTTTCTTATTTTCTGCCGTGCTGCGATAGCTCCAGAAAATAATATCGCCAGACAATTCCTAAATTAATTATAATAAAGCTCGATACGTAAAACGCATCGGAAGAAATATGAAACACTGTAAAAGTGGGCGGTGCCACACTCTACAGTAAAAACCTCTTAGCTTCGAAACTATTTGAGATAGACGGATATAAGTTGGTAGCTGTGTGGAGTAAATCCACAAAAATCTAAAATTTATAATCGAACTGATTTCAAAGATTTTCAAAAAAAATTCACGCTTTCACCAAAACGAAACAATTTTTTTGAACTTGTGAATTATGTTGACATTGGTCCGTTTCGCAAAAAAATATGTAAAAAAAGTAAGAAAATTAGTTTCGGGCGTAACCGATGTAAGAGGCCCTGTACTAGTACAGGTCGCCAAACAAACACCTTTCCCTAGCTTATGACCAAGCAGTCCAAAACAAAAAGGTAGGAAATTAATAAGAAAAGTATTTTGCTCAACCCACTCACTGTTCGAATAAGTGCCTTATAAATTTTTTATTTATGTATGAAAAGAGAAGGGAGGACGGAAGCATCATAGGTCGTTGAAATTCAATTGCTTATAAAATCTTCATTTATTATCCGATTTTTATGAACTTTTTGGATTTTGGCTTAGAGGAACGTTATCTCTCTAATACTGCAATACATACTACCGAAGAAGGGGGGAGGGTCAAAAGAATGAAGTCTCTATTTATTATCGTCTTCGAAATCCTTTATTAAATACGGACATATTTATATCGACTCCTCTATCACTCCTGACAATAATGGGGGTAACTTTGCGGGGTCTCCGACCATACATTTGCACAAAACCAATAGTCTCTTGTACCTTCGATACAGGGCCAACAATTTATTTGAATAGTATATTAATTTTGTCACAAAGTTTGTTACGCCAAAAAAGATGAAACAGGAACTCTACTAAGAATATATATTCTTGATCAGCTCAACAAGACGAATCGACCTACTATATCGGCCTGTATGACCGTTTGTCTGTCTACGGGACCTAGTATAATAGTTTCCATCCAATTTTACTAACAGACGGTATGTAAACTCTCTTGTGCCGGCATTAGTTAAGGACATTCAAGTCGCTGTGCAACGTTCACATTCAAAATTCATACAATTAAATTTTCATTGCTGAATTTTAGTAAAAAATCCTTTTTTAGGGAGAAAACTAATTTGAGTGGTATTCATGTGTGGATAGAATTCAAGCTTTGGTTTGTTTTTTTTTTGCAAAGTGGGTGTGCCACGCCCCACTATAAGTCATAAACGAATGCAGTTGTGGGCTAGTATATAACAAAAATGGCAGATACGGTCCAAACTATTTCGATTTGCCCCTGTTTATGCCAGAGACAACATGTAAAGTAAAGTTTTGAGTGCTACCCGTAGCGCGGTTTGCCTTGCGAATCAAAGGTTTATAGCTCCATTGCCACGATTTTTCCACACTGATTGTTGATGTGTTTAGTGCCAATGCAAAAATGTGTTGATAGAAGTTTTCAAAATGCGTCAGGTAGGATGCGAAGGATGTGCATGTGCCCCATGTGAGTGTAAGCGTTCCGTGTCTGACTCAAAAGGATTTCTACTGAATGTGGCTGGCACCCCTTCAACGAGCAAACTTTTCTCTTCCGCTTACTTGGCCGATGAGCTGCTTTTGCTGCCATTGATGTTAGTGTTGGTTGGGTCGTAAATTTTCGCATGCATTTTTCGGTTTAATGATGCATTTACGATGCCAACACCGGCGGCAACAAAAACATTGAATCCATCTACAATAGCGGCATCAGGAGTGGCAGCAGCGCCAGCAACTCGCAAAAGCAATCGTTACAATTTTAATGTCATCAGCAGGAACAAAACGGCAGCTGATGTTGCACGAATGGAGTCCCATGCCAGACCAGCACTGGCGTCGAACGATGTAGGATGAGTTTTGGCGGTATTTGTGTCGTCTTCTTCGTAGCTTCAACCTCAGTCCTAGATTCCGCTTTCGTTCTGGGCTCAGTTGTTGGTGCTTTCTCGAAGGTGGAATTATTTCGTTTATTTTTTTTCTTAGTTACAAAAGACATTTTACGACTCTTAACTGTTTCGCGATTCTTTTATTCTTCTTTTTTTTTTTTGCTTGTAATTTTATGCTTTTTGTTGCTAATAAAACGTTAAATTCTTTTGAAGTTTTGCTCTTTGCTTTGCACCTGTCGCTTTATTTTGATTCTGAACCAATTAAAGTTAAAAAAAATAGCTCGCTGGTTCTAACTCAACTGGGCGCCTGAATATCTCTCACAATGCTGGCGCAATGTCAGCAATAATTTATTTCATTATATATAAAATCGTATCTGAATAAACATTTACTTAAAAGAAATTTGTAGCTACGTTCCTATCTGAGTTTGTATTGTTTCGATTTGCGTGTTTAAAGGACATTCGAATTTAATTTGGTTTTAGAAAAGGCGACAAATCTATCTGAACAACAGCTTCTTATAGGTGCTTTATACTTTCATGGTATAGTCTGGTTTACTATTTCAATGCGAACGACAAAATAACTGCTCTTAATATATCTCATCAAAAATCTTTACCAAAATCAAAATCGGTATTTTTCGCAAAGCACCTTAAATTCTAATAAAATATCCCACATAAGTATCTTGAGATCGAGTTAGAGTCATCAATAAAATCTATTGTTCAAATAATTTCTTCAGTGGTTATGGATATGGAAGAAGGAGTAAAATTTGTCATGTCAGTCTGATGGCAGCGAAAATAAGTGATTCAATAAAATTTCTATATTCTATTCGAGTCGAATTGCTTAAAGTATTTAACTAGCCATGTCCGTCCATCAGTTTGTCTGCCTCGCTGGATGTCTGTATGTAAATAGGGAATCTGGATTCCCAGTTTTCATCCTTTCTTAGTAAGACCCTTTGTAGAATTTCTAAGGCCAGCATTTGAAAAGTTAAAGGAGCTTAAGTCGGTATGCCACGCCCAGTTTAAAGGGTAGCACACAAACCAAATTACCCGTTTTAAGTATCGTGATCTTCTACACTATGCGCTGATTGACTTGAAACACAAGTTTATTTCAGTTGAGTAGAGATCCACTAAGACGGGGAGTCAAAATCAGACGGCAATCGTCATATCTTTGCATCCATTCGAGGTACTGGGATAAAACTTGGTAAACATGTGAATGGGATTATGTTAAGTCTGGTCAAAATTGGAGAGGCGTACACTCCCCCCTTTATAAGCGATATTCAAAATACTTTATACCTTGGCATTTATTTGAGGTACTGGGATGGAGTTTAGCTGTCTATATGGAACAATAAACAGATTTGGATAATATGTACGTATATACACACATATGTGTACATTAGGGCTCGGCTTATTTGTATGAAGCAAAAAAAAATTCCCATAATTAAAAGTCTCAGGGTCCGAATAAATAAAATAAATAAAAGAGGAATCTTTGGTCAAAAACAATTTTTTTTTTTATATTTGGGACGTTGTATCAAAAAAAAAAAATAATTAAGGGTCACTATAATATTTCCTTTTTTTGTACCCCTTATCTAAAAAGTAAAAATAAAAATATAAATTTTGACAGTCGATGGTGTTTTCGAAAAAAGGGTGGTAGTCAGCGATACATAAAACAGGTATAATCGAAGTGATATATGTATAACTTTATTTTGGTGTAAAGTCTCAAATCCCTGAAAAACCTATTTTTTGTAAAAAATGGACTAAATTCAACTTACGCCTCAAGTCGCCACCTCTACATTTTATTAAGTACCAAAACGAACATTTTTAGACCCTGAGAATAATAAGCCGAACCCTAATGTACATATGTATGTCCTACTAATATTGAAAATGCCAAAGTTTGTGAGGCTGTATGAATGTATGGATGAATGTAAAGATGGATGTATGGATGGATGTATGAATGATGTATGTATACGCCTAAACCGCTAAACCAATTCGTATAGATTTTGGTATAGACGTAGATGGGACGTTGGAAAAGAGCATAGACTACTTTTTGTTAAAATCGGAGGTGTCGTTATTCCATCCCCTCATAAAAGCGACAATCAAATTTGCTATATCTTTGCATCGGTTTGAGGTACAGAGATAAAATTCGATAGATATAATAATGGGATAGGGAGAAGTAATTCTGATAAGTTTGCTTCAAATCGAAGGGGGCGATACCCCCCCGCATATAAGCGATATACAGAATTTATCGAATCTTTGCATCCATTTGAGGTACAGAGATCGGGAGCAGCTATCATGATAATTTTGGTCAAAATCGGAGGAGGCCATGCTCCGCCCACCATATAAGCGATAAACAAAATTCTACAGAGATGAAATTTGATATACATGTTAATGGGATCCATTTGCATCCAGATACAGCGAGGAATGGTATTGAGATCGGAAAAGTAAATCCATTAGACAAGTGTGAAATTAAAAAGGCGGGCGAAGCCGTGGGTTGAGCTTGTATAGTAAATATATACACACCGATAACGTTCTGCGCTTTCAAATGCAGTCTTCGCCCCATTATAATATTTCTTCCAGCACCTTCTTCTGGACTTACACCCTCAAATAGTCTGCATTACTCTGTCCCCTTTACATTCACCTTCCCAGCACACTTTTTCTTTGCTACCATCATAACCAAGAGTTATAGGTGCTCTTAATTTAAATAAAAACTTTGTATCACTCTGACGTATTATTTCGAATAACTTTTGTTCCGCCAAATCACTTAATTTCAAAGCACTAGGTACCAGGGGCTTCAATATGGACACACAACTTTCGTTGGTCCAATAGCAACGATTTACTGTGAACTGTAGTCGATTGCCACTTTATAATTGAATGCAGCTTTATGAGATGGGAGATTGGGATTCGTTTGCTCAAGTGCACATTGTGTGGAAAATTGTTGACTGCCATTCACTTGGGAATGGCCAACAATGATTCTTGTTACAAACAGTTCAAGCAACTTACACGTCCGTTAGGACACGTATCTCCTGGGTAGCCTCTGAACATCCGTTCAGAGGTGAGATAACGCGAGAAGGCGAAGGGGCCCCCTCTCCTTTAAAAAGGGGTTGGTGCGCTGGGCTTGGGACCCGCCACTTAAAAAAAAAACCCCCCAATGAAAACTAAAAGGAAGCCTCGGAACGACCCTTTTGATGACGACCCCCGCAAACGATATAACGATCACGATATACGGATATGCACGTGGAATGTCCGCACCCTTAATTGAGATGGTGCAAATATCCAGCTGGTTGATGTCCTCGAAAAGTGCAAGGCTGACATCACCGCAATCCAAGAAATCCGATGGATAGGGCAGGGTTGCTCTAAAAAAGCATCCTGTGACATCTACTACAGCTGCCATGCGAGTAAGCACGAATTTGGATGGGTTTCGTGGTGAGTAGGAAACTACGTGGCCTCGTCTCTAGGTTCACACCTGTTGACGAGCGTCTAGCCGCGATACGCATCAAGGCTAAATATTTTTATATTAGCCTGATGAACATCCGTTCAGAGGTGAGATAACGCGAGAAGGCGAAGGGGCCCCCTCTCCTTTAAAAAGGGGTTGGTGCGCTGGGCTTGGGACCCGCCACTTAAAAAAAAACCCCCCAATGAAAACTAAAAGGAAGCCTCGGAACGACCCCTTTGATGACGACCCCCGCAAACGATATAACGATCACGATATACGGATATGCACGTGGAATGTCCGCACCCTTAATTGAGATGGTGCAAATATCCAGCTGGTTGATGTCCTCGAAAAGTGCAAGGCTGACATCACCGCAATCCAAGAAATCCGATGGATAGGGCAGGGTTGCTCTAAAAAAGCATCCTGTGACATCTACTACAGCTGCCATGCGAGTAAGCACGAATTTGGATGTGGTTTCGTGGTGAGTAGGAAACTACGTGGCCTCGTCTCTAGGTTCACACCTGTTGACGAGCGTCTAGCCGCGATACGCATCAAGGCTAAATATTTTTATATTAGCCTGATTTGTGAGCACGCCCCGACGGAAAAGACGACGATGCTAAATATGAGTTCTAGGAGCGCTTGGAACGTCTGTACGAGCGCTGTCCCAAACACGATGTCAAAATCGTGCTTGGTTATTTCAACGCCAAGATTGGGAAGGAAGGAACCGTCGGAAAATTTAGCCTTCACGACACTACCTCCAACCAGATTTCAACATCTTAACATCCACAAGGCTACATGGCTGAGTCCTGATCAAAAAACACGCAACCAAATTGATCATGTTCTGATTGACGAAAGGCACGCATCGAGCGTGTTAGACATGCGAACGTTACGTGGTCCCAACATTGACTCGGACCACTATCTTGTTGCAGCCAAGGTACGCACTAGGCTCAGCGTAGTGCACGCCGCACGTTCCAACATGCAACGAAAGCTAGACGTCGGCAAGCTGCAATCAGAGCAGACCGCCGCAGCCTTCTCAAACACACTCTCCCGACTGCTCCGGGAAACCTCTCCGTATTCTTAAGATATATGTGAGAAGTGGACACATATTACCCGCTCCATGGATTGGGCTGCCAAGGATGTCATTGGTTATACAAAACCTGTGAAGAATTCTTGGTACGACGAGGAGTGTCGCAATGCTACTGCAGAGAAGAACGCTCCTATCAGCGAACTCTGCATTCGGGAGCAACGCGAGCTGTTAGAGAGCGTTATCGAGAGAAACGGAGAGAGGAAAAACGCCTTTTCAGACACACGAAAAAGGAGCAAGAAAGGCGGGAGTTTGAGGATGTTGAGATGTTACGTAACAGAAATGAAGCTCGAAAATTCTACCAAAAGGTCAAGCGTCTGACTGAAGGTTTTAAGCCCGGAGTTACTTTCTGTAAGGATGACAATGGAAATCTGGTAACGGATGAACAGGAATCACTGAGATTATGGAGGAGTCATTTCTCCAACCTACTCGGAGGCGATGAAGCGCACAATACCGCCGATAGAGAAATGACACCGGAACCACCAGGTAATGATGGCACGATTGTAGAGCCACCGGACTATAACGAGGTCGATTCAGTTAGACCGGTGGCGAAGAGTTCGTTAGGAGTATGCACCAACTTTTATGCAAGATATGGTCCGATGAACGCATACCCAATGATTGGATTCTCAGTGTTCTCTGTCTTATCTTTAAGAAAGGAGACCCCGCTGTTTGCGCCAACTACCGCGGAATAAGTCTCCTTTTCATTGGATATAAGACTCTGTCGGGCGTATTGTGTAATAGGCTGAAGCCATATACCGACTCACTGATAGGACGATATCCCGGCAAAGATTGTCAGGGTGGGGAAAAACCTCTCCGATCCCTTTGATACCAAGAGAGGTTTCTGGCAGGGCGATGCTCTATCGTGCGATTTTTTCAATCTCCTGATGGAATACATCCTACGCCAATGCCCGTACATACAGAGTATGACGGGCTCGATCTTCCAAAAGGAAGTGATGCTGCTCGCTTACGCCGTTGACATCGATATCATCGGTACGCAGGAACGGCGAGTGAGCAAGGCGTTCTCGGAGATTGAAAAACAGTCTCGGCTCATGGGTCTAGCGGTGAACGAGGACAAGACGAAGTACTTGGTGTCTTCTCGCACTCCGTCAATGCGTCTTGGACGGTCAGTGACGATGGAGAATTTCAACTTCAGTGTTGTAGAAAACTTCGTCTATCTCGGAACAGAGATCACCAGCAATAACAACGTCAGCGTGGAGATCAGGCGAAGAATCACGCTTGCAAACCTATGCTTTTTTGGGCTGAGCAAGCAAATGAGAAGTAAAGCCCTCTCTTGACGGACGAAAATAAAGATATATAAGACGCTGATACTCCCGGTCCTACTATACAATCGTGCCATCAGAGGACCGTGATTGAGTCGGACGAGACAGCGTTGGAAGTCTTCGAGAGGAAGATTCTTCGCAGGATCTTTGGTCCTATTAGAGTCGGCGACGAGTTTAGGTCCCGTATGAACCGCGAGCTGTACGAGCTATTCGATGAGGTTGACATAGTCCAGCGCATAAGATTCCAGCGGCTGCACTGGGCTGGGCACCTCATTCGAATGGACGAAAGAGCTCCAGCACGCATGGTTTACATGGGGGGCTCAAACTTGATTGGTGGACGCCGACATAGAGGACGACCGGGCACTCGATGGAATGACCAGGTATGGAGAGATCTCTCCGTACTTGGCATTCAGAACGACTTCCTAGACGCGGCCATGACCGGCAGACGGTTGACGGCCATTTAAGTAAGTAAGCTTTATGATGATTAAACGCAACATTTCTACGTTGTTAATTTCGATTCCATCGATTTCGTTTAAATTTATTTCAAGCTTCTGTACCTAAGTAGGTCCCTGATTTTTTTAATCGATAGATGCTGAAAAAGTAGCTGTCCATTTTTACTGTGATTTTTGCGATATCTGGCTAAATTTAAGTATAGAAATAGTCAAATAAAGTAAAATAATGATATGCCTCGTACACTTTTTGGATTAGTGCCATACAAACCCACCGCCTGTTATCGGTTTTGGTATGACAAACTTATTAATTTAAGTTAATCTAGCTTAAAAGTCGATACTATGGCTTCTATGGCCATAAAGTATATATATTCTGGATCAGCTGATGAATCGATCTAGCCATGTTCGTCTCTATATTCGTCTGGTAGTTTTTGCGCGCTTTTAGGGCACTTGAATTAAGAATATTTAGCTCTCGACTTATTTTGGTCGCAGCTAATTAAAATATCGAAATTCAAACCATCCGTTCAAATTAAACTTTTATATGAAAAAAGTTTTCATTACGGTGAATATAAGTTAAAAATGTGTCAATGTGGCTTCTTAAGAAGCCACATAATTTTAACGACATTAATGGTGTTGATCCTTCACTTTTAAATGGGATCATACGAACCCTTACGAACCTCCCATTCGTTTGTGTTTTATGTGAAATAGTTTTTCGTTACAGGCAATATAAACTTTGAACATCACATCATAGCATTTTATGAATGGACGCTTAACATAAATATTTTCGAGCGTATCCCGTCTACATTTAGGAATAGTCTCCAAATAAACTTTCGTTATAGCTGCAAAGTATACAAGATGGTGTGCAGGAGTATTTGCACATGCTTGAACACTGGACCCGAATGTGGAATATTAAATTAAACCCAACCAAATGCATCAACTTGTGCTTCTCACTAAGGAGAAGGATCCCTCCTAATGTCTGGTTGAATAATGCCATTCTCACGCAAGCTAGTGAAATAAGATACCTTGGGCTGACGCTGGATAAGAGGCTAACGTTTGCGCGGCACACAAGAAACCTAGTCAGCCGTTGCCGTCTCAGAATGAGGCAACTCTACTGGCTCATAAATAAACGAAGTAAACTGGCACTGCGCTGCAAGAGAGCGGTTTACAACTCTGTAGTTGCCCCCATTTGGAGGTATGGAGTCCAGCTATGGGACATTTGTTCCAAGACACATCGAAAGCGCATTCAGGTGTAGCAAAATAAAGCCCTGCGGATGATCAGTGATTGCCCATGGTTCGTCCG
This sequence comes from Leucophenga maculata, assembly GCA_035044805.1. Taxonomy (NCBI): domain Eukaryota; kingdom Metazoa; phylum Arthropoda; class Insecta; order Diptera; family Drosophilidae; genus Leucophenga; species Leucophenga maculata. The sequence continues at coordinate 983,797 of JAWNNP010003842.1, read as the reverse complement.
AAACAGCACACTCCATAGGGACCTTCGCGTGGAAACGATAGAGGAGCAAATTACAACGCAAGGCTGACCGCACACTGCAACAGACTTGCTCGCACTCTACCAAACAGGCGACCGATTAAGAGACTGAGGAGGCGTAATGTCTTCCTCTAATGGAACGCCGCTTATGGCCCCAATCTTGCTACCCTCCAAGGAGCCAAAGATGCTTCATAATAGAATTTAAATTTTGTTAAAATTTAAATGTAAATTGGTTCAATAAACTTAATTTAAAATCAAAAAAAAAAAAAAAAAAAAGTGTACAATTAGAAGCATCGTGAGAAATATATTAAAGCTTTGGTAGCACCAACGTGTAAGATGTTTCCTGTTTTCTATTTAGTTTTGTTATGTTCCACAAAGTGAATAGTTCCAGCATTCTCTTTCTGTGTGTAGTACACACTGTGGACATTGGATTAAAAGTGGGTATGGAGACTTTATGTAACCAGAACTTTCACTAAAATGTAATAATTTAAGCAAATCGAATATTTTAAAAGTAATACTAGTGATTGGACGATCTATATATATAAAAATGAATCTTGTATATATCTATCTATCTATGTATGTATGTTCCTTATAGGAAGCAAAACCATCCAACCGATTGAGCTGAGAGAGTGTTCGAGTAAGGTTTGGTCAAAATCGGAGGGGGCTTTGCATCCATTTGAAGTACATGGATGAAATTTGGTAAACATGCAATTGGGATCGGATGAAGTAATCAAGTTAAGACAAGAGAATAAAGTTTCATAGTTTAAAAGATAAAAAAAGTTATTTGATTTATCGGTTTTAAATATTGCTGAAAGAAGTAGAGAAGTGCTTGGAGTCGTGTAGGAGGAGAATATATTGTGTGATGAAAATAATTTTTACGGGGCACAGCAAAGCGTGCCGGGTACGGCTAGTTATATACAAAAGCTGAATAGAATTATTGTTGACAATTAAATTCTTTAATAAAAGTTGATATTGAATAAATTGTACATTTATATCGATACAGATTTGAAGCCACTATAGCTCAACTCAAGATTATTCGGATCCTCCAAAGTTATCGCAATCACGTGACTGTAACCGAAAAACAGTAAATAGACTTTTTTAACACATTGGGTGATCGCTTCTTAACTGCAGGAGATTATAACGTGAAACATACCCATTGGGGATCACGGCTATCAAATCCCAAGGGAAACAGCTCTATAAAACACTCATAAACACTCAAAACAAGCTTGACTATGTCTCACCATGCAGTCCCACATACTGGCCAACAGATCCGATGAAAATACCGGATCTTATAGACTTTGCAATTACACAAAAAATCTCAACCAGATTAATTTCTGCAGAATCACTCGCAGATCTGTCATCGGATCACTCTCCAATAATTTTTAATCTATTGGAATACCCACAATACAAACGAAATCCCAGTTTTCTCACCACTTACAATATGAATTGGCTTAAACACAAAAAATATATAAGCAGCCACATTGAACTCAACCCTGGAATCAACTTCGAAATGGATATAGACAACTCTGTCAGTGCCCTTAACTCAATTATCGCTGCTGCAGCAAAACACTCTACACCACAATTGAATTCACCCCCAACGACAAATCATAGCATAACAAATAGTCACATTGAACATCTGGTTGCAAAAAAACGCCGCCTAAGAAGAGAATGGCAAAACTTGAGATCTCCAGCTGCAAAATTAAAGCTGAAAACAACTACTTGTGAGCTGACCAGGGCTCTCAAAATTGAAGATAAGCTAGCCCAGAGAAGATACATAGAATGTCTCTCACCAAAAAACTCTAAATTTCCGTTATGGAAAGCTCGCGCTACTATTCAGCCACCCGCTGAGGTATCTAAACCCATTACAGATAATACTGGCAAATGGGCTCGCAGTGATGAAGAAAAGGCTAACATTTTTGCAGCACATCTTAGAAATGTATTTCAGCCGAACCCGTCGACAAACGCTTTCGCTCTTCCTCCATATCCGGATATGAACTATTCAGCACCCCTCCGAATGCACACACATGAAGTAAAAAACATCATATAAAAATACCTAAACCCAAAAAAGCCTGCAGGTCATGATCTTATTTCTCCAAAAATGATCGTGGAACTCCCCAGTCCAGTTATTAATTATATTACCAAACGTTTCAATGCCATTCTAAAAAGTGGTTATTTCCCCACGCAGTGAAAAAAAAAACAATCATTGTCATGATCCCGAAGCCCGGTAAGGATGAAACTCAGGCGACGTCATATAGAACCATAAGTCTTCTATCATTTCTGGTCAAGCTCTTTGAAAAGATTTTTCTCACCAAAATGCCAGTACACTTAAATATCATCCCTACCATCAATTCGGTTTTCGCGAAAAGCAGGCACCTTGAACAAGTCAATCGTATTACCTCAGAGATTCGAACTCTTTGAGCACCGTGAATATTGCTCCGCAATCTTTCTCGATATTGCCCAAGCGTTTGATCGAGTTGGCTCGAGGGGCTTAAGTCAAAATTAATGTGGCTCCCACAAAATCTCACAAGGTTCTTGAATCCCATCTCAGCAAAAGAACCTTCGTTGTGCGACAAAATGATTTTCTAACAGTAGAGTCGGAAATCAAAGCTGGTGTGCCCCAAGGTAGTGTACTCGGCCCCATGCTATACGTGCTATACACATCAGATATCCCAATCAACCACAACCTCACAACATCAACATTTGCTGACGATACTGCAATAATAAGCAGGTCCCGATGCCCAATACAAGCAACAAGTCGACTTGCAGATCATCTCACCCATCTCGAAGAGTGGCTGGGCAACTGGCGGATAAAACTCAATGAACAAAAAAGTAAACACGTTACATTCACGCTCAATAGAGGTACTTGCCCTACGCTAACTCTGAACAATATTACGATCCCACAGGCCAATGAGGTCATGCATCTCGGCATTCATCTCGAAAGACGACTCACATACCGCAAACACATTGAAGCGAAGAAAACACAAATTAAGCTGAAGGCCAACTCCCTGCACTGGCTAATTAATTCACGATCACCCTAAATCTGGATACAAGGTGTTGCTATAACACAGTAATAAAGCCATTTGGACATACGGATCCCAGCTATGGGGCAATGCAAGCGCCAGCAATGTGGAAATAATTCAAAGAGCTCAATCTAAAATTCTTAGAACAATAACTGGTGCTCCATGGTACATTCGAAACGATTGTATTCACAGAGATCTGAATATCCCAACTGTGCAGTCTGAAATAGCTCGAACAAAGCGAAACTATTCTCAAAAACTCGACTATTACCCAAACCCGCTCGCAAGAGCTCTCACTCAACAAAATAACACAACGCGACTCAGGAGAAATGACCTCCCAAGCTCAGTGATAAATTCTTAGAGCCGGTGTAAATTGCTAGCCTCCATCTGGATGGCTAGTACATATTATAAGTTTAGAAAAGGTGATTCAATAAATAAGAAAAAAAAATTAAAAAAACTTGACTTATTGCAATTATAAGTATTAGCCTATTGTCCTTAAATATATTATGGTAACTTAAATGATGTGTTGTACTGACAAGAAAAATTTCGGTACATATGCTTACTTAAATTAGGTAAGAACATAAAATGTTTCCTAAATCTTAAAATTAGTTCGTTTAACTATTGTGAAGAACCTTTTTTAAAATATTGCAGTAAAACATAATTTTTTGTAGTATTTCATATTTATTTTGTGCTTCTATGAAAATTTAATTAAATTATATTTACAAAGCCATTAGAGAGTATCTTGTATGATGCACCAGACCAGATGAATACTCATTTGCAGAGAATATTGTTTCCAAAAACCAATTTAATATAAAAGTACCAAATAAAATAAAAAAAAAAAACAAAAAAGTTAAAAATAAAATTGAATTTTTTTTTTATAAATTTTCCGTCAATAGATTAAACTTCGTATGCCTATTCGCTTTATACCGATATTATGGCGGATATATTATATCAAGACAATTTTTTTTTATTACGTTTGAAGTAGTTAAATGAGCTCGTTTAATTTAAAATGTTTTTACAATCGCAAAAACCCGATATTTGAATAGTCGAATGTACTGTGGAAATAGTCGAATCGGCATTGTTCCCTAATTTTATAAAAAAAATCAGTTTACGAAGTTTAATCAATTGAACATTTTTAACAGCTGAAACTGACTATCAAACGTTTTACAAATGTTCAAGTTTCTTATATGTACATCTGGATGAGATAAAAATGGTAAATGGAAACATTAACAAAATTTAACAAAATTCATAAAATTCATATTACATAAATTTAACAGTTTTAGATGGGATTTCATTGATTTTAAATGAAATTATAATTTGTATATGGAGTCAGTTTAGTTTTTTTTCTATATCAGTTGAAGAACTATTCAATTAATTCTTGTATGCAATATAAATGTAATGTCTCCAAAGAATTTATATTGAAGAGTATTTCACTATCTGGAACTGTCACGATTGAAAATGTTGATTGTTGATTGATGATTTTATAGTTGGCCGCAATCCTCTGGTTTGGTATGTTGATTGAAGAGGTGTTCAGATGTATTTGTTTGCATCATTGGTTTGTTGATTGAAGAGAAGAGAAGCGTCGTCCTGGGCATTCTAGCATCGCATTGAGCGGGTAAGTTTTTTTTATTGAAGCTATTTTTAAATTGTTTTTTTCTCTTTTTTTTTTTTTGACCAAATTAAATCAGCAAATTTAAAATATTTACACGCGATAATTTAATTTTCAAAGTTCAACTGCTCGATATTATATATTTCTTTTGTTTCGATTTAATCTAATATTAAAATATTAATTTTATGCTTAGTCAAAATCTAATTATACTTTATTAAATTTAATTAATTGCATAAAAAGTAGAATAAATAATTTTCGCAAATTTCGTAATTTAATTCATGAAAAATTATCATCCGCATTGCCGCGTCGTGTTGCGTAACTCACCCCCGTCATAAATGTTCAAATTATGCTGACGGGAGTATTCATTAACAACATATTGGCCTGAGACATCAGAAGAGCTTGTTAAAGAAGATTTCTTATAGCATAATACCGTACGACAGCTTTCCAGTAGATCTTATTTTTTTATATACGAAAATTGATATGAATAAATTCGATTAATCGTGCTCTTGAAGCAATGATACTTTTGCAAAACTGTTTAAAAGTGTCTAAGAAAAGGCGCCAGATAATCTAATTACTAACCGAAGACAGTTTTCAGAGAGTTTTGTGGCTTCTAACAGAAAATAAATAAACAAAATCATATCAATTTTCGTATAACAGAAACCTACTGGGAACGTTAGGATATTATATGTATATGAATTGGGTTAACTCACCTTCTTCAATGCGCCTTGAAGCCTCTTCAATGTCTGCACCGGCATCCTTTAATATCACATACATGAGTGGCATTAGCTCCCAAGGATAACGAAATTTTTCTAATAATTTTTGACAATAGTCTAGAAAAACATCTTGACCTGAAAGAAAATCAATATTTTAAAATAGATTAGAAGCCGAAGTGTTGCAGTGAAATATGATATTATATTAAAAAGATTCTAGTGATGAAATCAATCACGATTCTCGGGACTTGCTTTGCAGAATTTACATGAGCTATCAACGGAATGGCACCATATATATTTCGACGTTCTGTCTCGAAAAGAAATGATTGGCTTCGCGCCAGTTGAGTAGCAGAACTATTTCACAACTCGGGATCGAATGTGTATAAATGAGCATTCACCATTCTTCGAACAGTCAAATCAGATTTGGCGCTAAACTTTGATCACTCAGTTCTAGTTTAGCAACTGACCAAGTCACAGAGTAGGGGAATCGCGAATGTTATTAAGTCACATTATAGGCTCCTGTACTTTCATTACAGGGCCTAAAAACAAGGGAACAAGGACAAATAAGCGGATCCAGCACAGCGCTCAGAGGTTTATCTATTGTGTAACCTCAGGAGGCGACTAAGCGTTTGTGGTTTGAAACACAATATGAATCTTATTATAAGATTTCGGTCAAATTATGAACAGTCTGCATCAATAAATTTGTGTTTGACAACCATTGAAAGCATACATGAAAGGTAGAAAGATGGTAGAAGATGTAAATCAAAAAGCTGTCGTGCTGCCTAAGCCATTGATGTATTGCGATGCATTCGTGTTTCATCACAGACATGAAACGGCGCAACAACTTGACCATATTGCGGTTAACCAATGCTAAACACTACTTTCAAGTTGTCACACGACTGCGTTCGAGTTAACTTCCGGCACCCTTCTGCATTCATGCTTACAAATTGGTAGTACTTCAAACTTGTTTAAAACTACAAGTGCCGTCGTACATATGTAAAGAACATCGCGAGAAATAAAAACAAATGGAAAAACTTTGCATGCCACACAATGGGCGTGGCAGCTCTCGTATTTATAATCGGGTATTTGTAAACAAGAAATACATAAGTTTATAATTTTTGTATTGCTTTTCTTTCGCGCGTATACGAGGGACACTAGTTATATTTCGGGAAGTGGCATTGCTAATGCCAATAGGTAAAATCTGGCAATACTAAAAAATGCAAATCCAACAAAAGCTGATCACGCATGAAGAAGCACTGCAAAGCAAATGGTCGCCGGTTTCTTCGGCCGAATGGATCATGTGGCCACTATTCAGCTTGAGCAACGTAGGACGGTCAACTCTGAATGGTACATGACCATTTGTTTGCCTGAAGTCATCGGAGAAATTCGCAAAAGCAAGCGCCGAAGACGAATCACCCTCCACCATGACAATGCAAGCTCTCACACATCGGAACACACAAGATAGTTTTTGAGCACTCAAAACATCGATGGGATCCGTCGTACAGCCTTGATTTATCACCCAATGATTTCTTTCTAAATATAAAATATTAGAATCTGATCTCGCGGTATATACCTTGAACTGAAGTATGTTAACTTGAGCGACTAATAAGTTAAAAAGGAATGGCAAACTATTACTTTGGTAGCCTTTGGCTTGGCAATGGTGCTATTTAGTATTGTTAAGATATATAGACCTCAACTTCTTGTCATATAATTAGTTCAGTATCTTTTTCAATTAGGGCAAATCTAAATGAATTCAACTTTATATGTGGTTGGCCAATTTCAAAACAATTATTATTCATTGATAATTAATTAATTAAATTGAATTAATTGATTTGATATCAATGCTTTAATTGGTTTCGTATGAGAGCGGAGCGGTACTTTCTAGTGGCCAAACATCAGCTTCAAAACTTAACAAGTCATCTTAACTGTTTAGCATTGTACAGCAAACTGTGACATATTTTATTTAATCTAATTTTATTTTACTGAATATTTAATTATCTTTGTAACTCATTGAAATAAACATTTATATCTCTTCGAGCTATTAATCGTTTTTCTAATTGAATTTTTTATGTACATAGATACATGTCTCTATTCGGATTTTTGTCTATTTATTTGTACATATTTTATTTTACTCTATGTCCGTGGAGCATGCAAATTTCAAAAGGAAATGTTGTAACCATTTTATGTTTTTGTTTTTATGTCTGTTTCATGTTTTATGTTTCATATTTCGTCTTCCACCTTATTTTGTGCCCAGTTTCGTTTTCCATTATTTTCCTCTGTCTTTCTGGTACTATAAATTTTTATTTATTTATTTTTTTTTGCACTTAACTTCATGTTTTGCATTGTTGCTTTTGTTGTTGTAGTTTTCTTATCTTCGATTCGCTTCCATTCCAACATCTTTCTGCAACAGTAGGCGGAGCTTCATAGTCATTGGCTCGTTTATGGTGAGTATGTATGTACAAAATATCTCATCCCCTTCATTTTTATGCTGTCAGCTGTTTGCCAGTGAGCCTGTTTGTGTGTGTTTGTGTGTTTACTCACACTTTAGTCACTCTCAAACTCAAATTCACTCACACTACATAACTATAAACGAGTTCTTGTTGTGAAGTTTTTTCGTTCGGTGTTGCATGCAGCATCAGACTGTGGGGAGGTGGAGAATGTTGCGTCATCGGCGTTGCATGCTTGTAACAGTCAATAGGGGGCGTGACAATGTAAATATATACATATATTCTTGATCAGCCAAATAGTAGTGGATATTTCCATATCCATCAACTGTGAATAATAGTGGAACTTCCTTTTCAGTTTTTGGATAATCTTTCTAAGAAGTAATAAGACTTTCTGAGGCCAACATTTGTTCAGGATCTCAGAATTGGAATGTCACTTCCTCTTTTAAGGGTGGTATCCACGCAAGGCCCGTTTTTAGGTTTATGAAACAAAAAGTTTTGTATCAAGAGATCAATGCCTAACGTTTAGTTAAATGGGCGTGGTTGTGAAAAGTCGTTGAACAGCACGATCTTTGCTGCCATTGCATACATCCTTTTCTGGAAACAACACGAACTTTTCTTCCAATGAGTCTAATATAACTCGCGATGTGTGACATGTTGCGCCGTATTGTGTGAATCCATGGTATTCGGCTTCATGTTATCCAATTGATGCCGAAAATGTTTTCTTTCGCCACTAACAATAAATCTGGCTATTTTCGGTTTGAAAGATGTTTGAAGATGGCTTAATGACGCCTTTGCACCAAAATTCTCGCTAAATAATAAGATTCTCCGGATGCAAAAGAGTGCCTAAATACTTCTGCGGATTATTTTGTCCTAAATTGAGTTGGTTTTGCTTGTCCACGAAGTAGTTCAACTAAAAATATGATTAATCACTGTAGATTATTTTTCCAGAATCATTTTGATCCAAAGTTCTTTTTTCAATCGGATACTATATAGTTGTGTCAACAAAGTTTCTTGCAAAATACTCAAAGCTCAGATTATAGTTGGGGATCAAAAACCAAACATCTTTGGAGAAGCAAGATGTAGAAACATGACAATAACCGTTATTTTGGTCTCTAAGTACAAAAGCAGCAGCAATAAGCAATCAAAGTTGAAAGTTCAAAAAAAGCACTTTGTGTAAATACTTTTGACCACCTCTGTATATTGAAAGAATTTTAATCGAAAAATTCCAATTTCTTAAATCGTCTTTGAATATTCTCCTTCTATCCAAAATATTTTAAAATTCTGTCGAGTTTGGGCTCCGATGGACAACAAAATTTTTTGTGTAAACGGAAATTGTGGAACCTCTCACAAATTATTACGCACTTTCGTGTGCTTCTTTGTATTTACGCTCTCTTTCAACATTTTATTAATGCAAAGTGGTCTTGAATTGATTTGTATTGTCAAGTGCCAAAGGATGAATTTCGATGAGAGGACGAACTTTAGTTGCTATAATCATTGTTCATATATGTTTTTCGACACCATACCTCTGTATAGTTCGATGATTATAATGTGTGACAAAACGTTAATAAGGTCATCTTAAGCTTCGAAAGTTTTTACCCATAGCAGCTACGTGTAGCAAAATCTTAGCAATTGGTCTAGTTGTTCGAAAGATATTGGCTCACAAATACTAAACACAGTAAAAAAAAACGTTTGTGTTTAAGAAAATGATGAAATAGGACTTAAAACTCATAAATGATTATGTATTTCCATTGGCGCATTGTCTGGAAACGCCTTCTAGTTCTTTGCGAAGCTCTCATCGGGACCAAGCAGCGTTTGCGCGCATCCACTTCCGGCTGTTTCCGGTGCATCCAGTGCAGCAACCACACCACACCCATTTACAAAGTACAGTTAACCAGTAAACGATGCCATTAGCGCGCATAAAATGTGCGCACACCAACACCGGCGCATTGGTTTGAGTGTATATAAGCTCAGAGTTCTGTCTATTCGTATGTGTGTGAGTCTGTGTCTTGCATATTTCTTTTTATTACTATACGCTCTGCATAGACACAGAAGGACGTAGTCTATATCCTTCTCTCTGCTGCAAAAGCTATGCAGTCTTGGTGTCTTCATTGCTACGTTTTCCTAGGCAAGCTGCACATCCTTCCAGCAGCATTTTATGCTCCTATTTACTACATATCGTAACGTCCTTACACCAAGTATTTTTTAGTTCTTTTCATTCTATATCCGTGTCTATTTATAAAATTCTATAAATTTCTGCAGTATTTTAGATCAGAGGTGGGCCTAGAGATAAAAGTGAGAATGTATTGAATGTCGCAAATTAGGTTTTTTTTTATTCTCCTGCAATCCCATTTACATGACTTCGGCTCGTGAGCACTTTGTCGACAAGCATTAGGCGACCTAGTGAGCAGATAATTGTTACAGAGGATTCGCAGCACATATTATATAGACGATAGCTACATAGATAAGTATTTTACTCACATTTCATGGCTGCTAAATACACACAAAGATTATTAAGATTGCATGTGTGTTAAGGATGCGAGCTTAATTAAGTATTGCATATATTTAAAAATAATTAGTTTCCTACTAATCTTTCATCCCGTAGCTAGGTCAGATGAAACAAAGCGAAACCAAATAAAGAGGTAATTTATAACTGTTTAAAGTCGGCAAGAATCGTAGGCAGTCTTACCATACATACATGAAACTATAAAGGTTTATTAAGAGAGCCAGAGCCACTTTGTTATTTAGAAACAATTTTCCATGACTGAGTCTTAAGAGCAGGCCTTCGGCGATATTTGATTCTTACATAAAGTTTTGGCGTCGGAAATTCCTAAACCGTATATTGTTTCAACGTGGTGGCGTGAGTCAGCCGCTTAGGTCGTGCAATACTGATGATAACAAAATGAAAACGGTACCTTTCAAATTTAAAAATAAACTTGGAAAATTCCGGAGAAGTCTCTATCTATTACCGCTTCGGAGATCCTTTCGTTCATACGGACGGACGGACATAGCTATATCGACTCTTTTATCACTCCTGACCATAATGGGGGTAACTTTGGGGGGTCTCCGACCATTATTTCTACCTGTTACATACATTTTATACATTTACAAGGTAAATCGTCAAGGATAATAGCAGTATCGGAACCACCCTTACACCAATTGAAAAAGCAAACGTTTCTCTATAACAACAATCTCTTTTAAAATAGGTCCCACAGTATGGGAGAAATAAATTCATAAGTGTACAAATAAGTTAAGAACCGTTTTTTACCTCTACAAAATATTTTAAAGAAAGTCATCAAAGGTAAAAACCCAATATTGAAGAGGGAATACAATAGTTGAAATATCTAAATTAAAATAAAGTATATCTTATAATCTCAAAGTTCTCCATACGGACAGTCAGACAGACTGACATGTCTATATCGACTCAAATTTCGATACTGATCAAGATTGTATATATATATTCGACTTGCCACCTTCTACCTATGAAATAAAGGTGCACAGAGTATAAATGGTCTCAGGAACCATAAGCGTTAAATACTTTAAGTTTCAATTTCTATTCTCCTTATTCATACGTGTGTCATATGCACTTTTTTGCCATTAGGTATATCTCATTAAGAATTGGTCGTAAGTGTCTAGTACTACGCTCTTTTGACAGCATTGCGCTTGGATAATTGAGTTGTGAGGTACAGCGCGTCGAACATGGAGGTCTCGAAGGAAGAAATTCGCCATATTTTTCATCTTACTACCTGTTAGGCAAAAACACATCGCAAGCGGCCAAACAAATTCGTGATGTTTATGGGGCCGATACTTGTTCACTTCGTGTAGCACAACAGTGGTTCACTTGATTCCGTTCTGGTGTGGAAGAAGTGGAAGATGCACCGCGCTCCTGTCGTCGAATAAGTCGATAAAATCAAAAAAGTGATCGAGATAGACCGCCATAGTAGCAGCCGTACCATCGCCCGGGAGGTGAATATCAGTCATATGAAGAAGCTTGGCTACACAAAAAAAAAACTCGATATTTGGGTGTTACACCAAAAAAATTCATGGACACAATTTCCATCTGCGAATCGATGCTGAATGGTGATGAAAAGTAGATCACTTACGACAATGTGAGGCGCAAACGGTCATGGGTGAAGGGTGGCGAAGCGGCTCAAACTTTGCCAAGTCCGGATTGACGGTCATGAAGGTTTTGCTGTGCGTTTGGTGGGATCGGCAGGGAATCATCTACTATGAGCTGTTTCATTATGGCCAAACGCTCAATTTGGTCCTCTACTGTGAACAACTGGACCGCTTGAAGGCAGCAATCGCCCAGAAGCGGCCATCTTGGCCAATATGAGAGAAATTCTATTCCATCAGGACAACGCCAGACCACGCACCTCGATAGTGACGAGCCTGAAGCTGCGGGAGTTCGGATGGGAGGTCCTTATTAAAATTTTGTCACAATATTTCGCAACTTGCGTCACAAGGTATCGGCTATTTTATAAAGTGTATAAATGCATGATGAGCGTAACATGGCGAATCGTTCTATCCATGTACATTTGTCTGTGCGTTCATCTGTTTGTTTATCTCTTTGTGAGCATACGTCCTACTTCCCTAATCTTTAAGTTCAAAAGTATTTTGAACTCCGCATATCATAGCTGCTGCATTATTTCTTGTTTAGGTTGAATATGTCATATTTCAGCAGCATTCTCGTATATTTCAAACACATCAATAGCGCAAAACAGTAAAGAGCTTCAGTAGAAACTCTCATTTAAGACTTTTGAAGACAAAATATGTATTCAAAACTCGTACTAACCATCCCTCTTGGAGAGAATGCCACTAACCATATAATCCAACACCTCCTGCAGAGTTTTTGTATGAAAAGTTGTATATTGTTGTTGTTAATTTAGCTAAAAATACCAAATAAATAAGAGGTATGCTCCGTAAAAATCTGCTCTACCTTTTTAGCGACTAAAGGCTATAAGTGGTGCAATTTACGTAAGTCCGAATAAATATTTTATTTAAGTCTAAATGGGCTCCCTATAAGGGGTGACCGTATGAGCATCAATAACTTGGAGACTATAAAAGATAGAGCCTTCAAGTTTCGACATTTAGTCGCTGCCATTTCCTGTTCTGACAATCGTTGTAGTTTTGTTGCAGTTTAACTTGAAACGAAAATTTTGTTTGTATATTACATTCATTCCAATAAAATGTTCCACACTGATCCACATAGGAATATATTCGTCAGACCACTTTAACAATTAAGGGTATCTCGAAGTCAAGCACACTCTGCTTGTTTGTTTTAATTTCATTTTTGAAGTACATAGAATTATAGAGTTTAACAAATTTAATTGAACTCCTAATCTGTTGTCATTTGTCACCGAAAAGTGCAATTATTTGATACTGCAAAGCAATCCATAATTTCAATGTTTTGTCATTGCCATAATTTATTATTTATTTCGTGTTATTTTAATATATGCTGAATTTTTTAATTGAGACAAAGCTTTTGAATAGCAAACTCCTATGATAAGCGCCTAGCTCAAGCGATGATATTGTGCACAAAACAGTAAATATTTATATTAAGAAATCTTTTAGTATTATGAACTACTTAACTACTTACATAACTTATCCATTGCTAAGTCAAAGTTGAAAAGGCCCTGAAGGCTTGATTTAAAAAAAAAAAAAAAGAAGTTTTGAAAGGAACTCCAGAAAAGATAAAATTAAATAACACCGAACTGAACTAAGTAATTTAGACTTTAATTATTTCAAGATATGCACATGGCTCAAATATCCCAAAAAAGTAATCATCAAATAATAAAATCCAATGACGCATCTGCATGCAGGAACAACCGGTGAAATATAAATTCAACTTTGGTAATAAAAACTAAAAATGTTTGATAACGTTTTTATTGTAGCAGAGTACGTATGTATATGTAGGTAGTATATATACGCATACAACTCTTCTATGCTAAAACATCCGACAATCCATTTAACTACGCAACCATCCATTCAGCCATATCTGCAAAATATTAAGCTCAAAAAGTAATGAAAACGTATCCACAGCGACGTGGATCTGCAGCAAGATATTCGCATATTTGGCAGAGCTGCACACTCGTAAAACGTAACAATAATAAAAATAATAAATCGACATATCACAAAAGGATGATGATGCATTTGTCTGTGTAAAAAACATGCAGATGCAAACTTACGCACATAGAGATGACGATGTGCAGGACAAGCTGGGAGTTGAGGATTGTATGGATGTTTGTTTGATATGCAGGAAGACTGAACTGCTCAACGCTCGTGTGCGAAATATTTAAGTTCAATTCGTGTTCTAAGTTGCTGTCTTGAATTAACTCGGACATACCCAAAAAAAAGGTGACTAATAGTTTTCTAGAATATTTTTAATGCAATCAGATGTAACAATGAGTAGGCATGATATCATTAATCAGTAAAGAGCATAAAGACCTACGCGTATTTGACGCGTAACCTCGCGTGGAAGCAACTAGGCAACAATATATATGTATCCTATGGGGTCTACGATTCCTTCATTAGTTTGATGCGTTGCAAACTTTCTGTTAAACTGAAAATACCAATTTATGTGAGGGGTGTACAAAATCATGTAAGAAGATATTTAAAAGCAAAAACAATATTTATTTAATTAGAAAAACTGTTTTCAAAGATAAAACAAATAATTTATTTAAAAATAAAATATTAAAAAGTAAATTAATTTAAAAATAAATTGTATGTTAAAAATTTTACAAAAGCGAGAAACAAAGACAATTTTTTCCGACTGGGTTGCTTTAAATATTTCAAATTTCATAAATTTTAACTGCACACACAAATGCATATATTCGCACGTATTTCGAAAGCCCTTGTCCCTTTGGCAACAGGGTATAGTTATTGTTCGAACTGAGAGTCGGCACTAATCGCATAGCCGCATACATTGGATATGAACATCTAATTACCAATTATCAATTACGAAGTTTTCGCGTTTAATTTGCCAACAGAAGCTGCAAGTTTTGGGCCATAACAAAGTACGTACATATTCCGCAGTTTAAAGCACTTTAGGCCAAGTTTGAATTGATTTCGGCTTATATGCGTGCAGACCATGACCAATGAGCCAATGAGCTGGCAATATGTCACGGAAGAGAAATTGATTGGGATGTGAGCGGAGTATTACAGAGTCCAACAGCAGCTGCATCTTGAACTTCTTGAATTGGTATGACTGCCACCACGAAATGCTGTAAAATGAATACTCATTTGTGCCTGAGTCTACATCCGTGAAGAGGCGGACGCGGAAGTAGTTAGCTTTTTGCGCTATCCCGCATGAATGAACAACAGAAGCGAATGTTTGTGTGTGACAAATGTAGTAAACGCTAATAAAAGTGCATGTTGCATGTTTTTACGACTCGCCGGAGAACAAACTTCGCACCAAAGTGGGGTTGGACGTTGGTGTTAGCTTATGCGAGTCTGAGTGAATGGAAAACTTAAATGCTTTCAGTAAAATTTCTCCATATTAACTTCACAAAAGAAGCTTTTCTTTTTCGTCGTTTCTTGTTCGGGTGTCAATCGAGTTAAGAGAAACAAAAGACTTTTAATCTCAAAATTAAAACGTTTGCAGTTTTTAGAGGATATTTTGTTGTCGTTGTTTTTGTTGTTCTTGACATAATCCACTTAAATTTTCATTATATTTAGTAATATTTGAGTTGAATGTTTGCAATTCGCGCATATAGTTACATATATACCCTGCGGTAATGAATGATCGACTGAGTGTTTACATTTTTTTTAACCTTTTCGCTTTAGGAAGATATTTAAGAGATAGTGATAGTCAGCAGAAATGTTATTTTTGGGTGGTATTATAGCTTTTCATATTTTCAATATTTTTCTATTTTTAATTTTGAATACAGTATTATTTGTATTAAATAAAAAAATCATCTTGACGAAGTAAAAACCAAGTGGCGAAAGCCAAACACAACTCACAAACCATCTGATATAAATTTTAGGACGAATGGTTCGTATTTTGTGTTGATTGCTTTGAGATTAATTGATTGTAATACTGGATTCAATAAAATAAATTAAATTTTAAGAAAAGTTTAAACAGATTTCAAGAGTTCAAGAGGCTTTTTATCAATTATATTACAAATACGAAGGTATCTCTGTCCTACTGTTACCTTTTCACGCCCAAAGCGCTGAGCTAATTTGTATGAATTTTGGTATTGAAATAGATAGAATCTTGAAAAAGGACATCGACTACTTTTAGGGCAAAAGTGGAGGGAGTTAGGCAAAACCCCCAACATAAGAGATAAACAAAAATTGTCATAATTTTGCATGCATTGAGTTCAAACGATGAATTTGGGTATTCATGTTAATAGGGACATGCGACAGAGACATGAATCGCCTGCCCAGTACAGCAAATGAATTGATGATGTGGTATGTACATAGTTCATATGTAACAATAGTATTGCGCAAGTTTTTATTTAACAATAGTATACTTCGCACTCCTTTATTGTTTATTAAATTCACAGCAGTTACATTTGTCATTTGAGTAGTTTTAGCTATTATAGATGCATACAAGAATCGCACAATAATACATATTAAATTCGGAAAAAAAATTTAAATATTTGCAGAAAAAAAAACCCCAACGAAGAACCCTTTACAAAATAATCGTTGGGCATCAGTTCAATCAGTTCAATATATACTTTAATATAAAAGTATATATTAAAGAATTTATTGCTATGTACAGCTGTCTAAGATAAAAAGCGATATAGACTGTAAAAATAAAGTTGTTGGGTTTGTATGGGATCTACTCTTGAAATGGGGCGGGACACGTAAATATGAAACATTCCTTAATAAAAAGCCAATATCTCGAGTTTTAAGTTAATTTTGACAGCAATAAAATAGTTCTTCATACAAAATATTAAAATGGGTTTGTACTTGGGCTATATCTCAAGTGTGCGTGGCACGATGAATAAACCTCAAACCAATTGCAAATCGATACATTAAAAACTGAAGGACTAATTGTGATTTATACAGGCAGGCGCACTTACAGACGAACAGACAGCAAGACCTGGCTAGTTTGAGCTGATTTAAAATATTTATTTCTTGAAGGGTCTCCGATACGATAATATATCTATTCCGATCAAATAATATTTCTATTCACACTACGTGTATAGAGAATAATAAAGCACATTATATTATGGGGCACATTTTCGTTCATGATAATTAAAATGCCAAATCAAAATTTCAAAATAAACTCGTAAAATTTCCGTGATCCTTTCGTTCATATGGACAGACAGACGGACATGGCTATATCGACTCCTCTATCGCTCCTGACCAAAATGGCGTAACTTTGCGGGGTCTCCGAACATTTTTTCTACCTGTTACATACATTTACACAAAACCAATAGCATATTCTACCTTCGGTACAAGGCCTAAAAACCTATGTATATAAGTATAATTTAACAGCCACGTAATAGCTTTTAACTACAATTTTTCTAATATAACGTGAGAAGAAAAATCGGTAAATTTATCACCATCCATTTTTAACGCGAAATATGGAGATATTTCTCGGCAGATTACCAAAATGATTTTTAGTTTTTTTTAATCCATATCATTTTTTTGAGTAGTGTCTGTGCAACGTTAAACTTGAATGAGTTTCAAAGCAAACATCATATGTATTAAGCTGTAGGTCACAGCAGACCCGGCAGACCCAGTCCCGGCATAATCCTTCATTTTGAAAAAGGGTTAGTGCAAAACTTTTTAAGTAGAAAAATCTTAAATCAAAACACTTTCTAAAAAATTGAAACACTCAAACTATTTCATTAACTCGTCTAAAATTTAAAAAAAAAATAAAACTTTTCAACGAGTGCTGATTCTTAACATTGAGCTCGTTTGTTTCGTCCCGGTGCGGTAGGGCTCCAACTTCTCAAGTATGACAAAAGAAAATTTAGAGTAGCACATAAGACTTTTTATACTACAAGTCTATTATTCAGTAATGTGAAAAGCAAAATTCTAAAGGAGAACCAATGTAATGTGATATATGAAATATCTTGTGGTGGAGACGGGTCCAACTTATGCAACAAAGTATATGTTGCAACGACAAAATCAAAACTCAAGACATGGATTTACGCTCATAAATCGAACCACAGATATCGCAGAGTAATAGACCACAAAACTGCACAAGCAACCCACTGTGCAAACTCTTCACACTCTCCTGATTTTGAAATGCAGCAAATATTAAACACGCCAGCTGATCAACTCATTAATTATAAGATAGACAGAAAATTTCGCGCATTTATACAGACCATTCTGCCGAAAGTAAATTAGTGATGTACTCCACGCAGAAGGGAGCATAGCTGTTTTCGCAATTTACATGTAAAAATGTATATAATTGTTGAAGTTGATGGACTCCATTTGTTATATGTTATTATATATATGTACTTATATAAATTTTGTAGATTTCCCTGACAATAAACTTGTAAAATTCCGGAGCAATAAGAATTTCGTGTGTTAAAGCAAAATTGCATGAATTGGGCTTCGAATGGCTTTGCACCACCGTATTCTCCAGATCTGACGCCCAGCGACTTTTTCCTGTTCTCAGACCTCAAGGAAATGCTCGATGACAAGAAACTTAGCGCCGATGAAGAGGTAATCGTAAACTAACAAAAGTGGTTTCACTCGAAATGATATATTTCACAAACTAATAGTACGATAGCTGTCAATTTATTTACATGTCTTTTGAAGGTTAGGGCTAACTGAAAATCATATGGATATAATACTAGTAGCGCCACCTATGTCCCTTTACCTTTACAATTGTTATTTTGGACAATAAATTATGCCTGCCATGATTGACTTCGATCTCTCTGCTATATTTATAAAACATTTTCTTTTCTATTGGGGATATAGGAAATGGCTTATCGATACTCTAAAACAATCCTGACCACTAGTTATAAAAGTTATGTGAGAAAACTTTTTTGGGTTCACTTTAATTCTGCAAATGATCTTGTAGAGTGTTAAAGGCATTAAAAGCATTGACTGCTGTAGCGATAACAGCATTGTCCGCATAAGTTGCAATGGTGACATTGCTATCAACAGGTAAATCTGTGGCATAAATGTATAAAGCAAAGGCTCTTACATACTTCCTTGGAGTATGCTAGCTTCGATAGTGAATCTTCAACCTTTACATAAAATGATCTTTGAGTAATCTACGATTTAAGAATCAAATAAAATGGAGTCGGGATTGTATTTTTGAGCTTGTGTAACAGACCATCGTGCCAAACTCTGTCAAAGGGCTGCTGAATATTCAAAAACACAATGCGTGCGTAGTTACTTGAACAACTCGGTGACATTGTTTAATAGAACCATCTACATTTCTGAAGCCAAATTGAATATCCGTAATAATTTGGCGTTCATTAAGAACTGGCAACAATCTTCTTGAAAATAATTTCTCAATATTTTTGGAGAACATCGCTAAGAGGCTTATAGTGCGATAAGAGGTGATACTGTTTTCTGGTTTATTTGTATTCGGAATTAATGTCTTTATTATTTTGTGTTGAAGCAAAATCAAACGGTTAAAAAATATTCACCTTGTGATCTTTGAATGACCCAGCCTTTTATTATTTCTACACCACATCGTCTTTCATAGTGACATTTCGCTTTGGTGGTCTTTTGATGTAACTTGTTGCCTTCTACATGTGGTGCTCATCATATTTTTGAGGATTCGGACTTTCTAAGGACTTTGCAATTGCTTAATTTTTTAGTTCTTAAATAATTAAATGAATAAAAATATTTCGGGATCGAATCCCGGATTAGGGTATGGTAGCTAAGTATTTATTTGTAAAAAACGCTTTTTAAACATTTAAAAAAAAAAAAATTTTATTTAATCAGTTTTTGAAAAGAAAAATTCGCCAATGTTCGCAATTAGCGAAAATGGTGTTTTGTACCCGTTTTTGGCAATTTCCATCATCAATTTTTTAAGTTTTTTGTACTAACGCACATCCTTAATTTTGCTAAGCTGCGTTGCGTTTTGTATGTCACAGAACAAAGTTTAGAGTCTGGGCGGTTAACAACTCGACATGCGAATTTTTTGAACCCACTAAGTCTCCATGACGGACGATTAGTGGAAAACGGACATTACTAGCGAAAGGGACGCAAATGGACGGGCGCACAATATCATTAGCTCGACTCACTCTGTGAAACTAAAACATACGCTTTATGGTCTCCGCAGCCTCCTTCTTTACAGCATATTTCATATACTTTCATATATTATCATACTGTGTAAAGAGTATAAAAAATATGTAAACAAATAAGTCGTCCATTACTCAATTATATATTCCTGAGTTATATTTACAACAATCCAAAAAGTTAATAAATTCTTCAGAATATGGTCACATAGGAACTATGCTCTAGAATTTTGTATTTCGGAATTAAGTTATTCTTAACTTATTGTTGCCATATTTTATATTGTACATTATAATTCTTTAAAACATCTGAAAATCTGTCCTACTTTCTTTCGGTGGAAAGCAGGTTATAATGCTTTTTGTTTTTATTCGCAGTCTATTTTACATCTCTAAAGTTCTGTTTGAATAATTTTGCATTTAATCAATTTGGAAAAATGAAGAATGACTCACAAACGAGGACTACATCAACTCTCTATTCATTTCAATTCTATTCTTTGTGCAATTTTATTTGACATTTTGGTATCCTGCGCACTCACTGTGCTTCAAATGTGCCACATGCCACACTCATTATTCTCCCGGTCCATTTAGTTTGCACAATATCTGCCACTGGATTTCTGCCCTTACACTTGTTACTTTTCTCCCATGTATCTGAACCATCTGTGTATTTCAACATTCTATATTCAGTATTGCAATGTTTCATTGTTTCGTCTGTGCTCTTGGAAAAGTGTTTAATTATTTTTCACTAATTTGCCGGAAAATTCATTGTTCAGTAATTAGTTTCACTTAAGTTTTAAATATAATTTGTAAATTAAACACTGGTAACTTAGAATCGCAAATATAGGTCTTATATATTTGAAATGAATATTTATTTTAAATTTGGAAACTATTTGAAACAAGAGCTTATTAAGAACATTAACCGTTGATTGCAAAAAGTTCTATCGGTGCATAAAACTATTCAAATTGAATATTTACAAATTATTAGCTTCGAAACGATATGCAAGTCGGTGTTGGATTTCAGTTGGCAATAGAACAATACACAATATTAAAATTAAAGATTACAAAAAAAAATTAAATTTGCAATACTTTCTTAAGGCAATAACTTAAAAAATACTACAAATAAAGTTTATAAAGAAAGTTTTCAATTCCACTTTCCCATTTGCATAGCTGAAACTTTATATTACCAACATTCGGCTGAGGTATACATCCGAATTTCCTGTATTGTACTAAAAGTGACATTGTAGATGTCACAAGGAACATATATTCTTGACTCTTATATCACAAAAAAGGTTGAGAATCAACCATATACAAGTAGATTTCGATATCAATAAAAGTTTTTTCTATACAAATATACAAGTGCGGCGATTTGATGTTTTAGTATATTTGTCTGGTTTTTGTTTCATTGCTTAACTGAATCGTGCTACGCATCTAAAGACCAAAGACAAACAGACGGAAATGGTTAGAACGATTCATCTCAACCTAAGCATATAATTGATAGGCTTTATGAGGACTTTACAAGATCACTTTAAATTATAACCGGTAAAGAAATGTACAGCGTAAATTAAAATAAACAACTATTCTTATTGTAATATATCAAATAACACATCTATCAGATCGAATCTCAACAACTTATATCCCCACATTCAAACCTACGATCTTTAACATTTAAGCAAAACACTATAGCAATCTTACTACTCTCAATTGCCATTAAATTTTCAAATATTAATACCCAGATCAATAAATCGAGTCTAAAATACCAAATTTACAAATAAGTTTTCTTTATGAATGTTGTTGAGTTATTTTCCAGAGAAATATTGTTTAAAGAGCGCAGCACTAACTCTCTCAATTCAAGGTAATTTGTTTAATCGCAAAATATTTTCCGCACTCGCTAATCTCTCGTTTTCACTTTCAAACCCACATGTCGGCAACTATCAGTGCATTATTTATAAATGAATTTGATTTGCGATAGCAACTGAACGAAATGAAGAAATTGAAATAGTTGAGCTGTCCAACTATGTTATACCCTGCATTGCGATTCAATTCAATTAATTGTTTGTACAAATCTGACATGCAAGGTTAGTTGTAGCAACTTCTGCAGGCGATACGACGCCCTCTGAAATGGTTCGAGTTCATAAAGATCTGGTTGGAAAAGTAATATAATATATAAATTAATTTACATTTAAATAGCAAAACAGTTAACACCCTGTAATCTGCTTAAATGACAACATATTTAATTGCATTTTTTTTATTGTAAAGATTGTGCTGTGGAGCGAGCAGTGCAAAATGTAATATTTATTCAGGCAAAAGCTATGTTTACTCTATGGATTGGCTTTAAAATTTGAAATCTATGAGAGATTTTTTATTGGCGACAATATGTGCATTATATCTGCCAACTTATGCGTTAGCTCTATGATTTGTGCGAAGATTATGCGATTGGTCTTCAAATTCCAATACATTTGCCAGATAGTCGTCTTGAAGATATTTTCGACTCATTTTTAAACAATTATTTTTATTTAGTTTCTTGATACTTTAAATCGTATGACTTAAATTATGGCTCCTAGTTGGAGAAAATAAAACTGTAGACCAAAAAAAAAAAAAAAAAAAATACAATTGGTTATACTCGTAAGTTCAGCTTTGATTGTTTTTTGTTTAAATGCCCATGTGGGGTGTGATAAATTCGTTCATCAAATTATACATATATGGAATACATTGAATATTTTTTGCATAGTTTTATTTAATGATATTGCCTCAACACTTGTAATTAGAACATCCTTTCAAGCTGTCTTTTCAATATAATATACATCCTGCTTCCAGCTGCTAAAACGTGCACCGAATAGTTTTACGACATCAGTTCAGCGCGTAAGATAATCATATTGCTATACCAAGTACCAAATAATTTGATTTACAGTTATTGAAAAATTTTTAAATGATTTAGACGAAGAAATAACTAAATTCAATTATATTCTATTTTTGGTGATTTTTTACCAAAGTATGGTAAAGGACTTAGTGAACTACCACCACAAAAATTTCGGTACTTTTATTAATTTAATTTCTATGCTAATATTTGTGAATTCGGTTATTTTATTTGCAACCAATGAAGTTTTCTACGAAGTTTCTAACGATGTCATTGAATAACCCTTTGAATTTAAAAATTCATTGGACGTGAGCTGATTACCAAAGAATTCCATTGTTATGCTCATTTCCAATTAAAATGGACGGAGCCTACTAAAAACAAATAATTAATAACTATTGATGTTTTGCTATTTTAAAAGTATTTTTCGTAAAAGGCTTCGATTTACTGAAATTCTTAAACGATTAAATTTTTTACAAAAGCCGACAAATAATAATAATTGTTTATTGGAAAAAACAAACAATTGTGCATAGAAATATTATAGATTCATACTATTTTTTTAAAATTAATTTTGCATTTTGAAAAATATGAAATGAAGAATAAAAGAAGCAGTACCCAAAGCAATTTTGTCTGCCACAATTTTGGAAAAACTCAATTTTTTCCGGGCATTTTATTAAATGTGAATATATTATTAAATAAATTTTTTTGCATTATGCAAATATAATAAGAAAATATAAAATTTAGCTGCTATTTAAATTCGTCATTTTTTTTATAAGCGGTAAAATTATTAATTCTTCCGATGGACATCCATCGTTCCATATATCTACCAAGTATCTGCTAGAGCACTTCCCCGATTTTTTAAATTAAACACTTGAAAATTTGGATTGATTTGGATTACTGATCAAGGTGATCTCGAATTTATTTCTGATTCACTTTGCTACACACAATTTGACAAATCAATAGTCTTCACATTCTCTGCATACAAATAATTGTTGCAGGGTATATAAAGTTGATGACTTTGTTTGAAGTAAGCTCAGAGCTTATCAGAGAGCAGCAACAATTGCACGCTACCGGCACCCAAGGGGCAGTGGAGGCGCTAAGTACGCTCTTAAAGACGCCTGATGTTATCGCTCGACAGTTATAAAGATAGCATCACGCCGTCGTCATCGTCGCAAAATGAGATGTCGAACGTGACTGCAAAGCAAAATTGTAGCCAAAAGCGGCTTGAAACGCGTTGGCAATAGATATTGCCGGAATGAAACGCATAATTGAGTCTTCTTCAAAATTCGTTAATCAAATAAGTAGTAAGCACGCGAACCAAACTATGTATTATGTAAAATCATAAGCCAACAGGGCGTATGAGTATCGTAAATTTTAAAGATTTACAAGAGTGAGCGCTGCAGTCAGTCGATTGTACTCGATTTCGAGATACGCTATACGTTCATTTAATCTGAAATTTGTATGAGAGATAAATTTCTATCTGGATCCATGTGGGATATTTTATTTGAATTAGTGTAAGATACAAAATTTTTAGTTTCAAGCTAAACTCAACCACAAGAAAAAGGAAGGGAGACAGATTTATATGAGGGCTACCGCTTCTAATGGTCCGATATATGGCATGTTTAATTAGAAAGAAAGTAATTTACAGCAAATTTGTAAATTTTAGCAAAAATTACGACAAAAGAAATTTTTTCTTGTAAAAACTCAAAGAAGAGGGTCTTACAGAGGGATTGGCAAGTTCATTAAATAAAAGCAATCTAAAGAGGGAAATGGAACATTAAATATCTAAACTAGAAGAGACATGTGCATATTGACTTGATTTTTTAGCAGGGCCACATCTTTTAGTGGTTTGAATTGGACCTTAAAATAATATTGACACAAAATACAGCAAATAATTTACTTTTATCACTCAAAATCCATGAAAGGTGGGAAAGATTTATTTTAGTGGATTTTTAATTATTTTTGTGGACCAGATTTTTTTTAGTGGACCGATGTGAACCTAAATAGAAAATTGTTTAAGTATTATCGTAAAGTAGATAAAATTTGGCATTTCTAGCTAAATATAACTAAATATCCTAAATATCCCCTTCTTCTGCTTGTTACATGTATTTGCACAAACTTAATATACTGTGTTTCTCTATGTACAAAGTGTATAAAAACAACGTTGCTTCAATGCTCCAAACTTGGGCGAGGTCAGTGTATATTAAGCCAACGGATGGCGCTTTTGTTTTTTATGCTCGACAACAATAACAACTTCAGTAAGAACAACAAGAACAACAGCGATAACAATAAATGTTAAATTCACCTCTGGGGCTTCGCATTAAACCCAATTGGCAACAATTCTCGGGAGCTGTTCGCACGTATTACATAAAACATCGTTCGACATGAATGCTTTAGAGAAATCTGACGACAAATGACAAAGGACCTGAATTATTTGCTGATGTTGTTTTATAAAATACCCTTCAATGTACGAAGCCAGATGTACAGACACTCAAAACTAATCAAATTTCTACTGAATTGGATGAAACCTGAAGAATTCAATATTATTTACAAGCAATGAACATTATGCAATCGTTTTATATATGTTGAAGTTATTCTTACTTACGACTAAGTCAGTACAGAGTCGTTTGCTTAATAACGAATTTCGAATCAATTCGCATAGAGCTCATAAATTGTTTGGTGGTTGTGAATACCTGCCGAACCACAAAAAAGCGAAAAAGATTTTTGAATAAATAATTAATTTGTTTAAAATTTTTCATAAAAAGAGGAAAAGAAAAGCAAATGAATTATGTGATGGGAGGAATTTGGGAATGACACAAAATGCTTTTGAAAAATTTATCATTAAAAACGAACACATATCAAAATAAACCTGAACATAAAATACCAAACGTTCAACATAAAATGACAGCTGACAACTATGTATGCCAAGGCTTACAATATACATATGTACATATATACTAAATGTTGTGTAAGTCTTAGATCAATGATGGTTATTTAACGGGAATCACTAAATTAATACAACAATGGAAAGATTTCTGTTACGATGAAATGAATTATTAAGTATTCAAAATACTTAAAATTTGTATACCCTGTTCCCATAGTGAATGGAGGTTTACTAAGTTTTTGCAAATGTATGTAACAGGCAGAAGGAGGGGAGGCAGACTGAATAATGGATATATATTCTTGTTCAGCATAAAAAGTCGAGTCAATGCCTTGGAGACTATAAGAGCCTTCTAATTTGGATATTAAGATTTTCTCCGATCAGTCATGTCTGTCTGTCCGTTGGCCTGAGAGTATGTCTGTTTGCACTCATTTAGATCATCGGTTTTCACTTAATCTTATTAAAAATCGGATGGAAATCTATTTTGGCTGGCATATAAAGTTCAAATGACACATCATCCAAGCCATAATAAAGCAATTTCGGTTTAAAATTTTTGTACAGGAATCAATTTCTTTTTTTAACCAATGAAACTCGATATGGAAGAACTCTTTCACATACAAATTCAAGGTTGTTGAATATTGTAAATGAAACTTCTTTATGATTATTGAAAACTTTAAAAAAAAAAAATTATTGTTATAGTTATTCCAAATCATATACTATATTCTTATATATATTCGATATATCCAATCCAAATAAAAATGTCTATTGTTTAAAGCTTCGCTGCATCCTCTCCACGTCGATTTGGCTCAAGGTTGCATGTCGTCGTCGCCGCTGTCAATCTTGATTGTTTGTCGTAAAATGGTAACTCATACAAATTTCTCAGCGACTTTTGTTAATGCGCTCTCACATCACTGAAATCTCATTCTGTGTACTACGTATATTAAAGCGGATTCGGCCCTGGCGAATTCTGGTCGAAGTCGAATATCTTGAATACTGAAGCGCCTCGGCTAATGCTTGCTAGACTGTAGCATCGTAAAATGCTGTCGAATTTTTACGAGCGCACAACGACAACATCTCGGGTGGTATTTCGATTCGCCTCCTTCAGCAAAATCTTTTTTGGCTCAACAAAATAGTTCCTAGTTCCTTTCATGTGTCGTCCGTCTCGTCTGTCTGTTCGCTCTAAGTCGTCGTCTAACAATTGCTCGAATATATTTCCGCGGGCTGCCATTCTCTGCACTTCTTGCACATATCTTATCGCATGCTCAATCACGAGCTTTACGCTCGTAAAATTTTGTTTGGCACAAACGTAAAAAAAGGACATCTGATAATGGTTATTTTATACCCTGCACGCAACTAAAGTTTAAATTGTGCTTTTTGGATAATGGATAATCTAAGGAGGAGCATAGTTAAAGAGGATCTACAAATTTTTAAGCTTGAGCAGCTTGTCGAGACTTGGTGAACTAACAGCGTTCGAAGGTCTCTTGTTTAAACTACATCATAGCTAGAGCCCTTAACTTGGAAACGATTGATAATAATTTTAAAGTGAATAGTTTTATAGTCGAAATTCAAAATTTCTCAAAATATACATTTTTTAGAATAAAAGCACTGGAGATATTAGCAGTTTTGCTTCAATTGTACAGGGTATTAACTAGTCGAATTAGTCGCATTATTAACTGTACAACGCTTACTTGTACTTGGTAGTTTTGGTTTTAAGTTAAGTCCTGTCATGAAACGCCATATTATTTGAAACAATCGCGTTAATTGCAAGGGCTAAGTCATAGTATTACCCACTTATTAAAATTATACAACTTTTATAAGCTGGGAGGGTTGTAAAAGCTTAAAATTAAACTTGTGCAGTATATTGTATCCAATTAAATTAAAAAAAAAAACCTTCGTTGAGGAACGATATCGGCTTGGAATGAGTATGTACAACGATATATTGTACATACATTTTTTTCTCATATTAAATTAATGCCGCCACATGCCGCCGCTTTTAAAAAATTTCGAAAATCAAAGCGCTTTGCCAATATAATTGACCACATGGATTTCTTTGATCCTGTCGCGATACTTGCATCATATTCGTTGCATAAATTTGCGCGCCGTTGGACAGTGTGTCCAGTTTTTCAATTATGCCTCGGACTATGCCGGCAGATGGAAAGAAACGCATTAGCATATTTGCTATTTTGATTTCAGACCAATTTGCAAATATTTACTTTGGAGTTAACACGTTTGTTGGACGGACGTTGTCAGTCTTCATCATGAGGTATGGCAGGAAAGTGTTAAAAGGTCATGGAAGATTGCCATCGTCTGAATTAATGCAACGTGATAGGCGAATCCTTTTAAAGTTCGATTATAGAAAAAAATACTTTGCACTTATGTTTGAAAAGATTTATTTTGTTTGTTTAACATCCAAAAAGCATGTAACAAATTGATGTAGATGTCGATGACAGCAAGAATAATACTTTTGTTTGACCCGATTAGAAAGAACATCGACGTAAAGCCAGTCAGTCCACTCATTTTAGAAAGAGTTACATTGATTCACTGACACCTCAAATCCGTGTTCCGAATAATGTGAAAAATATTATAAATAATATAGTTCTAAAGATATTATTCTATATTATATGGACCAACGTAATTAAAGATACTCGTATGTTATATTGCACATTGAACGCATGTACTTATGAGTAATAACGCATTTTAGGACTTAATCTAACTTATCAATATATTTTTATAGCATATCTACTATTATTTTTCGTTCCGTTATATTATAATCTGTGTCCGTACTGTAAAATGGTATATTAAGTTTCTCAAATGCAGGCAGACCCTATAAAGTATACAGATTCTGGATGACCATTAGCATTAGCAGTGCGAACTTGGCGACTATAAGAGATAAGGTCTTTAAGTTTAGATATTTGGACTCTCATATTCCCCCTGCAGATAACTAGTATTCAATGAACATGCCAAGATCTCCCTAAGGGGTAGCCACAATTAAATCCACACCTGCTTTCGGAATGTTGAATGAAAAAATAATGGTATGTTCTTGTTAGAAAAACAATGAAAAAAAAAATTTGTTTGTTTGCGATTTTAGTGAAAGTAAGCCGTATAATAGTAATTCACAAGTGTAGAGAGTTCCCACCTACCGTCACCCTAAGGTCCTGAGGCCATAACTTTCGTGTGAAACATAATTTCGCTGTGCTCGCGGTTTTGTTTAAACACTCAGGCGCTGCGATGGCCACGAACGTCAGAACTAACGGGTGCCAGTAGCTGGGCTGGGCCCTACAACTTTCTCCGTAAACAAGTGAAGTTTTATTGTGAATACAAACGCCTAGACGCTATCAAGGAACGCAAAGGCTAGCGCTGGACATGCATTGAATGTAAATTGACCTAAACTGAGATTTTTACATTTATGAAGCAAACTATTGATGGTCTTACTAATCTCAAGTCTGACAAGTTTCAGAAACTAGAAAAATGCGAAGGCTTAAGTAGATAAATTCACCCACATATTGACCCGGTAACTTTGATTGTCCCTGTAGCCACACCGGTTTTTGCTACACCAATAGCTAGTTTCGAAGATAACTTTGAGGGGTCTAAAGCTGAATTGATGAACTTTTTAAAGAACCTCAATTTATATCTGAATACATAGCAACTGTCGTAGGCATATGTATAGCAACTGGTTTTTTTCAATGGATGTTGAAGTGGCTGAAGTACGTGCTGACCCTTCTACTGGTCTGTATTTCGCAATAGCAATGAAGCCTACTGAACTTACGGCCGTTGCAACCTGTAAGTCAATATTTATATCTCATCTTCATGCAATATTCTTCCACGAATGTTTCGGTTTCGAAACTTAGTTTGGATTATTCTCAGTCTATTTTTTCCTTTAATGTTATTGTTTGGGATCGCTTTTAGATACTGTCCTTGCACCTAGTTTTTGCCCAAGTGGTATCGTCGTACATGTCCTTAATAGTTTATCTGCTAGTGTTGACGGTAATGATTGCACGTAAATATGGCTTATACCACATATCCTGAATTCTTAATTATTCTGTGACAACTTTGTCTCCATTAGAAAATATCTTTAAACGCTTTGGTTGAGGTGTTCCGATATCAGTCAAATCATCTCTGTCTACTGAAGAAATTTGCATTTCCGTTATGGATATTGAGTTGTTATATGTTCAAGTTTCGATCTGTCATTTAAACATATACATTACGTGCTCACATAATCCTCTTTCTTTCGCTCGTGTAACCCTCTTTCTTCTTATTTCCCTACCAATCCTACGTCTTATTCCTATATTATCCACTCGTATGACTTTATATCTTATCCCGTAATTTGAATGACAAATGAGTTAACATTAAGATTTCATGTTTCCCAAAGAGTTCAAGAATGTCAAAGATTTCCACCTTCTTTTGTAAATTAGATACAGTCCTACCTTATAGTTAAATCTCAAAAAGTCCTATTCAACAAATGCTTGTCTAAAACTAATGATGTGTCTTTTAATGTTGCTCGAGGCGGTCATCTTCACTTTTGCTTGACTGTACGGTAATATCGCATATAGCCACCCTTTACTTGATAAATTTCATCTTATATTTATGAGTGATTTTAATTTATCTGCTCATATTAAGACTGCATGAACTATTTATTATTTCACTGTTTCGAACTACTTTAATAAATTTCTTCAATAACTGTGTCTAATTCATCTTGACGGTTGTATTGGATCAAAATTATAAGCAAAGTAGTTCCCCTATTGATTATAATAAACTTTCAATTGCTTTCTCTAAATGTGAATATGTGATTACAAAAACATTTTATATTTTATATGCTTGATTAATTGATTGTACGAAGGAGTTCTAACACACACTCATATTTTTAAATCTTTTTTTCGCTTCGGTTTAGAGAATATGTATGTACTTTCTTCGGTTAATAAAAGCTTTTCAAACGTGTGTTTAGAAAAGAAAGTAATATAGCCTCGTCCACTTGTACTATTTTTTAAATGAATATGATATAAATTACAATTTACTAAATACTTATTAAAATGTCATTAGCGAATTACATAATTGCAAAAAAATCAAAATCCTTTGCGTAAAATAAATACACCTTCTTGGTTGCGGCTTGCTCTCTCAATGGGATGATTTATTGATGTCGAATTAATGGGCTGCTGTTTTATCAAACACATCCTGCGGCTCCATTGAGCTGCAATACTTAAAAGATTTAGTAAGAGACTAATAGCCACATACGATTTTCGGAATGAGCCTCACTTTTGAACTCTTCGAATTCAGAAGTCCATTAATTATCTATATTGAATATAGTCAATATTTAAATACATGCGTGACGCTGGCGACGTTGCCGCCCCAATTAATATTTATTGCTCATTATTTATGTCTTGACCAGCGTATCTCACGCAACTGTTGCGACATCGATGCCATACGATCCTAATTATGGCAACAATGTTGATTGTTCATTGTTTGTGTCTTGTGGATTGTTCAATTAATTACATTATAGCCTCCAGTTAGGAGCTAAAGTGTTCGAAAGATTAAATGTAAAACGAAAACTGATTCGTGTTATTTTGTGTGGCTTATCTCAGACTAATTAAGCCTTGTGCTTGTCAAATTTTGTAAACACGTGAATTTTAGTCGTTATTAGTCATGATTTGGTTTTTATTTGCATTTCAGTATTAAAAGTGAGAAAATTGGAATCAAAAAATTGCTAATGATGTTCAATGGCTGAATCTGAAACAATACTATCTAGTGTGCCTGTTTGGCATCGAATTTGTTTTTGTTTAATCTCAAAATATCGACTAACACCGTGTTTATATATTTTTAAAAGTTCCTATACATCTGAAAAGTAAGCATAGTCTTTTAAATGAAATCTTAAAAGGTTTGCGCGAAAAGTAATGTTAATGAGTCGATTAATAAATTTAATAGGTCGTACCGGTCCAATACAAAGTTTTTTTTTAAAAAAAATTAATTTTGGCTCTGATAATTCAGCGATCTTTCTAATCATCAAGTGGGTCTTGTCCAGAATCTAAAGAACAGTTATTTATCTCTTATAGTTTTTCTTAATTTTTTCTTTATTTGTAACACATGAAAGGAAACACCGGGGATCCAATAAAATATGTATATTCTTCATCAGCTTAAGTAGACGAAACTTTTTACAAAAAACCTTCTTCGAACCAAATCTCTAAAATCGATACTTAAAAAGATCTTTCATTATACAAAAAAGTAATAGCTCAATATCGCGTGAAATATCGATCTTATAGATTTGGTGACCTGTACTACCTCACCGGTGTGAGTTGTGTCAATGGACAATTTCGTAGAGAACTTAATCCTGAGTAATTCATAACCTCGAATTATTAGTGGTTTTATTTAAAAAATAAAAATAGCCCTTTCACTTTCACCTACTAACCACACTGTCCCTCTCCCTTAGTCAGCAGCCTACCAAAATCTCCCACCATTACATACCGATATAAAGCATGAATATTATTCAGGAGACTGATATGATACTCATATCAAATATATTTAAACTAATTGAGAATTATCTGTAGTATTAGAAGAATTATGTCAATTATAATACTCATAAAATTTGTAAAATACTTGATCGTGCTGTGGATCATATTTTAAAATAGATATAATATGCATTTACTATGGGATGAGGGCGAGATTTTATTTACCACGATCCTATTAACATATATTCCAAACTTCATGCCAGTACCTCCATTAGATGCGGTGATATTTTGAGTTTTTTATCACTCATATGCATTGAAAGATATGACGAATTTTGTTAGTCGATGGGGGCGATGTTTGTTTTCTTTATTTCGATGATATCCCTTCATCAGATCCTAACTTGTTGACTATGTATATACCCTGACAAACAAAACAAATAAAAAACTTTATATTATTCGATCACACTTCTGATTCTAATCAAGAATTTATATATTTTATAGATTCTGTCACGCCTCCTTCTGCCCATTACATACAAATATTCATATTTAGTATACCATTTGTCCGCAGGGACAACTACAAATACTACCAACACTTCTAAGCAACATAAACGTTCAATTATATATTGAAAACGTGCCCAAAAAAAAAAAAAAAAAAAAATTTCAAATACAAATTATTTCGCTACAAAATTGATATCAGATGTATTGTGAGATGTCTGTAGGCTTTCGTCACTTCATTTTACCTCGTCCAGAGGATTTTTTTATTTAAAAGTAAGCGACGAGAAGTGCCAAAAGTTAAACAAACCCTCTGAACACATTATTTAGTAGCTGTCAATGATAAACCAAACTTAGAAGAGACAAGTATGTAGGAGAACTGTTGATAAATATTTTTAGAATATTTTTTTTTTTGGTTTTGTTTCACTCACTAAACTTTTAGTGCCTCAGAGCCAAACCTGGCAAACATGGCGTATGCGTGCTTGTTAGAACTTGTGGACGTATGAGACAGGCAGGAGAGCGAGAAACAGCGAGAGAAAAGTGTTACAAATACTTGCGTGTTGTAATAGTTTGTCATATATTTTTGTCTCATTTTAATGCGATTCACTCTCAATTCGATTCAAGGTCAAGAGCAGTGCAATCAAAATGCACAAATACAAAAACAATTTGCCGCAAAGCAAGATAAACACACAGATACAATGCCATTTACATACAAATATACAATCAGCGGTGGAGAAAAAGAGAGTGAGCGACGAGTGAAAGTAAGAAACACGCGCAGTTTTTAAAAGAAAGAATAAACCGCTATGAGAGAACAAGAACAAACTGTTGCATTTTTATTCAGTATACAATACAAATAAGCAATTACTGTTCAGTTTTGGATGGAAAGCGTGGTGGGGTTTGAATGTTGACGCAAGGGTGCTCCAACACATTCACAATCTCAGCACACCACCCCGCGAAAAGCGGTCTTCGCATTTCTACAACTGTCGACTCTGGGACTGCGTCAACTGTTTATGGATTACACGTGTGCGATGCCGAGCGTGATGCAATAGAGGGTGCATGGGGCAGGTGGCTGGTGTGGATGGCTGGTCAGACGTTCTGTTCGGTTGGATGGTCGCTTGGCTAACAAGCGCACAGTGGAACAGAAAGTTATGAAACTTGAATAAAAAAAAATATATATAAAGTACATAACATACTACATATATGCAAGCGTGGGCTTATACAGTTTGTAAATGAGGCTTCTAATGAAACCAGTTTTGCAACGTTAGAAAATTTTATTTGATTTACATTATTGATTTTTTTTTATACTTGAAAGAATAGAATATGTGACTCTCGTTATCGTTATGCGTTTACACCTCTACTATGTAACCAGAAGTAGTGCCACAAGTATGGTGCCCGGTCTGTATGTATTGGGAATTATGTATTGGGAATTAGACAAGTTCATGCTATTTCTGTTGTACCATGGTTTTTCTTATAATTCCAAAGTCTGATATGCATCTGGAAGCCTTTTTTTTTTTTTTTTTTTATTAATGAAATGTTTATATGCGATTAGTGCTCTGCTACCTTCTAGGCAACTTAATCTAATCAAACTTTGGTTCAAACGATTATTATAGCTATATTATTATAGGTTATGTACAGAGGTTTAGGGGAGGTATATTTAGTGATTAAAGTTATGTTCATTATGAAATTTAAGCCAAGACTCTGTCCAGCAGGTCTTGAGGGTGGTGGCGTTGGAGTCTTCTTCTCGTTCCAGTTCGGGGGCTAGAAGCTCTTAGGGCTGCAACACCCAGTCGTCTAGCTAGGCTGTTTGGATGAGATTCCAACCTCTCATTGTATTTTTTGGCAACCTCCTTGATTCTATCTCCAATTTTAGGCACCTTGAGATCGCGTTCTATATCCCTGGTTCTCATGTACCAAGGAGACCCAGAGATCTTCCTCAGTGTTTTTGCCTGGAGAACCCGCAGTTTGTTCAGGTGCGTTTTGGCTGCTATTCCATACACCTGGATGGCATAGAAGAGGCCAGGAGCTAGTATACACTTAAAAATTCTGACCTTATTTTCAAGAGACAGCTTGTTGCGTGGCGCAATCAGCCAAGACATTTTTGTAACCTTTGTCCTAAATGATTGTTGCAGCGACGTGACATGTCTGCCGAAGGTAAGTCTTCTATCCAGGATTACCCCAAGGTATTTATATGCTGGCTTGTGATCTATAACTCTTCCGTTAAGTGAGACACCTGGGCAGTCGCCTTTTCGATTTGTGTATGTCACATTTGCACTTTTGTCGCCATTTATGCGCACGTTCCAGTTCTCAGCCCATTCCTGGAATGCGTCCAAGTACTGCTGAAGTGCACACGTGGCCTGGATAATGCAGCGGCATTTTGTGAGCACCGCAGTATCGTCAGCATATGTCGCGATTAGCACATCTTCCTCATCTACTCCAGTGATTGCTGTGTGGGTAGGCATATCCGCAGTGAAGATGGAATATAAGGTTGGGCCTAGGACGCTACCTTGGGGAATGCCAGCTTCAATGGTTTTGACGGAAGACTTACATCCGTCGGCCGTAACGCAGAATGTGCGCCCTGATAGGAAACTCTCTACGAGCTGGAACAGCTGTGGGGTTAGGAGGCTCTTGGCTTTGTACAGAAGCCCGGCATGCCAAACTCTATCGAAGGCTTGCTGGATGTCCAGGAAAGCAGCGACCGCGTACTCTTTCTTTTCCAGGGCCTCTAGCGCAAAATTAACTACTCTATGCAGTTGTTCTGGAGTGCCATGCTGAATCCGGAATCCAAATTGGAATTTTGGTATCGCCAAACGAGCAGCCTCAATTTTGAGCAGTCTGTTCAGAATCAACCTCTCCATTATTTTGCCCAGTGATGGGAGAAGGCTGATTGGTCTGTAGGAGTTCACCTCAGTCGGCTGTTTTCCTGGCTTCAGTATCATAATAATACTCGCAGACTTCCAAACTTTAGGAAAGTAACCCGCATGTAAAATGCTGTTGTAAATGAGCACTAGAAACCGCAGAGCTTGGTCTGGTAAAATCCGTATGGTTCTGTTGTCGAGAAGGTCATCACCCGGGGCTTTCTTAGGCTTCAACTTGGACACAAGCTGCTTCACTTCTTCAAGAGTGACAGGATCAGCAGGCAATGTCATTTGAAACGGCGTTTCAAGTGACTCCGCAACCAGGCGGCAGTGACTCTCATGAGCGAAAGCGTGTGGCCTGAAGCGTTGCTCCAAGTTGCTTGCAAACACTTCTGTTTTGTCCAGGGATGTACGGCACCAGCCTCCTGACGGGTCCCTTATAGCCGATTTAGGTGAGGCCTGAGCCTTGTACCGTTTAGTGATTCGCCACAGAGAGTAATTTGTGGAGGCATCGGTGCCCAAGTTCTCTAAGAATTCGTTAATCTGGAAGCCTGAATTACAGAATTTGTACAACAGATGTCCAACGAGAACTATAATTTTT
Organism: Leucophenga maculata; assembly: GCA_035044805.1. Taxonomy (NCBI): domain Eukaryota; kingdom Metazoa; phylum Arthropoda; class Insecta; order Diptera; family Drosophilidae; genus Leucophenga; species Leucophenga maculata. The sequence continues at coordinate 947,730 of JAWNNP010003842.1, read as the reverse complement.
TTCACTGCATCATGCATATACAAAAACTTTCTAAAATAAAAAAAAAACATTATAGGCTTTACCTAATATGTTTGATTTTGGCCAGCATTTTTAGTTTTGTCCCACTGTGGTGTGTTCGAGGGCGGATAATTGTCGATTCTGCTTAGGGTATATACATGTGTGTTCTACTGTTGCAACGTGCAGATATCTGTCAATGTTAATTTGGCTACATTGTTGCATTTCTTGTTGTAAATAAAACGGGCGGGTGTGTGGGCGGCGTAACAGAGGCCTGGTCACAATTTTAGCGTTGTCTGAATTGACCTAACAGATTGACGCAACAGTTGCACATTTACAGACTTATTAAATATTTACAGAACATTAAAAAAAAAGAAAAACTAATGCAATAAAAATCAGTAATTAACCACAAAAACCGATAAAAATCTTGTTCAAATTTATTCAATTATAATTTAACTAAGAAACAATTAAAAAAAAACGATTCAGAGTAAAATATTGGATTTTTTGTTTAATATAGTCTATTAATTAACTATTAAAAATGTCCAAATTTATGAGTGTTTGGTTCATTTTAAATAAAACCTTTTCTTATTACTTTAGTATATCAATTATCCCAAATGTTGGACGCTTCTATGATTAATTATTAAAGAAGCCAATTATTGGTGTAGCTTAAGAACAGTGTTACCGTATATCGATTCTGTACTTTTCCGTTTAAAATATTTATGTGTATATGACCTACATTCTATAGTAGTCCGAAATTAAGATGGATGCAGCTAAACCAAAACTTGTCGATTAGTCGCAAATTATAGTAAGGTTGGGTGACTATTTAATTTATTCGTAGTTTGAAGTGGCAATAGTGGCGCCAAGTATCTAATCTTGTAGCCTTATCTTTTACATTGTAAACTAAAAGTTTTTGCAGATCAAACACTTCCGATCGCTTTCCTTGCTGCAGACTTATTGATAAATTTAATGAACTCTTTTACTTAGTGAGTAAAGGATTTATAAAACCGGTCTGATACGAAAGTTAATTGAAAAGCGCATAATTCTACAAGTAGGTGACATTTTCTGTGACATTTGAAATGTTGTTGGATTAGGCTTATTGGAGCAGTTGAATCGCCGTATTTGGTCTATAAGCCGAAAATGAATTGAATAAAGAGAAAACGTAAACTTCGATGGAGCCGCAACTTTAATACTCTTCACTCTTGTCCCTTATTGCGTTTTACTAATTGAACCAATGCTAAGAAGAAAAAAGAAAAATCAATCGATATTAAATTTTCAATAATTATCACAACACGGAGTTTCCACGGTTGGTTGGCTGTTTCCAAATAATTTTTTAGGACTGCGATAAAACGTTATTAAATATGAAGAAACTTACAGAAAAATCCAATAAAAAGAGACACTTATTCTGTGAGTTCAGTTTCTTAAAAAACTATCTACTCAGAGAAAATTTCTCTCTGACAGCCGGTCGGACAAACGGCCGGATAGGTTCGTCTTTTTACACAAATTATATACTTTATGGCAAGACAGATGCTGCGTTCGATATTTATGTATACATATGTATATCAATGAATTTGTATCTACCTATCTATCTATGCGATATATAGCGTAATTCAACATATCTTTGCACCCATTTGAGGTAGAAAGATGCAATTTGGTAAAGATGTTAATAGGATCGGGAGAAGTGATCGTGGTTAGTAATCGGAAGGGGTTATTTTTGAAATTATTTGAAATAAAGGACTGAAATTACGTTGTGCTAATGGGACTTGGAAATGTAAGTCCATTGAAAAAGTGGGAAGGGTTTAGCTGTTTATATGGAACATACATATGTATTTAGACAATAAAACTCTCGCTCCTAAATATTTATTTCGTTTTTTAAGTGGGCTTATAAAAGAATTACTTTAGTGTGACGCGTCATACTTTTTATAAAACTGTTAGGCACAGGTCCATGCAAGTCACCAAATCGTTTTTGTCTGATTTCCCCAGATTTCGTCTGTATGTTGATAAGGAATAAATTAATTCTTATATACATATTTATTTATGTAAATTATTAATACTATTCTAAGTAGAGGAAATTGTTTTTATATTATTTTAATAATATATAACAACTTTATTATTATTATTATCACGAAGACAATGTCAGACGGTGCCAGACATCTGAGAAATTTATCATATACCATTAAAAATAATTTCCAATACACACAAATTTAGTTTAAATAGTTATAACTAATCTACTAAAATATAATTATGGAATGAAGGCAAGCAAATGCTTTGAAGATACCATTAAACCGCCTTTTAATGATTGGCTTATCACCGCTCACGAACGATTGGACTGTTAAATAATGATTAAAATATTAAATTTCAAAGTAAAACACTTATTTCACACTCCAGCTGTAATCTCGTTTGGAAATTGCTAAAATTTGTATTGAATTACTATAAAAGTTCAGTAACGGTTTATAGATTTCGGGGTTTTATATTGCCTCGAACAGTGAGGATTTACTACGACAACTATCCGTTTCGTGTCTGTGTGAGCAGCAGATTATACATGTCAAACGTTGGACTAAATTTTTTTGTTCCTTACAGAATAATCTTAATAATGTTAACTTTATTTGATATATTTGATATATTTTATAAGTAACTTTTAGAAAAGTTTAAATTTTTCTATGATATTCGTACTCTGAATGTTGAAATAATGAATTTGAAAAAAGTTTTTAATAATTTTTTAATTTCTTTCTCTAATTTTTCCCAATAATATATTGGTCCGCTCGCTTATGTACGTTAGATATACCCATATAAATGCCTATGTGTTAAGTTGGCAATCACATTTGAACACTACTCTTGCCATTTTCCTTGTGCCAAGTAAAATATTTGCTATTTACGATTATTGACAGCGAATGGCTTCCACGTGCCGATTTCACACTGCAAAGAATTTGTTATTTACAATTTATTTTATATAAATATACGCGCAAAGGGTGTTTTTTGCACTGACAGATCTTTCACATTCTTCTAAGAGATTCTTTTAAAGAATAACTTTCACTCCTCGCTTTTGACAGTTCTTTGAGGATTAGAAATAATTGAAAATAAACATATTCCAGCACGTTTTAAATCATTTATGTACGTTTCTCATTGAAGTATAGCAGCTCTGGAATTGTCAATTACTCATCGAATTCGACAAATGGAGATCAAGAATATATACCTTCTTTTACGAAGTCAAAGATAATGTCAAACAGAATATAAATATCTTTGGCGATACCTTAAACAGTTGTGTCCTAGATTGCCTTTTTACATTGAGTTATCACTTTACCGTCCTTGAACTCAAGATAAGTATGTCCGAGATGAAAAAAAAAGTTCACACTAAGTGGTTTACTGTTTAAATGACCTTGAATAAACACTAATTGTCCATCCTTGGCTATGAATACAATTCGGATAAACTGATTGCTATAAACAATGGAAATTTGAGTATTTTTATAAATTATTTGATTAAACTAATTTCCCAACCGCTGTACTCTCCAACATCTATTGACAGCACCAATTGAGTTCTGAATGAATACAATTTGAACAATGCCAAAGAAAATGCGAAAAATGCGAAAAATTTATAATTACACGATTGAAATAATGCCATGTTTCGATTGTGAATCGCAGGATGAAATGGCTGCAATTGTTAATTATACTTTATGCTCGGCAGGAAGCTTCAGCATCTCTGAAAATAAGCAAAAGTTGAACGTCGAACAAAACATGACTAGAAAGTGATACTTTAAACGCGATTCTGATCGCCATATGTAACTTAAAACAGCCATTTGCTGATTTATCACTGTGAGCAGTCCATTCAAGTGACAAAAGCCTACTTCGTTATGGCTGCAGTAGGAACATTCTTTTTCGGACAGATTAGATTTAAATAGTTTTTGTAGAATCAATTTATAATCATGAATTTCTATTGTTATAATTTAAGTAATTTTTTAATGCATTTGAGCAGGAAACAATAATTATGTTACTTAGTCGCTCACTCAAGTTTGTATGTAGATAATCGTTAGATAATATTTGTATGAGATTCTTGCAGTTTACCGTTCTCGACCTGGCGAACGATCAATTACATACGAAGGGTACTGATTTATATGTCGGGAGGTAGCAATGAGGTAAAATCTGGCAATACTAAAATAAAGTTTGACATTTTTTAGCATGAACGTACTCACAACGTTTTTATGTAAAAGCGCTATTTGTGTTGTTTACAGTGAGTTACAAAAAAATCAATTTGGCCAAAAAAATGGAAATTCAAGGGAATCCAAAGAAAACCGGATTATTTTGCACCCTTAAATATTAGTTCCACCAGCGTTTATAAGATTTTGCATGAACACCTTGCCGTAAAAAAGGTTTGTTTGCAATTAGCGCAAAGAAATACTGAAAAAATACGATCGCGGTGCTTCAAAAGACGTTTATAAGATCGTCACAGGCGCACTGCAAAGAATGTAGCCACCTATTTCTTCCGCCGTATGGGTCATGTGGCCACTGTTCCACTTAGGCAACGTAGAACAGTCAATTCTGAATGGTACACTACCATTTGTTCGTATGAAGTCTTCAGAGAAAATAGAAAAACCAACCGTCTAAGACAAATCACCTTCCACCATGCAATTTCCCACACAAATTGTACTTTTGAAAATCATTTGATCCCTTTAATAATATTGCAAAATAAACTAAATATACTACATTTAGACAGCTACATTTTTTATGGAAAACTAAAAGAAAAAACATTCGTGTCTCTATTTCGGTATTTAAAAAAACTACCCTTTGCTCACACATACACAAAGAACATAACTAAAACAAACTGAACATTCTGTTTAAACAAAAAACAAGCAAAACAAAAAGTTCCAAACAAATGTAATTCTTTTACCTTTCATTCTCATTTTAGTTTCCCCATGAAATATTCAAATATTAGTTAAAATTTTTTAACTACAATTTGGTATGTATTTAATATTTGTTTAGTTTAAATAACTAATAATTTGTGTTACATGTACATTTAGGTGAATTAAATGATATTTTAGCTGCTGAATAAAAAGTGGGAGCTATCAATTAAATGTAAATAGATTTTTTAAATATACATCAATATTTTGATAAATATATACAGTTAGCTTTTCATCTGATTTCGCTTTCGTTTTCCACTGATTTGACATAAACAAAAGTGGAAGTTCTCTACCCGGTTGTTAGCTTAATAAATTTATCTATGCTGTGATTATTGTACAAAGTAGTTTTGCAGTATGCACTTTTGTTGTTTGTTCGCATGCGGGGAAATGCTAAAACCCAGGGCCAGAGAACCAGCCCCCCTGTCCTTGAAAATGTTATTGAACCTGATGGTTCTCGTAATAATGACTCGCCAACGACGAAAGAGATAGCGAGACTGTAAGTCAGAGTGAGTAAGATAGAGTCGGGATAAAGAGAGCAATAGTCTGAGGTAAAATAGGAAAAAAAAAAATAAAAACTAAAGAGAACGGTAAATGCAGTAGAACCGAAGCTTCTATACTCTTTAAACGAAATTTTAATTCGTGTACCAGTTCTATATGGGCGCATATATTTGTGTCAACATTAGAAGGGCCGAAACTACAGCAACGCACTTTTCATGAAAGGTAAACATTATTTTTATAATATTTACAACTTAAACTGTTTAAAAAATCGATATATCGATTTTTTAAAACATATTTAAATATTTTAATTTTAGATTTTGTGTCGGTTCTCCTTCAAACATGAAATTTTGTTCATTGTTACATTTCATGTTGTTCACTTTGAATAAAATACTTTTTAAGGATGGCTATATACTTTAGGGATTAACTGTTGAAGAATATCTGATAAGCTGTACAACATTAACCCTTAGTATAGGCGTGGGATGAGAGTTTTCAAACTTGTAGGCAAACTGATAATACCCACTTAAAACTTTCTATATAGGGTGCACAAATTGTTAGCTGAGCACATTGCACATAGTTGCATAACACAATCATCATCAACGTTGTCGTCATAATCATCATCAACGCATGCAAATTGAACCTTGAACCTGAGTTTGTTTCGCATGTAATACTGTAATACATAAATATTTATATATGGGGTGCGATTCTCCGGTGTGGTGCGGGATGCCGATGGGGTCCCGACCATTTGCATTATTCGATTCCAATTGAATGTTATAGATAGAACATGCCGTGCCACATCGTGTGGCAACATTTACTCATATCGACAGCGAATTTTTAAAAGACTAGACTCTTATTGAGACATTGTAGATATTTTTATCAATTATATTTTTATATTATTCTATTCAAGATTTGAATGATATTTAGATCTTATCAATTATGTATTACTACTGTGGGAGTACATATTTATTTATTTTTATACTCTTCCCATATTTTAATAGCGTTTTAATTTAGTCACAATGAAGGTATGGCTACTTTGTAGCTTAGTAAAAAGCTAAGGTTGAGGAAATTGTAGACCAATTATGTTATTAACAGGGGGTGTGCAGATATACATAATATTGTCGAGTACCTTGACTGTATTTCATACTTGTTTTCTATTTATTGGGGTAAAACATTAAATTTTGTATGTTTATATAAATTTAAGGGATGTATCTAGTGGGTTTCAGAGCTATACTTACATTTTCAATTCTGATCTCTAAATGTCACTTCTTTATATGCTAAAATGTTTATTATCTTTTGATTTTGTTCTATGTTGCATATGTTTTGCCTATATATTTTATTTACCGTTAAAAAATTTAATTGGAATCAAAAATTGGGCTTTTTTTTTAGTGTTCCATAACTATAGCACAATTATTGATTTATCTCATTTTGTTGATAATACGTGACAAATGCGCACAAATTTTAAGTTTGTTAAATATTTTAAGTGAAAACTAATATAAGTAGAAAAGGAAAAAATGTTGGCTCTTGAAATGGAGTATTTTTGGAAGGAAAAGCTAACACCTCTACCCTAAGTTGCAAATAATTAGTGGAAATGGTTCGAGGCACCGTGTCCAAATTAACCATTTGGACGCTTTTAAGGGTCGACCCGAAAATTCCTCAATGCAAAATGAAAAAGGCAGCATGTTTGCTACAAGTATATATGAAGGCTTAGAATTTTGGAAAACAAGTTTGCGAACAAATTGGAAACAAATAACTTTCAATACAATGATCGCATAATATTTATCGTTTTTTTTAAGAGAAAAAAATGTAACTTGGATAGCCCTGACGGATGGCTTAGGGTACTTTTATTGACGATTGTTTTGCTTGAATTGCAATTGGTAACAGGAAAAATGAGAAGCAAAGACTACATTACAATGTGGCTTATTCCTTTTTTGAATGCCCAGCATGCTTACCTGAGCTGAACCAAATTGAAAACAACAAGCCCAACAAATACTTTCAGAATCTTAAAAGTGCGATTTTTCCTAAATGGGAGGCATAGCAGCCTTCAAATCTTTATATTTAATATCCTTTATGAATGAACGAATTTTGAAATTCGGCTTAAAAACGGATATTTAATATCAGGCATGTGACAGTTGCCCAGAAATGTCTTCCTTATCAAAGTTTGAATCTTGTTCGAAAAATACACAGTTGGTTGTTGTGCAAAAACATAACGGTGCATTCGAAGACTCTAAAAATTTCTAAGCGATTGCGTGGATTTTCGGTTGGTCATTGAAACAAACGATTCTTCGCATCTAATCCTTTACTAAATCCTTTCCTTAAAAACATATTAAATGTTTCACCAGCTTATGCACCAAGCAGTGCAATGCAAAAAGGTAGGAAATAAAAAGCAAAAACGGTACTGACGAAAAGTATTTTGCTCCTCCCACTCTCATAGTATGAAAAGAAAATGGAGGACGGAAGCATCATAGGTCGTTTAAATTCAATTGATTATAAAACCGTCATTTATTACCCGATTTTGATGAAGTTTTTTGATTTTGGCTTAGAGGTTGTCTTTACCGATTAAAAACGTTTTAATTTAGATGTCCTTGATAGATTTCAAAACTATTTTCACGATTTGCAAAAAGACGAGCTGTTTTTAAGCCGTCATCACAGCCGTGAAGGTTGAGTCATGATTTAATTTTCATTGACCTGAAGATGAACAGCAAGTGTTTCAAAACAATGTTGGAGTCCATATTTCCAAAATGATCTGTTCGGACCAATTCCATTGATTCTTCAAATAAATATATGCCTATTCATAAAGTCATTTATTTTGAGTCAAAACGTTAATATGGCCACCATATTCTCCCGATATTAACGTAATTGAAAATTTTTGAGGCTGGCTTACACGGACAATATATGAAGTGGGAAAGCAGTACGAAGCAAAACAAATACTAATTGCAGCAATTGAAGTTGCTTGGAGCGAGATTTCACTGAACTACATTGACTCCCTGCATCCTTCAATGAAGGACCGTATATATAAAACTGAAAAACTGAAGATACAGCGATAAAATTGGTACACTTATTAATGGGATCGGGAGAAGTTATATCAAACAAAGTATGGTAAAAATCGGGGGAGGCGTTACCCCGTCCAATATAAGCGAGAAACATAATTCGTCCTATCCTTGCATCTATTTGAGGTAGAGAGACAATATTTGGTTAAGTTCGGTCAAAATAGATGCTGTGCTCCGCTCCTCATATAACTGCTAAACGAAATTAGTTATATCTTTGCATCCATTTGAGGTGTACGGATGAAACTTGGAATATATATACAAATGGGACCAGGAAATATACGGTCCATTGAAAAGTTGGGTGGGTTTAGCTGTCTATAAAGAACATACATAAATATGTTTATAGACATTTTTTATTTCAATATTTTTTATTGGGCGCGACAACTCTAGTACTCCCTATTTAAAAATGACAATTGACCTATAACGATTAACTTATATACAAGTGCGCCGGTATTTGGCTGTTGGACCACAGTTTCCTTGCAGAATACTCCTTAGCTTATATGGTGCCAGCGATCAATGAATGAAGAAGATGGTGCCAATAAAGGTTGAATTAAGAATATAATGGAGAATATATAGAATAGAACTAAAAATATTTTTGACTGTTTTTTTCTAGGCAACTAATCGTTTGTTTATCCATCGTATATGATTTCTTCGGAAGTAGATTGAATTGGAGTTAATATTTATTCAAATTTCTGTGGCTGTTTGTTCTAATTGAAGTCGCATGATAGTTTTTATGAAAAAAAAAAACCGACGGACTAGTTTTCGACGATTAAGCCACGAGAAATATTAATGGCAGTCTTCGAGAGAAAGATTCATTGGAAAATTATTGAAGTTAACGAACAGTTTCGGTTCTGCGTATTTGGAACAGGCGCCAACACGCACATTAACACATCATCTGGTACGTCTTTCTTAGTGCGTTTTAATTTGTGTCCGAAATTTTGAATACTGTTCACATTAGTCGATCAAAACTTTATTGTTTCAGTTTGCTTATGCTTATATTTGTTTGAGTTTGAAATTAAATCTCAAATATTTGCTTGGGGTTGTTCTCATTCTTTGAAGAAGCTATAAAAACATAAAGAAGCGTTTTAAAATTAAAACGAAACTGCTTTTCAGAATGCTTGCTCAAAAACGCCAGCAACGCTAATTAAATTATTTCGCAATGCGTATTCGGGTTAGTCCAAAGCAGAACAGATTATCAGAAAACTGAATGCAGCTGAATGGAAAAGGAGTTGTAAAACTCAACTTTAAAACTCCTTCGAAATGAAGCAGCCAATTGTTGATGTTGTTAATGACTGAGTTACATATATCGAAAAAACACAAAACACAAACAAGAACAAGAACAAGAAAACAAAGTTGTAAATTATATTTTTATGTTTAAAATCTCAATGACGACGACTTCGTGGTTATAGCTCTGGGTTGTTAGGACGAGAGCAGCATTAATGTCAATGGGTACTTAAGACACAAATTAAAAGAAATAAAATTTAACAAACTCTTAATACCAAAACAGCCCCGAAATGATTCAAAGACAAAAACTTCAGCTTGAGACTAGAAGAGCAGAGATGAAGTGTGCGAGCCGTTGTGGAGCTGTGGCTAAGCAGATTAGTTCTGAGTGAAGTCTACGATCAGATCGATCAACTTGTGTGCTATTCAAATGGAACCACCACTCATAATATACACATGTACAGACTTATTCCGTTGAATAGCTAACAAAGTGAAGCAGTCAAGCAGTATAAATCGAGTCGAAACGAAGCAATAAAATCACGACGATCTATGACTTGGCGAACAAATTCTATTTCAAAAAGTGAAATGCGATCCCTGCTGCTATAAATAAAGCGAATAATGCAAACAAAAATAATGTGTAGGGCAGAAAAAGTGTAGGAAAAATTAAATGGAACATAAATGCTAAACTTTTCAAACACATTAGTCCGCTTCGACAACTGGACTCGGCGCTGGCACGAGTGACTGTTGCCATGGCTACTGGCAGCCAAACATGCATATTTATTTGTGCTATGTGCACATTCGAGTATAATACTTACAAAACTATAAAAAATATAGCTGGAAACGAAATTCATAAAAGCCTCATTAAATGCGTCTGCCCAGCTCAATTTACGTTTCGCGACTCGCTACGTTCGGAAACTCCCCCATCCGAGGCCGGTACCCGCGGTCCTATCGATCAACAGTACCAGCTAAGCTCTACTCTGCTAGTCAGCCAGACCCAGACCGGGAAGTATTGATCTCCGTTCGCCCTTGCAGACGCCTTCAACCGATCGTGCACAGTCGCAGAAAGAAAATTTATGACAGAAATTTACAACGCGACATTTACAACTTTGATGCAAGACTGTGTTAAAATTTTTACTTCAAATTGTAAAAATGTAAAAAAGAATTAAAAAAAAGAAAAGTTCATAGCCATAGGGCATAGAGGGATCGTCAGGTTTTGAACTTGTATCTGAGGGCATTTTATAGAAATTATAATTATATAGCATCTTCGCATTACGAGTATGAGTCGCATATAACATATTGAGTTGAAAGTGATATATGATAAAATTTGGTTTTATATTTCAGAATCAGCTGTTTTTTTTTTATTTGTAATGTTTATTTATTGTGAAAAAATTAGCCTACGAAAGTTGATGACATATGAAAATGATCCCATGAACCACATTCAATGACTCTTACGCATCAAATCTATATATTTGCTATAATTTTAATAATTTCAATATAAACTTTTCATATTTACATAACACACATTTAACTACGAGGGTAAGTGGCAACACTAATGTCAATAGGTAAAATCTGGCAATACAAAAATAAAGTTTGACATTTTTTAGCATCAACGTACTCACAACGTCTTTATACACAAGCGCTCAGTTCTATGTATGGCGATGAAACACCATCAAAAACCACTGTATATCGTTGGAATGGTGAATTCAATCGTAGTCGCAGTTCGCTCAGTGACGAATTCCGTGAAGGTCGCCTAGAATCGGTTGTTGTTCCACAAAACATCGATGCTGTGCGTGAACTGATAATGCGAGACCATCATGTGACATACCGTGAGATTGAGGAATTTCTTAACAATAGTTTAACAATCGCTCAAAAAAAAGCTCTTCAGGATTGGTGCGAAGAAACGCTGGAAAAATACGACCGCGGTATTTCAAAAGATGTTCATAAAATCGTCATAGGTGACGAATCATGGATATATGCAGATGAGCCGGAAACAAAACATCAATCGACCGTGTGGGTGTTTCAAGACGAGCCAAATCCAATCAAATGCTCGCCTGTTTCTTTTGCCGAATGGATCATATGGACACTGTTCCATTTGAGCAACGTCAATTGTGAATGGTACACGATCTTTTATTTATCTGAAGTCTTCAAAGAGATTCGCAAAACCAACCACCGAAAACGATTGGCCCTCCACCATGGCAGTGCAAGCTCTCAAGCAACGGATCACACAAGAGAGTTTTTGAGCACTCAAAATATCGAATTGATGGGTCATTCACCGTACAGCTCTGATTTATCATACAAGCATTTTTTTTAATTCCCGTTTACGTTTTTCTATGGTTTCCGAAGACGCGGTTGATGTTCTTGGAGGTGCCTCAATCAGAATAAAGCCATTTTCAATTAAAAATTTTGGTTATGATTTGCTATTCCCAATAGATATATTGTGCCCCTCGTACAATTGTTATAATCATGATCAATATTTTCGAAGTACGAGAGCAGGGAAATTATAAAATCTTCAGAAATATGTTGCCTGAGTTGTTTACACCTAAGCTCCCTTTTCAAAGACCAGGTCACATATATTCTTGTAGATATAGTTTAAGACAATTAAATAGCGTTTAACTTGAAGCTACCTGCATTTTATATAGGTTTGAAAAGCGCTAACAAACAGTTTGAAGAACGTTAGTGTTTAGCATAGTATAGAACATCTTAGAAATTTAATTGTATTTACCGCTTTTGACTTTGCAGTTCGATTTTGATGATTTTGATGAAATAAAATTTACTCACAATAGAGCTTCTTATTTTTCATTAATTCAATTTCATTATTTATATAGATTAGTCGGACCCTTTAGTTCTTTCGTCGGTTAGTATCTGCGCAATTATATTTCAAACAAATCTATCTATTGATATTTCACACCTACTTTGTTGTGTATCATCTATTTAAAACCCACCACCAATTTAATTTTTATTTAAGTCAATATGAACATCAAATTTAATTTGGAGGATTCTTATGTGCAATGTTTCTGGGACACCACCGACAATATTAATTTCAATATTTAAATAAAATTTGATTTTGCATTTTTATGGGCAAACATTTCACACATATTTTAATGTGTATATCTGTCCCAATTTAAGTGGTAGTCCTTATAGGAACCAACAAGCCACAAATGTGATTGACAAAAAAATTGTTTATTGTTTTTTTCTTGTTTACTTTAAAGTTTGTCTCTAGTTGAGCACATATTTTCAAAGCCATTTCTGCCTTAACTCATTTTTTACCACACAAAAAATGGCTTCAGATTTTATTACCATATTAATATCATAAATTTGTATAGGATCTCTAATAAAAATGGAAGGCAAATGAATGTTCCACACAAACTTGTAAATAAAATGGTTTTGTTGTAAACTCCACATCAGATCTGAGGGCCCTAATTTTTTTTTCCGAGTTTTTCGTACATATATTTTATCCTTATTACAATTACAATTACAATTACAGCTTAGAGAGAGCATTGTTTTGTAAATCAACTCCGTAAATATATTAAAATGGTATATTGAACTAGTCCTCAAGGAACAACGACGGATATTATTTTAATTTTTTTATTATCATAACATTATTTTATAACTGTGTCGCATTAAAGTTGACCACATTCCACTCATTTATTTTTATTTCATTCGACTATTTCAATTTGTAATACTGCTCGTAATTACTTCTTCTGGAGGACACACAACATCATGTAATGCTGCTTTATTATCACGCTAGTTCATTATTAAGTATTGCATCTGTTTGGGAGTCAAGAAACGCCTAGAAGCCATAGTAATGAAATGTTTTATATTATAAGTAGAAACTTAAAATAAAATCATTTGTAAGTGACTTTAATGAACTATTAATATTGCACTAAAACCCGGCAATGGACTTATCAATATGTATTGCACTAAAACCCGGCAATGGACTTATCAATATGTATTGCACTAAAAACCGCATAGAACTGAGTGTTCCATAAAAAAAAATCTCCAATGTACATTATTCCCTACATCAGATTTTAAACAAATCAAATGTTAAATATTTCCCAACATTTTTTAATTTCCTTCCGATATTTTCATTTTATCAAAGAACGTTTAACTGTTTGTTGCACATCCTCACAGAAAAAGCATGATGTCCGGCAAATCAGACTAGTCACATTATATATACATATTTTGGGACGCTGCATCTATATTCGCTAGAAATTAATTGAGCCGATCCTAAGCTATGATTTTACGAAAAACATTTTTATTAAAAGAAGATATTTCCACATCGAAATCAGCGAACCTAAGTTCTTATAATATTTCTGCTAAGATCCACTTTTTTGGAGACAATTGTTTCCATTTCTGTACATTTCTAACCGACTTTGTTCGTCAGTATGATTTTTTATTTTATTTTTCTTAATGTAACTTCTCCGATTTCTCCGTCAATTGTGGACCGATTTTGAATATTATTTTTTTTTTTTGAAAGAGTATACTCTTGAGCTGATCCCATATTCCCATTAGCGGCATACCTTTGCATTCATTTGAGATACATGTTAATGAGATCCGGAGAAGTAATCTTGTTAAGTTTGGTCAAAATCGGAGGGAACTATGCCCCATCCCCATATCTAATCTATTAAATAAATTCGTCATATCTTTGCATCGTATCTTTGACAATAATATCAAATCGATTTAAAAACACTCTTAGTTACAGGTTTTTTGCCATTGACATCAAATATATTATCCATTTTTAGGAGCACGGATAAAATAGATATACCTGGCATAAACAACATTAAAGCTTGGCTACTTAAATAAATGTTCTAGATTTACTGGATTTTATTGGTAGAATTACTAGTAAAAATTCTACCAGTAAAAAAAAAAAAAAATGTAAATACAAACATAAAACTGCTAGTCTCATAGCTTGCTCTTCTATAAGCAAGCACCGACGCGTCATATAGCTGTCAAATGTCTTTCGATGCCCTACTGCTGACATTTTTTCCATAATGTTATCGCTTTCAGTTACATTGTTTACACAGAATATCCATATTCAATTCGGAATATTCAATGTAAAAAGATGAGACAGCAAACTGAACGTCGAGGCGTCCTCGTTTATTTATACTTTAAATAGAATTAACAGAAGTTGCATTCATAGCCACCAGAGGACAATCTTGCCGCTATTTTCTTTCATTCATATTTTGTCCTGACGAATATTTTCATTATTTATTTGTTCTGTAAGACAGTCGCAAAAATAAGGATGTATAATGCTTTCTTTAATCATGAAAATAAACTAAATTGTTTACTACTTTCAAAACTTCGGTAGAACGGTTGAAATTCTATACCACGAGTTCTCTAAGTGTTCTCTAAATCAAAGAATTTTATACTTAGAACATGAATAGTTTTTTATGAATATAGTTATTTATTTTCTAGGATCGTTGATGCTGCATTAAAATTTTAAGAAGGAAACACATTAGAAAATCATTTAATGCTGCGAATCGTTCCAATTCGTTTCAATATTATCTCCATTTAGGTATATGTATTCATTTAAAACACCCGATAATACATTTTTTAATGCCCACAGAATAATAAGATCTCTCGATCTGGTTTTAGCAAAGACCTACTCATTCAACATCATTTAGCACCGATAAAAATTTCTCAAATCAGAAATTAAAAACAATTGAAGTAGACCAAATCTGGATATTATATTGTATGCTTTATCACTTCTCAGTACTATTTTCTGGATTTTTTCGACACATACTCCTTATATCACAGTCAGGTTGATCATCTCGTATATCCAAGTAATACAGTTACATCAAATGTTCATGTTCAAATCATTCTGATTTTCTTTTATTACAATTAACCCAAAAAGTATTCCAATTATCACTTTTCAAAATGTAAGATCTGCATATTAAATTTAATTTTGTTGGCCTTTTTTAATAAAAACGTTAAACACAAATAATTGGACAAACAACCATAATTTGTTTCGCTGAATTCATTAGAAGAAGTTTACCTCTCAACGTTAATGGGGTAACATTAAAGCATCGCGCAATATTTGTACATGTATTCTATTAAAAAAAGGAAGTTTTTAACGAATTTTTAAAATGAAGTGCATAAATAGGTTTTAAGTAGTTCCTCATTTGTAACATGTTTTAAATTTAAATTTTTATGTTCCATATTTGCTTTAAGTATTTTTATCATGTTTTTTATTGCGTTCTTCTTTTTTTGTATCAGCGTGTCAGTCAATTTGTTTTCCATGTTGCTGTTCAATAAAGCACAAATTATGATTTTTCACTTTTTTTTACTTCTCGGTCCATTTTTTCCGCGTGCTTGTTGTGAGCGGACGTGTAAACAATGAGGCACGTAGTAGATGACCAAGTGAAAACACGGTCCGACATGTGCGTCAACGGAGGAACTGAAGAGTCCAATCCACTCCAGGGCAATCCAGACTAGTCAAGGGAAGTGCCGATGTTTGTGTTACGTGCGTGTCTGGCGTTCTGCTGGACTGGTGGAGTAAGTTCTGGAAATGGTGGTCAAGGAAGTCAGCGAGTGAATATCTGCTAAATGCAGGCAAGGCAATGTGTCTGCGAATTCAAGTATTTATTACTCGAAAAGTGTAAGTAGCTATGTGGAATTTATTCATGATTTATTCGTTATTGCTTTAAGATGCCATAACAACGATAATTTCGCATAAGCTGGAAGCTGCTCTTAAAGTGTCACTTGATTGCAGCGCCTATACCGACGCACAGTCACAGTGGAACGGGTTTCAGATAGTCTAATTATGACCATTAAAGCGACAAATGCCATTGACTTTTTATGTCTGCAATTTGAAGTGCTAATTAGTTCTCGCTGCTTAAAGAGCTGTGATTAAGAATATCCAACTGTAAGCTTCGACATCTGTTGACAAAACATGAGCTCATTCATTGATTTATTTTAACCGGCATCATAGAAATCTTTGGCTTAAGAAGCCAGTTTTTGAACATTAGCGGAATGTGTTTCTTTTCTACATAGATTTTTATTAACGTTCAATATCTTTCCTTTTTGTGGACAACTGTTAAATTGTGTCATTATTTATTGATTTACGCAAAGCAAACAATTTTCATAATAAATAACTAAAAACCGCTTAGTGCCACCAGAACGGTATGTCCGACGGATGCCACCTTTTTAGCCTTCTAGCATGCAGACTGATATCAAGTAGATTGATGGCCAAATGCTTTTCATGATCTCGCAGCCTGGCGACAGTATCTCGAATTGTAGGCCTGGATATTCTCTGTGTAGAGCAGTGTTGCGCACGTTACACATTGATCCCGCTATGAAACGCAGGCCGTGTATTTGGAAGCGTTGAAGCACCTCCACGTTGGAGTGGCTGACGGTTTCTCACAGCTAGATGTCATAGGTTCAGACTGGTTTTACAATTGCACTATACAGCAGCGAATTTTGTTTTCGTACACAGCTTCGATCTGCCACCAATGAGTCAATACATTTGACGGAGTTTCTGATTAAGCTGTAGCCTCTTTGCTCGAATGTGCGGTAGCCACGTAAGGCTCCTGTCGAAGGTGAGGCCAAGATATTTTATATATTGTACAGTTGGTTTGAGGCCACCGCACAGCATTACTTTCGGGCAAATAGTATTTATAACAACAATCTACCGGGACTACCAGCTTTCCAGCGCATCAAGCTGTCTCTGCAGTAATGCTTCGCTGGCTGCATCAGCCGAAGCCAAAAGGCCGTGTCATCAGCGTTAGGGGGCCACAAGTATATCAGAGTGAATAATCACCGGCATATTGCATAAAATGGGCCCAAGAACTCAGCTCTGAGGAACGCCAAGCATAATGTCACAGATCGGCGACTCACCATCTCCACCATCTCCTGTGCATTAGATAATACAGGTGCGTAGATTCTTCTTCTTAAGTGAATATAATAATACATCGTTTTAGACTCGATCGAATGCCTGATAGTGATTTGATCAGCTCTAATATTTCCAAAAAAAACACTCTTTTGAATATCTTAGAAAATAATGGTAATTGGCTGATCGAGCGGTATGAGGCGACGTTTTGTTCAGGCGAACCAGGCTTTCCCACTGCGAGGGAAAGTGACCAAGCTGTAGGCAGCAATTGAGGTAAACAATATCAAGCAGTTTCCTGGAATTTCAGTTTCCTTCAACTTCTTGACATTGAACATTTGGTATTGGTGGTCCATTGGACAGGTCGAGATAAATTAAACTGTTTCTGCAAGTTCTAAAGTGGAACAAGTGTTGAATGGAGAAAATGAGTTTCGTAGATGGTCAGAAAACGCGTTGGCTTTCTCTACTTCCGACCAACAGTACAGACCATTGGTATTTTTGATAAGTGCCTCTAAGTCATACAAGATAACGCGTTGCCTTCCAAAAACTGTGCTCCCTATCATTAGGTTTAAACTAGCTGATGTACTTCGATATGAAGCGTGAATTATGGCCAAATTAATATATTTGCAAGGATGACTCGTGACTATTTACAAACTTTAAAAATCAAAGAAAAGGAAGTTTCGAAACAGCTTAAATAAAGATCTTTCAAGTATATTTTCACTTGTTAATTGCTTTAAGAAACTTTACGCAAACCACGGTAAGCGGGCGTGTGTTGTATGTAGTGTGAGCGCAAAAAATCGTTCGAATATATACGCTCGCACTACTTGATTTCACGTCTGTTTTTAAATGTTCCAATAAATAAACTGTCTCATAGCATATTATTGTTGGTGCTCCTCCTGTCAACCTAGAAAAACTATTATTTGACAATATCTTAAGCGAGGAACTTTTGAATTTGAAATTCAGTTACTTTTTTGATTAGAAGATCTTGTTACAAGTCTCAGCACCGATCCAGTCTTCTTGTTAGTCTTTATATAATGGATAGTTTTTTTGCATTGAATTTTTTAAATTGTATTTTCAGTCAATTAATTTTTTTTTTTATTTATTTATTTATTTAATTGTAACTTAGAATTAATTCAGAATTACAATGTGTAGAAGTAGCCAGAGCAACGAAGGCCTTCAGGCAGGTTTCTTTTTTATTATATATTTACAGGGCTATGTTTAAATTAGAATTAGGTTTGCTAATATTTACAGGCTTATGTTAATTGTAGGTTTAATTTGAGTAGTTTGCTAGTATTTATAGACTTATGTGTAATTTGGAGGTAAGTTTTACAAAGTTGTTAATATTTACGTAGTTGGTCTCTGCGAGCAATTGTTTTGGAGTAGGAATATTCAAGGAGGTGCATTTGTTGAGGATAGATTGACAGTGATTGGTGAAATGATCTATGGTGAGAGTACTTTTGTTGCAGTGTGGACAGACCGGCGGTGATGTTTTGTTGAGCAGGTATTCAAGTGTAAGTTTTGTATTGTTGTCTGTTTTCGAACCATCGGTGAAGAGGAATTTCCATGTAGGGAGATTGGAGCGAATACTGTTGAAAGTTGTTGTATATATTTCGTTAGGAGTTGTGTTCTTTTTGTAATATGCGAGTTGTAGTAGAATTGAGTTTTTGTTAAAGTGCCATGGTGGGAACTTTTGTTTGTATTTTCGATGGGGGCCTATTATTATGTTAAGTTCCGCAGCTTTATTAATGATGAGTTGAAGGCTTGATTGCATTCGTAGTGGCCTTTTGCGGTTGAGTTCGTTGATTAATGTTGTATGCAGTGACGAGCCAAATGTGTTGCTTAGCCTGTTGATTTGTCTGCCGATGCTCCATTCAAATCTATTGCTCAGGTGAGGTAGTCCAGCTTCTGCGAGAATGTTGGCGATAGGGGTGGTTTGAAAAGCATCTAAGGATAATCTAATGGAGGAGTGATACAGGCTGGATAATTTGTTTTTATTGGTTTTGCTTGTTTTGCCGTAAACACAGAGACCGTAATCGATTTTTGACAGTATGATTGCTTTTGTAATGTTAATGAGGGAATTTGTGTTACAATTGAGATTTTTGCTACTTAAACATTTTAGGATGTTTACTCTAGTATTTAATGATTTTATTAATGATTTTACATGTTCGTTCCAAGTGTTATTTTTCTCAAAAATTAGTCCTAATATACTCAGGTGTTGTGTTTTAGGTATAACCGTGTTGTTGACTATAATGTCTATATTTGTACATTTGTGGTTTTTGCATATATGTAGGTGTGATGATTTTTCACTTGATATTTCTGTGCCACTAAAATTGAACCATTGAATTGTGTTTTTAAACAGACTATCTATCTATTACTGTGTTGTAGCCTGGTTTTGGATTGAAAATTAGGCAGAGATCGTCTGCATACATCGTGTGTGTAAAGAATTTGTTTAGGTTTATTATTAGGCCCTGTACCGAAGGTACAAGAGCCTATTGGTTTTGTGCAAATGCATTTAACAGGAAGAACTAATTATCGGAGACCCCCCAAAGTTACCCCCATTATGGTCAGGAGTGATAGAGGAGTCGATATAGCCATGTCCGTCTGTCCGTCCGTCCGTCTGTGTGAACGAAAGGGTCTCGGAAACGGTAATAGATAGAGACTTCGTGTTTTTTGCATTCGACTAGGACTGCTCCGGAAGCACACCAGTATAAAGTTAACGTCCTTCTAAGCCCAAATCAAAAAAGTTCATCAAAATCGGATAATAAATGACGATTTTATAAGCAATTGAATTTGAACGACCTCCCTTTTCTTTTCATTCATATTCGCGCAGTGAGAAGTGGTCATGTGTTTGGTCATATGCTCGGGAAACATTTAATGTGTTTGTTAGGCGACCTGAACTGGTACAGGGCCTCTTACAGTCGGTTACGCCCGACTGAAATTTCCTTACTTGTTTGGCTTAGTTTGTTGAAAGCTATCAAGAAAAGAGCCACCGACAATGGGGATCCCTGTGTGATGCCATTGTGTAGAGGCTCTTCTCTTGAGAGGATGTTATTAACTTTTACTCGGAATTTCCTATTGCTGAGATAACTGCGTAAATAATTGATGATTTTTGGTCCGAGCTTCCATTCATGCAGTTGTTGTATAATGCAGTGTATTCCTTCTCTGTCAAAAGCTTTTTCCATATCAATGGATAGAGCTGATACATGGTTTTTGTTGAGAGATTGTTGCAAATGTAGTTAGTTGTCTATTATTGAAAGAGGGTCTATAGTGCATCTTTTTGATTTATATGCGTACTGGTTTTGGGATAAAAGGTTATCTGTATATAGGAGTCACAATAATTTTTTCTATAGGTTTAGAAATGCAGGATATTAATGATATTGGGCGGTACCCATTTATTAAATTTTTTGGTTTGTTGGGCTTGCTGATAGGGATAATTGTTGCTACTTTCCATTGTTGCGGAATGATGCTGGTGTTTAATATTTTGTTATAAAGTTCTAATAGTTTATGAATGCCAGCTGGCGGCAGTTTTTTTATGATTTCATAGGGGATATTATCAGATCCGGGCGTTGTTCCTTTAAGGCTTTTAAGGCAAAACTGAAGTTCTATTGATGTTATTGGCGTTTCAATACGATTAGCTTTGGTTCTCGGTGTATATGTTAAGGGTGATTGGATAATCTGACGGTTTTTGTTTAACTTAAAAGAATCTGAGAAGTTGGAATCTTTTGAGAGGCCCGACTTCGGCTGCGTAGCTGTAATTTCTGAATAAGTTTTACTGATTTTAGGTAGTGGTTGAGATTTTTGTTGGAAGAATTTTGTTTTTGCTTCTTTAGTTTTGATAACTATAATCTCTCGTGCTTCGTTATATTTTGGGCAGTATTTACTACTGGCAGCATGTTCGTCACTGCAGTTAGCGCATTGTATTCGGGTTGTGGATAGGAAGGCCACATGGATCGCAATTTTTTCATCTCATAGGATTTGGGATATATTCCTTAACGCGAGCGGTGTTCCATGAAATTTTGAATTTTTGATGGAAGTTTGTATAGGTCGAAAGTTAACTACACCACTCCAGTCGGAGTAGTTTTGCCATCTATTTGTCGCGAATATTTGTATATGTCGACTACTCCTTGTGATTTTAGCTCCTGGAGAATTTCTTCGTTTGGAATATGATTGAGATAAGGGGCGTACACAGTGCCTTTGCAATGGTTGAGGTTTACATGATAGTACGATTTGATTTTACAGATGCCATGGAGTTTTTTAGCAGCGAGGAATTTTTCGGAAGTAGCTTGCCATCGCGCATTTCGGTAATTTTTAGGACTTTGTTACTTATTAGTTTTATTGCTCGTTCGACTGCAAAACACGAAAAGGAAGAGAGTGGCTTTTCAGAGTCTAGGGCCGACATTACAATGTATTTTGGGTTCGGTAAGTTGGCCATTGGCAGTTCTGGGAAGGCTTCCGAAAATGGAGTTGGCTTTTTCCTTTTACTTTTGGGGCTATCGCTAAGCAGAGCGAAGCGATTTGCCCCTACGCTATTGTGCCCAGCGGGCATGGCTCAGTTTGGTGACTTTGTTGTATTGTGTGATTTTTTTTTTTTTTGTTGAAGAAGAAGTATTAAAAGGGAAGAAGCGCTTGAGACTTTGATAAGCTTTGAACTAACTGTGATTCACTGCGATAAAAACACGACTGCTCGATGCAAGATTTAGTCGGCGACTGTCATTTTTTATTGATCATGTTTTATCTAACAAAAAACTAATAGAAAAATATTATTTTTCCGCAATATTATACAAGAATGTGTGAGTAAACTATTGCTACGAGAGAAATTGTCCTTTGTAATTATTTTCCTACTTTTCAGTGTCAGCATCCCTTTTACCGTTTTAGAAGTTTGTGTCCATTGCACACATGCACAAAAATTCAGACCGCACCGAAGCTAGCGGTAGCAGTGTGATGTGAATAAAGTGACACTTTCTCTCTCTTTCGCTATTTTTCATTTTGAATGTCTCTACCTGTGGTGAGAAGAACTACTGACAAATGCTCTGTGCTTACGGCTTCACTCTTGATCCGCTGGTCCATGCAGTTAGCTGCAATTTATTACTTAATTGCCCAACAATTAAATAGCCTTGAATGGAAAGATAATAAGAAGTTTCTGTACCACCGTAGGGTATTTTATTTATTTGTTTTAATTTCTTTTTAATTGAAATTCCTTCAATTCAAAATTAAGGATATTTCGATATCATACATTCACGATTGTAGCAATCTTATTTCATTTTTAAAATTATACTGGAATACTTAACTTTTTTAAAAGCCTGCAGGGACATTCAATTTAATCGTTACAGTTAATCTTTTCATGGATCGCCAAAAGCAATAATTTGAAATGCGATACCATTCTTAAATCAACAAATAATGCATTAATTGTTATATTAATTGATTACAATGAAAAATACTCCTCACAATAAATAATTTGGAATATTTTTTTTCAATAATACGCGCTCAACGGAGTTTCTTCTTGCAATGCTTTGGATTATTGACGTTCAACATTTTTATTTATTACAAAATTTATTACTTTTTGATTTATATTTAAATAATATTGTTTCGGTTTCCTATTCGCACTTAAATAGTTTAATTGATTTTTACTTGTAAAACTAATATTCACAAATTTAATGGTTTGCACGTTTTTCACTCGTCTCTAATTTTTTTTTATATTAAGTTTTTCAATTATATTTTATTTTTTGATATTAAATTTCTTTATTGTTGGCTGTTAAACGAATTGTAGCAATATAATATAAAGTAATAGTCGAGGGGCTCTACGTTATTACCATTTTTTATAGTAGTATTTGGTTTTCTCCAATATTGTTCATCAAACTATGTCATATACATATATAATATATTATATAAAAAGCCGTTATGGTGACTTTCTTCACCAGTTCCTTCTTAACCATCACATAGCATTGGGAATACTGCATTCAGGTTTGGCATCCCATGCTTCCTCTATCGAGTTATGGAACAAACTTTTTTAAATAGTTGAAAATTTCGAATTGGAGTAAAATATGTTCCAGAAAACAATATAAATCGGTATTTTCGCTGAAGCCTAAGTTTAAATACTTTTTAAAGTTGCCCTCGAAATCTCTTTGGTATTGCTTACTAAGTACGCCAGACAGTTGAGGTATCTTAGCCTGAAGTTTGTCTGTCCTACAATTTATCTAATAGCAATTGTATTTATATAATAATTATTTATAATTTATGTAGTCTCCGATTATTTATTTGCTTCATTTGGAATTTTTTCGTATAAGTTCATAGATATGTGCGCATATTTGTGCAAGTCTAAAGATATAGTTTGAAATATCGTGAGAAAACCGCATGTATACTTGATTATAATACGAATATAGTTCTGCCAACTGTGTATACTTTCATTTTTCGTTCTAACTAACCAAATGTCACATATGTCTGCTACAAATTTGATAAATGATGAATGAAAGCGTTATATATTGTAAAATATAAAATATGTGCATACATAATTTTATTTGCTGGGCTAGCTCTGTTAAATTAATTGATGTCAAATAAAAACAAGTAAGAAAATTACAGTCAGGCAGAACCGACTGTAGGAGGCCCTGACCAGTACAGGTCGCCTAACAAACACATTAAATGTTTCCCTTGCTTATGACCAATCAGGGGGAAAAAAAAGTAAGAGAAAAATAATAAAAATGGTACTGACGGAAAGTATTTTGCTCTCTCACTTCTCACTGTAGGAATAAGAAAAGGGAGGACGGAAGCATCATAAATCGTTAAAATTCAATTGCTTATAAAATCGTCATTTATTATCCGATTTTGATGAACTTTTTGGATTTCGGCATAGAGAGACGTTATCTCTGTACTGGCTTAAAATCCGGCGACGTTCAAGTCGAATGCAAAAAGCGCGAAGTCTCTATCTAATACCGTTTCCGAGATCCTTTCGTTCATATGGACGGCCCTGGCTATATCGACTCCTCTATCACTCCTGACCATAATGGTAGTAACTTTGGGGGTTCTTCGACCATTATTTCTACCTGTTACATACATTTACACAAAACCAGGCTCTTGTATCTTCGGTACAGGTGATGATGTATTGTACGGTCAGACAAACTGACATGTCCATATCAACTTGACTTTTAATGCTGATCTAGAATATATATACTTTGTGGGATTGTTTTGCACAAACTTAGTATACCCTTTTTCCCTTTGGGTACCCTATGGGAATGGTACAAAAAAAGAAAAAAATTAAACAAATTGAAGGAATAATGAGTGCCTGTGGTTGAATGCATTATTAAAAGGAAGCTTTGTCCAAAAAATTGTTTCTGTCCTGATTGTGAACGGAAAGTATTAAATCAGATTATGTTTTCTGTAAAATTGTTGACATAGCCATCACGAAATTACAAGAACATTCTTTTTCTCTGCTTTTTTTAGTCAACTGACTATGAAATACTTAGCGCTGGATAAGATTTTTTTTCAAAATATTCAGAAGATGTTTAGGATCAACTTCCTCCATTCCATTGGATACCAGTCAAAACTTGTTTAAGAGCGCTTTAACCAATTAAAAATGTTTGATCACCTAATAGTTTGAAACTAATTTTCGAAGTATTACCCGTTTATTTCTCATAGAATTTAAATTCCTATAAATTATTTAAGGCCGTGGCGCAAGAGAAGTAGCAAAAAGGCGTGACATTTCCAAACTAATCAATATTTTTGCTATCATCAAAGTTAGCATGAAGGAATGTATTATTATTATGTTATAGTAGGCACTGCGACCTTACAGGTCTATTGTGCCCTATCAGTTGCTGTCTTACAGCAACTCGTCCAGCCCTACTGCCCTGAATAAGGCCACTAGGTTTTTGGGGTTGAGTGCATGCACCGCCTTTCCTGTCACTTGGTAATTGCCAAGATATATGTGCCTGGTTTGGGCCAGAGCTGGGCAGTCGCCCAGGATATGCTCCGGAGTTTCGTCGTCCTCCAGACAGAATCTGCAGGTGCTATCCCCTTCGATTCCGATTTTACACAAGTGTCTCTTAAGTCTACAGTGTCCGGTCAGGAAGCCCGAAATCATTCTTAGATCTTTTCTTTTAAGACCGTTGCAAATTTCCGATCTCCTTTTGTTGTAAGGGCTTAGCAGCTTTTTGCTCTGTTTTAGTCCTTCACATTTTTCCCAGAAAAGGTCCCTTGCTTTCTTTTCTTCTTCTTTTATGAAGGAATGTAGTAATGTTTGAAAATATTAATATTAATCAATATTAATAAAAGTTCATGAAAAAAAAAAAAAACCTTTAAGGAAGACGCCAATATTAATAATGCTCCGATATTATTAGGCCACACAAAAGTTTGAGCTGAAGTATTGGAAGTAGCTCCGAATCAGATTGACAAAGCTAAAAGATCAATGAATAAATTTTGTAAAAGCTGGAACCAAATTTAAAGACCTTACAACAGATTTGACTGTCAGATTAAAATAAGTCTCTTACTTTCGAAAGTGATGTACACTACTCAGGAAAATTAAAGGATACTTAAAAAATTTAATATTTTTGGATGATAATTCGGTGAAAAATGGTCGCACAGAAAAGGAAATTGTAGTTCCGAGTGTCTAGTTTTCAGATTTGAACCGCAAAATGGGCGTGGCATGGGAGGTTTATAAGTAATCATACAAAAATCACCAAATTTTTTTTTTCAAATTTTTTTTCTTTTCTTAACAATTTTTTTTTTAACGATTAATTTTGTTTTAATATCCTTTAATTTTTCTGGGCTCCCTTTTTTCCGAAAACTTTTTATGAACGTGGCATGCCTGTGCCCTTCACATATACATATAAGTACCAACACATGTGTGCAGGGTATTAAAACATTAAGTTGAGGTGCATGTAAGGCGTCGAATTTCATGTACACATATACAGAACAATCTATATGTTTGTAATTATTCAAATAAATACTTCATATGTATGAGTGTTGTAAAATGCAAATGTTTATGCAAACAAAAAAATGTGTATGTATGTACATATGTGAGTATGTAGTTGTACACGAGCGTCCAAATGCATTGGACGACAAATGTCACTGTCAACGGCACGCATTAAACGCCCCACGCCCCCCATGACGAGCACACCGTCAACCAAAAAACTCATCTACTGCTCAACCCCCTGCCACAGTGCTTGTCACTTGGCCACTTCATTAAAACTTGTTGCAATTTCAATTTTGAATGACAAATGCTGAATAAAAAAAAAAACAAGAAATAAAAAATAAAATTAAGTATGCTTGGGTATAACCGAATCTTGAATACTCGCAAAGCTCAGAATAATATTTTACGAACGTAAATTACAAGAATATCGATCAAGAAAAGAAAAAAAAGCATCTGTACCGACCGACAAAATTCGATTGAATTATCGAAATTTAAAGGATATAATGTAGAATATACGAGATGGTTTGTTAGGGGTTGGGCGTTTATAGACGCTTATTCGCGTACTATTATCTATACATGAGGTCGCTCTGTCGTTGAACTTGGATCGTTGGGTTTTAAGAAATTTAAGAATTGAAATCAGCTCAGTACCACGGTTCTTTAATTAATTCTAATTGGAATTAAATACGGTAGTGCAATAAAATGCCAATAAAATGCTCACAGAATGCACTATTACCAACAAAAAGCTAAAAGAACGTAATATTTAGTAAGATAGTCGACCGTACAAAACCTTCAAAGGTTAAACGCAAACTTTTTCGGGACAACTAAATGTGCATTAGAACATTTGTTAATACAAAAATCAATTTTTTTGGTCCATCAGGATATTCTAATATTTAAAGCGCAGACATAATTGCTTTTCCTCTCGTATTTTCGTTTATATTTCATAAAAAATTACATTCTGGTCCCACTCATAATTTTCCAAAAAAATCAAGAAAATATATACTTTGAAGTGTCTATTATGAATCCTTCTGTTTGTTACATACATTTGCAAGTACTTAGAATATATTTAGCTGAAAGGGCAGGGTATTAAACGCACGACAAAGCATGGCAAATCACATGCGAGCTAAAAACTGAATTAGGGGAAAACAAATTTGGACTAACTGTTGGTCAATAAATTCAAATTGGAATTGCTTGCCTGCCGACAGAACAAATGCTACATATATGTCCTATCTACTGCGCTCAGCGGCCGAAGCGACAGTTGAATAGCCGGCATACATAAGAATGTACGTACTCGTTGATATGGATGTATGTTCGTCACAAATGTTTGCAACATGAAGCCATCAGAAGCAGGGAATAATCAAGTTCAGGACATATCTTGTGCGAATGTTGCTCGACCATTTTTATTGTGTTTTTGGGTAAGTGTGAAGTATTTTGGCAACGAGCTGTTCACAATACCACAGATAAAATGGTAGATCAGACGCAAGAGCCGATGTGTCCAATAGCTACAATTCTTGTATTTATTGGAGAGGTTACTATTTTATGTTGGTACATATATTCTTTTCACAATGTTTTTGTATCATATTAACATTTAAAAAAAAGCAAAAATATATGATAAGAGGTTTTGGTAGTTCCCCTCAGCCTTAGTAGAAGCTTTGCGTTTTTTTGTGGTTTAATAAGTTCGATAAAACAGAAATCACAAATAGCTAACAATTTTAAAACTGGCTGGAAAACATATTAAAAAAAAGTTAAGTGACAATTAAGTCTATTTAGTTCTTAAATATGTGAATGTTTGAAAGACATTTAAGATCTATTTTTGCATCAGGAATACTAATGCAATGCGTAGATGTGGTTGCTAATGCTTTGAAGTATCTTAAACTCGACTTTATCAAGTTTGCAAGACTTCGAGTAGGCTTCATGTCTAAAATTTGATTATCAAAAGCTATAAAAAAATGTAATGTCATCGGACTCGCATGTGATATCTGATTTCAGCTTAAGCCGATCAGCAGAAGCGGGTTCAAAATGAACTACAAAATTTAACCAAGTCACACACTTAAATGATCCCATAATCTATATAAAAATATGCGATACAAATCGAATATTCGACTATTCCGAATGGTATTTAACCATTTTAGGAACGATGAATATAAAATATGAATATGAAAAAGCGTGGTCAGTTGCGTATGACGTTGCAGTTATAAAATAGTTATTAAGGTTCCCGCTGCCTTTTGCAGAGGTCATAAAAGCATTTTATGCAGCCCTAAGCTGGCCGCACAATAACACGCAGAAGCGTTGAACCCTATTCAGAAACAAAAGTTGTGGCACCTGCATTTTGCGAAACTACGACTTAGAATGCGCACTAAAAAGTAGTAAAAATTCAACGTCGAGTTTGATTACCGCGGCAGCCATTCAGCTGCTCCGCGCTTTTGCCTTTCGAATATATCCACGTATTCCTTGACATTAACTGAGACGAACAAATCGATACATTTCAGTTAATTAATTTTTTACCCGCTGCAAATACTTCAAAGGAACGATCAAACTTGATTGAAGCTGGGCCATTTTCTTAAGACACAGGATCGTAAAAATAAAGTTGTAAAATTTTGTTTTGATTTCGATTTCGCTTTATACCCTTCAGGTTTAGACAAAAATTTTATTGCATTTTTTAATTGTACATCATTCGCATAGTTTTTTTAATCTGCAAAAATTCGTTTTCATTTTTAAGTTGACAGCTTATTTTACTATATAATATATTAAAATTCCTGCGAAAATATTTGCTAATAACTTGAAATGAAGAAACTTAAAATCTGCCCAATACCAGTTATACTGACGCTGGCGGTAGACGTCTTGACATGCCAAGATCTTTAAGACTATTAAAATTATATGGCATTAGTATGGGTATATTAAATATGACATAAATATTTGTTTTTAAAAAATATTTTTTGCACGGTATATTAGTTGATATGTCCACAATAATCGTTGGTACATATTGTCTGGCCGTCGGTCTTATATCTGTCTATGAGAAAATTTTTGTATAGAAAAACCTACAATTTCATCTTCGAAAAATATTAGAATACTCAATAAACATATGTTGATATAGTTTAGCTATGAATTGTAGAATGTCCTGACATAACTCATAACTGGGTTTGTATGTAGGCTGCCACAAAAAATGAGACAGACAGACGGACAAAGCTAAATCGATTCGTTCCATCGAGAAGTTCAAGACTATTATTAGGACTTTCCGCCAATCCACAATACATTTTAAATGCAGAAAATTTTCACATTATAATACGAACCCAAGACCATTGGTAGTTCAAGAAAGATCTTACTTCAATCCGAGTTTCCTTGTTTATACAGAGAGGACACAGACAGAGAGACGAACGGATGTACATATTCAGTTCGAATTGTCTCATCGAGCTGATTCAGTAAAAACACTTTATGGGGTCTCCGAAGTTTTCGTTCATGCTTTATAAACTCCGTGAAAGAATTATAATTCTGACCACGCGACTGATCAATTGACTAAAAAAGTACCCAATTTCGGTATACGTAACGGACCAAAGTAAAATAAAATAATATATCTTCTGTTTATCTAACGAGCGGATATCAATATTAAGCATAATATTGTAAATATATGTTTTCGGCGACATTTGTATGCGACAATTTGTAGACAAAAACCATTCAAGCAGATGATGTACAACGACCTCTGCATACAAAACACATGCGATTCAAGTCGGCGAAGAATGCAATCCAATCTATTGCTATGCATTTGATGCAGGCGATGTAACCAAGTTGCTTATTGTCTTTATATTTCCAATTGGAAACTCTGTAAGTTACCTCAGCCCAACTGCGAGATGTAATGATGAAAATCATATTCTGCATAATGTTCAGTTTTGCGATTGCGAAAGTTGGCTAAAATACTTGCAAAAAAACATATAGACCGACAGAAGGCGAGCGATAGAGATAGACAGATGGGGACACAAATAGGCTGACAGACCAGACATTCATTCGGATATGTGGACAAACAGATTGAAAGACCAGTCAGGTTGAACAATATTACATATTGGCGTTTCTTTTTCCGTTTCTTTTTGTATTTAATAGCACAGACAGTAATATATGCGCTTTAAAAGTGACTTCTAGTCATAGTAGCTGACAATCGATGATTGTGACTCGTAGTCGTTGTTATTATTGTTGTTATTGTAAGAACACGTTTTACTTTGGCTTCTCTTTTTGAATTTGTTGCCCCTACAGTGCGTACAGTGATCGTTAAAAATATGTTTTCAAAATGACAATTTTTTAGTAATTTGGTTAAAATTTGAAAATTGGATTCTACTAAAAAAAAATCCATGTAAACAAATAAATGTGCAAATGCGAAAATCATATGACCCGCCTCAATCGATGTTCTTAGATATTCCAATGTGTTTTTAATATTTATGCTTAGGAACCTCATTTAGAAATATTCTCACATAATATTTACAATAAATTTTCACACTTAATGCTACTTCTATGTATACCTACAAATAGATGCTGAGATGAACAGATGATAATTGATCAATTGATTTAGATTAAACCACCAACAAACCCAATATTTGTTGAGATATGTACTTTCATCAATAATGTGAAATAAAAGATACTTTTATATTAAATAACCAAATCATCATTAAACATAATATTCTTGGTATTTTTTCATGCAATATACACCTTTGTAATATCAAATAATACAACATAAAGAATTCGTATTTAAGTTTTCTACGTTCCAGATGCAACCAGACTTGGCGGTTGCTCTAGATTTCACTTTTTCGCACATGTCCCATAAATATATAAGTTTATGAGGCTGCCGAAAACTTCAGACAGTCACTATGTGTATATACTACTTATATTGCGAAAAGATAGACGCATTGGCTATCATGATCAATCTCATTCTTGGCAGCTATTTTGCGGCAATGCTCCAACGTCAAACAACATGCGGCATGAAGCCGGCTGCAACATTGTTGCAAATGTATACATTTAGTGCTTGTGCGCCTAGTAATCCCCTACATAGCTTTACCGTCTCCACCACTCGTTTTACTATTTGTGTGCAGATGTCTTATAACGATTATACCTGCACTTATTTGAACTATTAGGTATTATATTATATTCTGTTAATATTTACTTAAACTATAACCCCTCATTTGGACAAAAATGTAAGGCTGTGACAGTTCTAGCCAAGATCTTAATCACCAATTACTCATGCCAAGTTGTTCAGTCTGTGCGGCCCCTTTACAGTCTCATTACGCCATCAGATTAAATTCGGTCTATTCGGTGTGTGGACTGTAAATATTCTTATTACAATAGTCTTCATCTGTTGCATTCGAATCTAACTTGAATATTTTTTTGCGTACATACTAATATACTTGATCATATGTGGATAGAAAATATTTACGTTAAAATTAGAACGCGATCTCGGCTACACGTGTCTGTAATTTGTTGGCGAAACGCCTTCCGTTCCTCTTGCTTTTCTAATTTCACCAAACTTATAATCGGGCGCAATCATATCGGAGCAAATCATTCAATAGTTTGTTAGCAAGTGTTGCCGTCTCACTCTAAATAATCTTAATTGCTGTTTCACACTTATAACATGATGAATTGTTTTTCTCCCTCCATCAAGCTCTCACGCTCTTACTACATCTATATATGAAAGCATGTATATGTTCGAAGGGTCCACCATTAAAAACGTTTCAACTTTAAAACGAAGTATTGAACCAAAATCTCAGTGGAAACATTGCTAAATAAGTGCATTCTAAATTGAGTTGTATGGCAAGTTGCGTAGTTTTGTTTAAAATATTTTTAGATAACATCAAATTCGACGAAAAAAATTCCTTCATCATGATGCTGACAAGATCGCTGTTCACGGTAAAGCATTTCTTTCAACCTTTGTGAATGCTTAGGTGTTTCATGGATGACATTTGCAGATCTCAAATACTGCAGTTTTCTTTATTTACAAAGACATTCAGACAGAAAAGCGCCCCATTGGAGATGATTTTTTCGAGTTCTACCTGTTCGAACATAATTATTGGCAAACACATATATCACACAATCAGATACAAAGTTTTCAGCGTGGTTCTGAGGATGTCGCAGACCTCATAATGATTTTAGCACAATGAGATTATAGCACTGTCTGGCATTCTACCCGTGCTTAATAAATTTTGAGCTTCACAAAGTTCACCCAGTGGTCAAAAAAATATATTGATCATAATTAAGAGAACTACTAAACTTTGGTACAAGTCCACCTTTAATACTTCTCACACATGCTCCTTGTTGTTTAATTTTATGTTTTAAGTGTTCAGCTTAGCAGTTCTGCCAATAAGCACAGTGCCACGCGCTATTTACATGAATGTAAATTCAGATTTCAACACCTTAAAATCCACAAGGCTACATGGCTGAGTCTTAATCAAATTAAACGCTACCAAATTGATCATGTTTTGATTGACGGAAGGCACGCATCGAGCGTGTTGGACGTGCGAACGTTACGTGGTCCCAACATTGACTCGGACCACTATCTTGTCGCAGCCAAGGTACGCACTAGGCTCAGCGTAGTGCACGCCGCACGCAGCCTTCTCAAACACACTCTCCCGACTGCTCCGGGAAACCTCTCCGTCTTCTTGAGATATATGTGAGCAGTGGAAACGTATCACCCGCTCCATGGATAGGGCTGCGAAGGATGTCATTGGTTATACAAAACCTGTGAAGAATTCTTGGTACAACGAGGAGTGTCGAATTGCTACTGCAGAGAAGAACGCTTCCTAACAGCGAACTCTGCAGTCAGGAGCAACACGAGGTGTTAGAGAGCGATATCGAGAGAAACGGAGAGAGGATACACGCCTTTTCATTCGCAAGGAAAAGGAGCAAGAAAGGCGGGAGTTTGAGGATGTTGAGATGTTACGTGACAGAAATGAAGCTCGAAAATTCTACCAAAAGGTCAAGCGTCTTACTGAAGGTTTTAAGCCCGGAGCATCTTTCTGTAAGGATGACAATGGAAATCTGGTAACGGATGAACAGGAATCACTGAGATTATGGAGGAGTCATTTCTCCAACCTACTCGGAGGTGATGAAGCGCACAATACCGCCGAAAGAGAAATGACAACGGAACCACCAGTTAAAGATGGCACTATTGTAGAGCCACCTGACTATAACGAGGTCTATTCAGTTATTAAAAAGCTGAAAAATAACGAAGCGGCAGGCTCTGATGGGCTGCCAGCTGAGTTATTTAAGACCGGCGCCGAAGAGTTGGTTAGGAGTATGCACCAACTTTTATGCAAGATATGGTCCGATGAACGTATACCCAATGACTGCAATCTCAGTGTTCTCTGTCCAATCTTTAAGAAAGGAGACCCCGCTGTTTGCGCCAACTACCGCGGAATAAGTCTTCTTTCCATTGGATATAAGACTCTGTCGAGCGTATTGTGTAATAGGCTGCAGCCATATACGGATTCACTGATAGGACTATATCAGTGTGGCTTCAGACCAAAAAGGTTGACCAGTGACCAAATATTCACATTACGCCAAATCTTGGAAAAGACCCGTGAGTTTAACAAAGACAATCACAACCTATTTATCGATTACAAAGCCGCTTTCGACACGCCGATACGTTCGAAGTTTTTCGATGCACTGTCTGTACTAGGTATCCCGGCTATGTATCGTTCGTCTACGCAGGAACGACGAGTCAGGAAGGCGATCTCAGAGATTGAAAAACAGTCTTCGCTTATGGGTGACGATGAAGAATTTCAACTTCAGTGTTGTAGAAAACGTCGTCTATCTTGGATCCGAAATGACCTGCAACAACAACGTCAGCATGGAGATCAGGCGAAGAATCACGCTTGCAAACAAATGCTTTTTAGGGCATATGATAAGTAAAGCTTTCTCTCGAAAGACGGAACTAATTGATTGAGCCAGATGAAGCGGCTTTGGAAGTCTTTGAGAGGAAAATTCTTCGCAGGATTTTTGGGCCCATTAGAGTCGGCGAGCTATTCGAAGAGATTGACATAGACCAGCACATAAAATTCCAGCGGCTGCACTGGGCTGGTCACCTCATGCGAATGGATGAGAGAGCTCCAGCACGCTTGGTTTATATGGGGGACCCAAACTTAATTGGTGGACGCCGAAATAGAGGACGACCGCGCACAAGATTATGGAAGCTGGCGCGCCTTCCTAAATGCGGAAATGACGTATTCGTGTGCATAATCTGGGACTACATATGGACAAGGAAAATGTAAAGTGATAAGTTTGTATTTAGGTCTAAGATCTGTGTTTCATACTTTCGACAGTCGGAAAGACAGAATAGCTATTTCAAATCAATATTGCGAAGATCTTGCAAATAAGGGCAGTACACAGATGACGATTATATGTGTAAGAGCATCTCAAAATTTTGCAGGATTTTTTGAAACCTAAGCAGCTTTTCACAGACCAGGTCACATATTATATATACTTCATTATTTCTCTGATCTATTACAAATTTTCTGCCAAAATAATAGCATTGTGAGTGAATAAATATTTGTAAATCTTAAAAAAAAAATCCTAAAGAGGAACATTATTCTCTGTTTCTTAAATCTTCAACTTAAAAATCCTAAAGATCTTCTCACTTTATAAAAATCATAAAAGAACAATTCAGTAAAATAATTATTTGGTATTTTGCGCAATTTTCAATTCAGGGTTAACTCTTTAAAATAAAAAGGCAAAATGCTTTATGTAGAATGCAGATACCTTAGCAGCCAATTCACTGGATAGAATTTCAACTCAGACAACCAAGTACGAAATCATTTTGAATTCATGTAGGTACAACTAATTGATTACTGATCATGATTGCCCGACAATGATTGTTAAGGAGCACATAATTTAAACATGAGGCTTCATTGGGTATAGCCACTGCACAGGAGAGCAGTTTGTGTAATAAGGTAGCGGTGTCTGGTTTTCTCGATTCACACATAAATTCTCGTATTCAAGTACGTAAAATATTGTCGAAGTAAGGGATCGTGCATGTAATAATATTTCATCATCTCTTCGGGTAATTGATATTATTTTGTTGCTTGCGATTTGTCTGCAAGTTAAAGGGACCAAAGTATGTTAAAGCTTCAATTAAAAAGCCTTTCACTAAGTCGATCTTTGTCACCGCAAGAATTTCACATCGGATGAGGCAATGTCATTTGTCTCATAAAGTAATAAAATACATTGACCATATTTGTTATTGGCAGATACGGACAGACCACTTTGATTGTTGACATAACTTTCGAATCAAAAGATCAACGATTCAGTAACAATAAAGTTACAAAATTCATGCAACTGGTTTTAATTGCCACAAATAGTTGAGTTGGATTGTGAGAACTTGGAATTGTGCTCCTTTCCGATCGCTTTTAAGTTTGGCTTATATACACTTCGCAAAAAATTTAACACTTGTTTCGCGATTTTTGGAAATTCTACTTTGAAGGCGTGGAAGGAGGTGTAGATGCTCTAAATAACAAATAGTTAACAAGTGTGCCTGAATATGCGTGTTCAAAAATGGAATAAATTTTTACACAAAAAAATAATTAAACGCGAATTTTGTCTATAATTACACACCATATCTCCGAATTCTCTGAACTGAATACGGGAATTTTATAGAGAAATACATTACTTCTCTGAGAATAATAATATTATTTCTTAATTGAAAATTTGGGAGTTGCTACGCTGCTATATAAAAGTATGAGAATTGATATTAAAATAAAGTTCTTTTGGATTAATACGATCGATGCGTATGAATAAGAATAATCTAAATACTAAATATAGGAAGAAGTATTAGGATACATTTCAAATATAGCATCTTAAGCCAAGACGTTGAACCCAATTAATAGTAGCCTAGTTTTGGTTTAACATGTCGCCCTACAACGGATGAATTCAAATTGAATTTATGAATGAATGAATGAATGTTAGCGTCCAGGGGTCGTGGTACGGAAATTATTATACAATTTTTCTGAAAAATTGATTCATAGAAAATAGATCGGTTATGCTCGTATTGGATACATTTAAATTAAATATGTCAAAACTACTTTAATTTTAGTTTAAAAGTGGAAATAAGTTTCACTTACCTAACGGAACATTCGCTCCGTTTGGGTGCAATGGGCCGACTTTGCGGTTGACTGGCACCGAGATTGGTAGCACCACGCCCGAAGTTGATGACGGCGATGGTGATGACGAATCGCAGGATCCCTCAAGTGACTGTGCTGGCGTTGGCACGGTGGACATGTTTTGTTCGGATGATGCGACGACTGTGGCGCTCCTACCACTTACACCACCTCCTCCATTTCCACCGCTGTTACCGCCGCCTCCACCACCGGAGGATGGCGTGCCGCCTCCGCCAGCACTGCTATTAGGTCCTCCGGAACTAGACGCCCCGCCATGTTCGCTGTGTGGTGGCGAGCGCAATGCAGCCACATGGTGATGTGCCACTGCAGCTGCAGCCACAGCAGCATGTGAATGGTGGTGGGAGTGTAGCGGATGTGAGTGCGGATGTGGATGATTGTGCGAATGGTGTGCATGGGCATGTGCTGCATGTGCGTGACCGTGATGTAAAACGGAGGCACTAACGCCCAATCCAACACTGCTGTTGGCGCTTCCACCTGTTGCAACGGCTCCACTGTGACTCAGGTGCTGGTGGTGTGGATGCGGATGCAGATGTGTGTTGTAGTGGCTTAACACAGAAGGCGGTGCGTGCACCACTGGTGGCACTTCGTGCAAGTTCAGGGCTCGTTGCTCGTCCTGCGCCTGTGCCCGTCTCAGTGCTGTCTGCATTGCCATAACGCGTTGTCTGTCCGCCGTCAGACGACACTTTTCGCAATTACAGTAGCGATACTTGCAGTAGCGCTTGTGTCCTTTCAATGTGATCTTGAGACCGTGGTTGCGGCAACGCGCACAATTTGGTGGCGTTCGCGGTGAGATCGAGCTGCCACTTGAGCTTGAGGCGCCGCCGCACACATCGTTTTTTGAGTCGATCATGTCCGAGTCGGACATTGTGTCGCTGTTCCAATTGTCCTCAGAAACCATTCAAAATAAAGTTGAGCACTTGCGATAGCAAAGATGTTAAAATCTGTCGGTGCGGTGCGTTTGGATTTAAACAGCTCAAGGGACGGATGGATTTGGATTGATGTCTCAGCGGCTTTCGATATTTTTAAGGCCGCTTGCAAACAAATTCCAGCTGACTATAATTGGCATCCTCTTTAATTGTTTCTTTTATAATTTTTATTTGTTTTTATTCTTGTTTCGATAATTAATTCAATTAGAGAAATTAATTGGAACTGCAAAAGATGTGATTTGATTTTAATACATTTCAACAAGAGAAAAACAAAAAAATTAATTTATTATGTATTTTGATTGTTTTTTTTTCCACTCTTTATTTAATTTATAATTTGAAGCAATCGTGGATGCTCCACATTGCATGTGTTACACAAAATTGTGGAAAAATGTTATCATATTTGATTATTTACTTAATTGCGATTTGCTATTTGCATCGAAAATAGCGGGCGATTAATTTACGAGAATTTCTCTTCGTTTGCAGTTTCTATTTATAAATTTTGTGTCTGAAAATAAAAAAAATAAAGAGAAGAGAAATTATGTAGCAATTATTGTTAAAATTTATTTGTATGGGAAGAAAGTGTAGACAAACACAAATAAACTAAATATCGACCAGAATGATTTGTATCTACAGACATTGAAATTGTTTGAATACAATACAAACAAGTAGGAAAATTACAGTCAGGCGTAACCGACCGTAAGAGGCCCTGTACCAGTTCAGGTCGCCTAGTTATTATTTATTTTTTTATTTGTTTTGCAATTACATATTTGCAAGAACCATTTGAATTCAAAATTTATTTTTAATTGAGACGCTGAGGGTGAAAGTGAATCACTAATAAAGCCGCTCAACGCGTCATCGTACAATCAAAGTCATCAATTTTGAAACTTATGTATAAGTTTAATGCCTCTCTTTATCGGGGTTATTACTTTGGAGAAGCTGGTTAGCAATAACACCACACTGTACCGGTTCCATTATCACTAGGATTGCAGCTCAGAACGAGTGTTAGCATTTTGTAGGACATTTAAATTATTGGGATTTGTATTCGATTGAAGCAACTTTCCTTTTGGACAAAACAAAAAAAAAGAACGAGCAAAAACCGACTTTTTTGCCGTACCAATATTTCCGCCTATATATGTGTTTAATATGGTAAATTTCAATGATAATCCCATAATCAAGATATATATTTTCATTTTTTGGAACGTTTGTTGCAAGTCTATTTATGAGAAAATTAAAATAGAAAAATCGGTTTCTTTGACCAACCAAAACTTTAACACTTTTCACACATGCCCCTCAAAATTTAATTTCGTTGTCAGCTAAGCATATTAAATACTTTTGTTTCTAAAGTCCAGTGTTAAAGTACTTCCTGAATGGTAGCTACTAGCGGTGAAGACGTGTTCGTTGAGTTCAATAGTTTGATTCGCGTCAGTCCTTAGAAGATCCAAAATGCTAATGGGTCTGTAACTGCACGTAACTGCATTTTGGTAGGGTATATTCCTCCAGCCCAGAGGCTAATAGCCGTGCCTTTAAACATAGATTTTCGCTTGAAACGTGATGTGTTTAATCAAATTTAACGTGTAAGGAAAGATTCCATCCAATCCAATGGATTTATAGCTCTGGAATGAGACAATAACCCATTGGATATTCTGTCGTGATTATTGAATACGATATTTCGATTTGTCGATCTGTGTCTTGGGATCTGCTTAAGACTTCCGAGCAAACCGGGAAATACATATTTAATAGGAGCGGTTGCTAAAGTCACCTTTGATCGCACTTTAATCGAATTCAGTCTAAAACAAGTAAGGAAATTTTAGTCGGGCGTAACCGACTGTAAGAGGCCCTGTACCAGTTCAGTTCGCCTAATAAACACATTAAATAATTTCCGAGCTTATGACCAAACACATGACCACTTCTCACTGCGCAAATATGAATGAAAAGAAAAGGGGGGTCGTTCAAATTCAATTGCTTATAAAATCGTCATTTATTATCCGATTTTGATGAACTTTTTGGATTTTGGCTTAGAGAGGCGTTAACTTTATATTGGTGCACAAAATTGTTTTTTGTGCCGAAGAAATTTTTACCTTGGGGGTGATTTTATGGGGGAGGGGCAAAATTTTAAAATAAACTTGTAAAATTCCGGAGCAGTCCTAGTCGAATGCAAAAAACACGAAGTCTCTATCTATTACCGTTTCCGAGATCCTTTCGTTCATACGGACGGACGGACGGATGTCTATATCGACTCCTCTATCACTCCTGACCATAATGGGGGTAACTTTGGGGGGCCTCCGACCATTATTTCTACCTGTTACATACATTTGCACAAACCCAATAGGCTCTTGTTCCTTCGGTACAGGGCCTAATTAGAAGTGATATGAGTGCGAATGTTTTTTAAGGATTTTCATTCTGAAAATTGTGTACTACTGCCCAAAACAAATGTCAAATCAAGTTTTTGGTACTAAAACTAAAAAATGGGTTTTGGGTTTGTATGGTAAGTACCGTTAAAAGTGGACTCAACATACCGAAATGAGCATTTTGAGCGGATGTCGGCCGCAGTGTACTGTATGAATGGTTAGAAGCCTAGGGTCTAGATATCGTTTTCACATACGCAAACGAACAGAGGGCTGTTGCCTTATTTTGTGATTATGGCTTAGATTTTCCGTTTCCTTTTTCGCCAACGCTTCATTATGAAAGCCGAAGAACTGTTGAAGGAATACGAAGTTCTTGCCTACAGAAAAGGAAATTGTTGCAGTGAAACGTCTACGAAATGTCGCCCGTTAAGATCAAAAACTTCAGCAGCTGGCCGCGTTACGATTCTCGTTCCGGCACTCACTACATGTACCGCGAGTACTAAGTCTTGACTGTCGGCTCTTCCGTTACACAGTGCTATCGCGATATGGGTGCATCATGCTCTTGCTCACTTGATGCAGATCATCAACGTCTAGTCCATTCCTGCATGCAAGACAAGTCGTGAAGTCGTGTGCATGTTCACCAGTTCCAAAATTCGATGATCAAGTTCCCATTTGGGCAGTGCGACAATCACAAGGGCAACAGGAAGTTATTCTCGTACATTAAAACCAAAACTAAAATATTTATGTCGCGAAAATAGGGTACTATAACCCACTGTGCGTCGTTCCAACTGCATTCGGTTTTCTCATATGAATTTATATTCAAAGAGTTTTAATCAGAATGTAAGTTCCAATTAGCTAATTTCATTTGGAAATTATTGAAAGCATCGCCAACCGTTTGTTACGAGTAGGAGGGAGACATTAAACGAAAGGGTTAAACATTTTTCGAATTGTAGAAATGAAAAATTTAAAAATTAAATACTTTTTTCAGGGAAGGAATTAAATGCACATGGAACATGACTGCAATAAATTTCAGTACGAGTAGCTATGGTTTGAATTACGAAATTTGCTCCACCTTGCTTTTCTCAAGTTTAATTTTAAATGTGTTTTATGATAGGATTCCTTGACACATTCAACATTCTTCATGGTTATCTCAGAGGTAAAATTTGCAGATATATAATATTTTGTCTAAGCTTTTATTTAATATGCTTTGTGTGTGAGTTTATGTGTGCGTCATTTTCAAATCCTGGAACTCAATTTTAACCAAGTTTTAATATATGGAAAACGCTGAAAGCGGGCCAAATTTTTAAAAGAGACTCCTCAGTTCCCATCTGTAGATTCGCCACTGGTACAACCATAGTAAATAATGAATGAGCATTCAAGCCAGATGTCTGGATAATGTCCTGCTTTCGTGACTGTAAAGAAATAAGTACGTATGTTCCTTATGATGTTCCCAGCACCGAACTGGGCTTGGATTTGAAATTGTAAGAGTATAGTGGTAGTAGACTTATAATATACATACTATCTTGGCGACCGCATACTTCTTGCATATAATATGGAGATCTAGATTCTATATTTCATGGATAGCACCAAACCAATTGTCGCCGATATATATAATCAGGATTTATACAACCTATACAAAATTTAGTCGGGACTCATAAGTACCGTTGAAAAATCCTGAAACAGCATAGATGGGCTGGATCGGCACAGAGTAAAAAAATTTGCGGACGGATAGGGACAAATCAAGACAATCACCACATTAAGATGAAACGCTCGTTTTTCCGTTTCTCAATCCATTCGCGTCGATATAGGTATGTCCGTCTGTCTGTCTCTCTGGTGGGACATATGAAAATCGAGATCTTTGAGACTTTAAGAGATGGAGCCGTCAATTTTGCATAAATAGATTTTCTTAGTTGAATACAATGAGTATTCAATGAATGAAATTTAAACACATGTGCACGAGTATATGAAGAAAACTTTCATTCAGATGCCAAGTTTGATGAATGAATTTCTTGAATTCATGTAGCATTTGGAAGGAAGAGGAACTCTTTTCTTGGTTCAATTTTGAAACACGATGCCATATATCTGGCAAGAGTTTGATCCTTTAACAATTTTCGTTGAGCTCCCTGCCACATTTCATCGATATTTATTTATATTCGAAACTTTTATCAATGCTTTTTGATTAAAGTGTCAGATGTCTGACAATATTTGAACCTGCCTAAAGAAGATAAAAAATAATTCAAATGAGGCAGCAAACGGACTTCAAGAATTCCTCTCCGATTTTGAAGTCTGGGCGTAATATCAGATTAAACAACGATAAAAGTTTAAACGTTTGCTTTACCATGAATGAGAGGAATACCTCCGGTAGCTAACAAGGCAAAATATTTGGGGTTTCATTTAGACAGCAGTATGAATCTTGGGAACTACATCACTTCTATCGTGGGTACCTATTGATTTATTTTAATAAATCTATATCGACTTTTCAATCGACGAAATAAACTTTTCCTATCTTTCAGCAAATTGTCGCTTCAACATAGAGACACAGAATAATAGTTGTCACCTAATGACATACTGTAAGTGGTACGTTTGGAGTTCTCACTTATATAATGACCTAAAAAAAAAATCAAATATAATGTTTTAAAAATTATGTGATTATATATCTATGCTAGGTGTCTTATAGGGCAAGCTATTGATTGTCACCTTTACAATTTCTGTTTTATTGTCCTATTAAAATTGCACATCTATCTTATACTAAGATACTAAGTACTTTTTGTAGCTTCCTGGAAGATTTAAAAAAAAAGAACACTATCATTTTATCTCTTAGTTTTATTATTACTTTTAGCGTATTATTCTTTATATTCTTTTGTTTTAGGATAGTAAATTCTTATGGATTAGCTCCATTGATCTCAGCCTTTTTAATCGCCATGTCGAAATAAACACCTTGGTTGACCTACTATTTATTTCTTTTTTCTCGTGAATAGTTTTTTTGTTTGATATTTTCTTCTTAGATTTTTATTTCATCCATTACTGATATGCTTAGGTCTTTTTGTATGTCCTGGTTTGAAATGTACCACTCTGAGTTTACAAAGCAATGACAAATTTTTTAATGGTTGGCTTTGTATTACATCCATGTTTGATTTTTTGTAGTACCCTACAGTTCAATGCCATAGGTCCATATTGGTTTTATGGTCGATTTGTATATTAGAAGTTTGTTTTCAGTTGTCAGTAACGAATTCCTTTTTAAAAACCAATAGAGTTGCTTGAATTTCAGTTTGATTTACTCCATTTTGTGTTGTACGTGGTATTTACAAATGATTTGTTGTCAATATACATTCCGAGGTAATTACCAATAGATTTAATTATAACTTTTCTATTATTTAATTTAAGTCGATGAGGAGTATATCTGTCCCTTGAAGTGTATATTACTTGGATCGTCTTTTGATAATTTATTTTAATGTTCCTTTTTCCAAATCAGTTTGAAGTTTCGTCAAGCATATGTTGTCGTCTAAATGCATCAGTTATTAAATTTTAATGGGAATATGTATTAAATTGTAGCTACCATGGCTCATCCATTACTAAGGGATGGATTATCTACTGCGTAGAGGTTGTAAAACAAGAGTCCCTGTGTCCTTTGGAACTCCAGCTTTAAAAGGTCGCAGCGAAGAATATTCTTCGTTATATTTTGTCAAAAATATATTTTTATCTTACGTTTAGTCAGCTTTTAACTATACTAAAGATTTGGTTTTGTAAAGTTTTGTTATAACTTGATTAATAAGCCTTCGAATGCTTTTTCAACAACCAGAAATACGCATTTACAGCACTTTTTAGCTTATATGGAATGTTTCCGACGAAAACCGAACTGGTGGAATACTCCGTTGACGTCCTACAATTGGTTCAAGACGCAGGTGTAATTTTTTTAAAATTTTTTTGGATAGTATTGGTAGAAGGCAAATTGGTCGATAGCATGATGATTGTGTAGGTTCTTTGGCGGGATTTGCTAATAATGATATCAGTAATGATATCCAGAAATTTATGTAGGTTCTCCCATGTTTCAGTGCATACTTTTGATTTTTTGAATTGCCTTGAACAAATGTTGTTAAACAAATGTTTGCGCTTTGTTTCGTAAAGCGAGATCCCCATTGTATGTGTTTGGCATTAAAATCCCCCAGCCACAATGTATCTGTCTCCGAGAATGCCAAAGTATTGTATATATTGGTGTACAGATATGCTGTGTCTTGGAGGACTATACAATGCTGATATAGTGAAATGCCCATAATTGTACGATAATAGGAGTGTGGTAGATAATATATAATTGCAGTACCGCCGTGAGCTGTTCCGTCTGAGTCATTTGTACATAAAGTTGAGTATCCATCAAATAAATTAAAATTTTTTAAACACGTGTGGAAAATATTAAAACTTTTATATTGAATTAAACTTGGTGTTTTTTCTTATTATAAGGTCCAAATGGAAAACAAAAAAATTCAAAAATCATATCTTTGGAACCTATTCAAAGATTTTGTTCCGGACCATCTAATTTTCATAATAAATATTTGTACTTATTGTAAAACAATTAAAATTGTGGAATATTTAACGAATTAAATTTGTCCCAATTTTAAAAGTAAATTAAATGTTACAGTTCTGTTTTTCGTAACTATTCAATTTGTTAACCGATTTTGGAGTTAAAAGAAAAAAAAAAGGTAATTTCATTATCATAATTTTTACAGAATCACTCATAACTTGAGAAATAGCAAAATAATGGAACTACGTTCTAAAAAAACATCTAAAAAGATTTCATATCGCAAAATGTAATCAATCAAACTTTTTAAGTCTACTTTCAGCAAAAGAAAAAAAGAAAGGTCATCGAATGCACATTTTGGCTGAGATTGACAATTTTCGAAATAAAGATGCTATGTGGGGAAGCCGGGTTCGGACTTAAATTCAGCGTGCAAAAAATATCATTGTTTTCCAAAAGTAAAACGAAATCTGTAAATCTATGATATTCAGCGGTGTGCTGGGAAACTTCAACTAAAAAAAAAAGATGGTTCGAGAAAATGTCTTTCTTCGATTTTAAAGCCTCAAGACTATTTCGCGCGAATTAATCAGTTTAATTCTCAGAACTTACCCAGGAGGCAGAATTTTAAAGGCGAAACTTGATAGAGGCTCTTGAAAATGGCGCGATTTAGAAAAAATTCTAAATTAAAAAACA
The DNA here is from genome assembly GCA_035044805.1 of Leucophenga maculata. Taxonomy (NCBI): domain Eukaryota; kingdom Metazoa; phylum Arthropoda; class Insecta; order Diptera; family Drosophilidae; genus Leucophenga; species Leucophenga maculata. The sequence goes on along the minus strand of JAWNNP010003842.1, from coordinate 902,747 downwards.
CTTCTTAAAAGTTGCTATTCTTTCGAAAATGTTAGAGATGCTGCCAACTTATGCATGAAAGGGTTTTTTTTTGTCTTTTTGAATGAATACCCAAAAGTTGTTTACATAAGATTTGTAAAGATTTCTTGTAATGGTGATTAAAACTTCTATATTTTGACAACAGTGACAACTGCTATTGCTATTTTTCGTTCACTGCTTTTTTAAACTGCTATTAAAATACCTTTATCATTTCAAGCATCTATTCAATTTTTTTTTGCCCAGAGCTTTTTTACTAGCTTCGTTGGTGATCTTTTTCATGGTAAATAATTGGTGCCCAAATGTGGACAATGCCAAACATTACTGTACAAAATTTACTGGTACACCGTTTTCTAATCTATTTTTTATCATGTTTTTACCAAATATTAATTTTTAAAAGACATTCCTATTTATGAACTGCTATTTTTTCATAACAGTGAATCCGATTACTCAGACAACTCCAATAACTCCGACAACTCACACAACTCGGACAGTTCGAAAAAAAAAAAAATTGGGAAAAAATTTTAAAAAATAATCGAAATATGATGTTACAAATATCTAATTTCGTTGGACGCTTTTAAAAACCAGAAGTAGCAACCATCAATTATATGTATACAGAAGATTTCAAAATAAAGGTAAATTTTTTAATTTTTAAATAAACAAAATAGTATCTCCCAGTTTACCTTTTTTAAAAGTTAGAATTGTTCCACTTTTAGATTTTGCCACTTTCAAACTTTTTCACTTTCAATATTTTTCACTTTTAGATTTTTTTAGTTTAGTTAAACATCAAAAGCACAAAAACCACACACATAAATTTTAAAGATTTGTTCCAAAGATTATAATATTATAGTTATTATTAAGTTAATTATTTAATTTTGAAAGTTATATCGATTTCAAAAAAAAATATCATATGATATATGTATATTTTAAATTTTTGCAATTAGTTATTTTATTTTATTATTTATATATATTTTTGCGCGAAATACAATATATTTTATTTGAATATATGTTTCTACATAATTTTGATGTTTCTAAAAATATTATCGGTCACTTTTAGTTTTCTTCACTAATTTCTTTCGAAACTTTTTTTTAAATATTGAAGCGCCGACGGCAAATGCACGCACAATTAATTAATTTATTCAAAATTTTATTAAACTGTTGTCAATTTTTGCCCAAATAATCCGTATTTAAAAAAGTTTAAGAACAACGTAGAAAATTAAATATTTTACTGCAGGAATTTCTAATCGAATTAATCTGTCGAACCCAATTCAATTGAGATGCGCGCGCCTGCTTTTCGTATCTGCGCTTTTGGTTCAAATCAAATAAAAACATTCGACGAAAAGGTTTTTTATTTTAATTGTTTTTTAACATTTTTTTTGGTTTTGCAAATGCCACTTTGAAGGGAATTCGACGGATTGCATACCGAACAAACTATTTCTTAGTGTTGGGTAGGCTTGACCCGAGCCGAGATAAGTTGAACTCGACGGAACGGAACTGAAATGAACTGAACTGAACTGTGTGCCTGGCCGTACACAAGGCAACTCAGATTGGGTAACAAGTTGCGGATGCAAAGAACTAAAATCGCCAACACACGCGGAATTTCGGTTCGGTTTTCGTATCTGTGTGTGCATTGCCATTGCATCTGTCTCTCACTCTTATTCGCTCTCTCTCACACACTCTCTGCTGTCTGTCTATGAGTGTGTGCGTTTATCAGTCCCAGCCCCTTTGTACTATGGATGTGTTTGTGTGTGTAAGTTCCTCACAAAACGAGCCGCAAGAACAACTCGTGCTCAGTCACAAACTATCAAAAGCAATATGAAAAAAAAAAAAAAAAAAATTTTTTTTTTCAAACAAATATCAACGGATACGAAACTTTAATACCATTCACAAGATATCAATTATATAATAATTATTTCACATATATTCAGAACATGGAATGAAATAATGTAAAAGTGGGTGGGTGGTGGTTTTTTCAGTGGGTTATCTATAAAAGCACAATTAATATACATAATCCATCGATTTAAGTAAAAAATAATCAAATCAATTAACTGCAAATAGTCCAAGTTATATTTTTATCGCTAAAAGTGGACGTGGTTTGTTGTTCCCGATATAAAATAAGCTTCCATACCGTGTTTTAACTGAATATCTAAAAAATTAATATAGACAAATGCGCAACAACTTCCGGGCCTAGATGACTAGGCCTAGATGACTAGCCTAGATGACTAGTCTCGTAGAGCTGATTAAGATTAAACGAACTTTGTGCGATCTCTGCGATGCTGAACTACAATGCATTGCAAACTTTCTGACAAATTGATAATACCCTTTTCAAATGAAGTGTGAAGGGTTATACCCTTCGAAAAAATGAAACCAACAACAATGAAAACAGTCAGAAACACACTAAACAACAACAACAATTGAGTCAGTTCGACATCGTGTTGTGTGCAAATCACATCGAACCGCACCGCATCAAACCAAACAAAACGGAAACAATACAGGCGTAACGGGTGATACAGTAGCGTACGTATCGGGTGATATAGTTTGAGTTTTTATTTCTGTAAGACTGTCATCCAAACGTGGTTAATATATATGAAATATACAGAATTGACTTACTAATAATTGATTAAATGAGTCTTTAGGCGCAAAAGTGATATATAGAACACTTAAAATCAATATAGTTGCTTAGATTCTCAAATATTCTTTCCGAATTTCCTCAATGACAAGTTACTCTTTTATATATCGTCACTTACAGATCAAAATTAATATAGCTCAAAATGTTGTACTCCTCACAAAATTGTGTTGGGACATTACAGTCCTCTAAAACGATTCGACCCGTGTCCGTCTAGCTATATCTGGACGATGTTGTGTTTTTTTAGAAATTCGAAATATACAGCTCAAAATGTACATCTAGACTTATCTTTCTTGCAGTCAAATAAAGTTTCGCAGATGATTTGCAGTTTCCACTTTTTGGTGTAGCTCCTTTACAAACTACACGCCCATTTTTGGCATTACAAATGAAAGTATTTTTAATTTCAGTCGAAATCAACTAAAAATTTGCCATAATGGCTTCTAATAGATGGACGATTCACATATACATATATTAATGAGCGTGGCCCCCCTTTGTCGGGTAACCACCATAAAATTGTCACTTACCATTGAAAAAATAACTGTAGCTTTAAAACTGTTTTTGTTTCGATAAAAAAATAATTTTTTTTTTTGCCCGAGCCATTTTCAGCGTTACATAAGGAGTCTGATTTTCGAATTTTTGGAGACGAAATTCATTTTTAATTCATAAGCATGCTCCTACCTTTAAACTAGAATAGAGCTGTTGGTATAGATAAAAATTTCAATATTCATGTTCCACCTAAAATAACATTGTATTTAAGTTGACAAACCAAAGTTGGATCACCCTTCTAAATGCAAAAGATACAAATCAACAACAAAACTGCACCAAGTCTACAAAAGAGTGCAATTCAATTCACTCAATCGCTCCCACTCAGCCACTGTGTTGTTATTGTTGTTGTTTGGTTTGGATTTCCTTGGTTTGATGATTTTGTGTTGCTGCACTGCGCGCTTTGACACTCACACATTCGCATATGCGTGAAGCCCCTGCAACACTGCATTGCACTATGCGACCGGACCGAACGCTAGGCTAGCGACAGACGAAATATTCTCTTGGGTGGAGTGGGTGGCTGGGGGTTTGTTTGTTTGTTTGCTCGCACACTTCTTTTCAGATTGTTTGCCGCAGCCAATCTCTGAGAGTGCATCTATGCGTGTGTGTTTGTCAAACGCTTCTCATTGACAACACTTGTCATTGTTGTTTCTTGCTCATTGCTCATGCTGTAGCAGAAGAAATGCAACGAACCGAACATGTTCGAGTTGCATTTGCAGCGTGTTTGCTTCTGTGCCCTTCAACCTTCAGTTGGCGTAATTTTTACAACAACACATACGGTGGAAGGTAGTCCAAGCAAGTGTCGATAGCCCATCGCGGTATAGCATTTAAAAAAAATGTTTTATTTGATTTTATTTGATTTTATTTTATTTCATATCATATCATATCATATCATATCATATCATATCATATCATATCATACCATATCATATCATATCATATCATATCATATCATATCATATCATATCATATCATATCATATCATATCATATCATATCATATCATATCATATCATATCATATCATATCATATCATATTATATTATATTAAATTATATTATATTATATTATATTATATTATATTATATTATATTATATTATATTATATTATATTATATTATATTATATTATATTATATTATATTATATTATATCATTATCGTTTCATATCATTTAATTGCATTTCATATCGTTTCATTTTATTTTATAGACGAAATGAAGAAAATCGGTGAACCCGTGCAAAAGTTATAGGTTTTTTTTAAATTTTTTCTGAGCTATTGAAATTGATTGTGTTTGAAGCCTTTAGAAAACCATTTCGTTTTTTATCTAATTTTTGTTCAAAATGGCGATTATTGTTAGATGTGGCGAAACGATTTAATACTTTTTGAAATGTAATGTGTCACTAATGCGTCAATATTTGCTTAAAAAAGTATATTTCAAAATAAATTTTGAAAACTTTAAATTTCGCCCTAATTTGAGCCAATTAATTTAAATGATTTGTGTATTTTAAATTTTGTAATTAATATTTCTGACATTTTTGAATGATGCACGACATCACCGTTAAAATTTTGCGATTGTTAGATCTGTCAACTTTGAGTTTAAATCAGGTAAACAGTTAAATTTGTAAAGTTTGTGGTGCAATTAAGGATGACCCAAATGGAAATTGCTTTAATTGAAAAGAAAATGTATTGTATATATGAATATATTAGGTGGGCTGAAGTTTGTAGCCTGACACATAGGTGGCGCTTTTAGTATTATATCCGTTTTTTCAAACTATCAAAAGTTGCTTCACTAGAAATCATATATCTAACAAACTAATAGTACGATAGCTGTCAAATTTAAACGTCAAATTTATCAAATTTCCCGAACTATTTTTTCAGGGCCTTTTCTGTTGGTGCGTTGGAAAGAGACATCTTTCACATTCAAAATATGACATTCCCTTCAAAATTTCATGACATTTGGAAAAGTCGAAGTGGAGTTGAAATGATTTTTCATCGCTATTTATGACTGGGATACACACATTTCAAAGATAATCGGGAAGACTTGAATGACGACGAACGTTTGGGCCAGCCGAAATCTTCAGTGCACGAACAAAACATCAAAATTGTCTGTGAATTTATCAAAAATGAGCCGAAATCGTCATTGCGGTTCATGAAATCGGAATTGGGGTTGTCATTCAATCCATCGCATTTTGGTCGATCATTTGGGCTTCAGGAGAGTGTGTGCACGATTTGTTCCGCATCAATTGAAAGACGAGGAAAATGCGCTTCGGATTCAACATTCGAAAGACATTATTAAAGATGCCAAAAAGGATCAAAACTTCCTTTTCAACATTTTTACTGGTGGCGAGACATGGTGTTTAATACGACCCAGTAACCAAGCGTCAAAGTGCAGAATGGAAGCCGCCCGGCTAGCCAAAACCCAAAAAATTACGTTTGGAAAAGTCAAATGTGACGGCAATGTTGATTTGTTTCTACGATTTGAAGGGCATTATTCACCAAGACTTCGTTCCACCGGACAAAACAATTAATGGGCTATTTTATCTTGGTGCTATGAGACGTTTGCTCCGTCGTATTCGGCCAGAATATTGCGAAGAAGGAAGTTCGGACCGATTTTTTGGCCACAAATCCCATTTTGAACATCAACCACTCGCCGTATTCGCATGATTTGGCACCATGTGACTTTTTTCCATTCGGCAAGCTAAAATTAACCATGAAATTACGGCATTCTGCGGATGTGAAGGCCATCCAAAAGGCGTGCACCGACGGCGTAAAGGTCATTCCGGCCAAACAGTTAAGTGTATTCAATCGAAGGAAGATTACTTTGAATAAAAAAAAAAACAAGTGCTCAAAAATCTATTGTAGTTCTCCTTTTATTCCAAAAGTTTTGGAATTTTTGAGACACCTTGTAATACTAGTTGCGCCACCTATGTGTCAGCCTACGCCGAACTACTATATAATACAAAGCATAGGTAGTTTTTTTTTTACCATAGCTCTTAGGGTGGCAGTAGGTGGGTACTCTCTTCTATATTTAATTCCTTTCTTGAAAATAATTAATAGGGTTATATGTGACATGGTCTATGAAAAGGGGCTTGCGTGCGAAAACAAGCTTCGAGGTTTACATGCATGGTATATATGCTTGGCGGAAGAAGCAATACGTATAATTAGTACAATACTTTTGAAGCACACATTTTTGTTTTCACCGTGTGAAAGAGCGTCTAAACTCTATCTAAATCGACATTAAGTGAAAAATGAGTTTTTACAACTGAGACCCAGCTAAAATCATGAGCATTTGTTTACATACTCCTACATATTTTTATAATCAAATCAGGTAAGGTATGTAGATGGTATTGGAGCATTGAAAAATCCCAATTAAACAGTAACTCGTAAAAAAAAAAACTATTGATAGCAGTCGCTATTTTTTTTTTTGTTTAATATTGCATCTTTGAAAAATTTGTCTAGTCGGTCTTGACATATCGGCTTTGTAAGAGCCGACATCTCATCCTTCTGTGACAAATAGATGTTGAGAAAGAACCAATTTTAGAAATTACAAAAGAAAACATTAAAAAATCTAGACAAACTTTAGAACATCAGAAAAAACATATTGAGGACTATATGTATGAAAGGAGATCCCAAAGATGTTCGAAACTCTTTCTTAAGTTTTTTATGCACCATGAGTTTAGTTTCTCTCTGTGGTAGTTTTTGTAATACAGCCTTATAAAATTATAGACTCGCCTCGAATTGCTGACTACCAGTGGGGTCTCTTATGCCGATATTCCAACAAACCCAAAATAGCCTGTAACAAACATTTTTTATGCACGATATAAAGATATTTTTATCGAGATAAATATGATGTTTAAGCTTAGTATTAAGTCCATTATATCTTTAGGTATTATGACTATTGACGTAGACAAAACTGCCCATTAAATGAGAGGTATTCTATAAGTTAAAAGGTATCGGTTTTGTGATAAAAACAAATGTGTAGTATAAACATGCATTCCTCGCCACTTGAATGCACTTTCTTTGCAATTGTTCAAAACTCGAAAGCTGAATAAAACAAAATAACTGTATTTTTGCACGTTATCTTTGTGCAACTATTCTTCTCTGTCTGTAACAAATTGCAAATGAATGTTGTAAGTATTTATGTTTCCTATAGACAATCAAACCATCCTCCGTTTTCCAATGCATCTTACTACCCCTGATCCCATTAACATGTATTTCAAGAATCATCCATGTATCTTAAATGGATGCGCAGATATGAAGAAATTTGTTAATCGCTTCAATGGTGGACAAGGCATTGCCTTCATAGATTTCGGTCAAACTCGTAATATGATATAGTTTATAGCCTCGATGAATGGGCTATCCAGCACTACGAAGTATTTGGTAATTAAATGTACTCGTAATAACATCAAATTCGGTCATCAAAATGTTATATGGTCACGTGTCGTGGGTGTCATTGCTCATATAAGGAATCTTTAGGTATTGCAATCAAACAAAAGAAGGCACTAATATTTGTTATATGGAGAATCTCGATGAAGAGATGGAGTAGTTAGAAGATTGTCAAAACCAATGTTGTATTATAAAACTTAAATGTGGACAATAGCTGCTCCCATAAGTACATGTATGTAAAGTAGCTGTCATAAAGATGTACCGGAAATGAGCCAGAGTTTAGTGCACTAACACACAGTCATACGCGACCTATATTTTGTTAGAATGGAACAGAATGGAGCAGATTTTATTTCATTATTATATTGAGAAACATGTACAAATATATTTTTCAATAGAAATATAGATTCATTTACAACAAGATCTAAGCACAATCTAAAGATTGTTTCACATGAGCTAAGCAAAGCTCTTAAACTCGAGGAAAAACTCACTCAGAGACGATACATCGAACGTCTTTCTCCAACAAGCTCTAAGTTTCCCCTGTAGAAAGCGCGAGTAGACATTAAACCACCGGCTATAGTCTCTACACCCATAAAAGACCAAACTGGAAAGTGAACACGCACGGACATAGATAAAGCGGAAGTTTTTGCAACTAATCTAAGAACTGTTTTTCAGCCAAATCCGTCAACAAAAGCTTTTGTTCTTCCCTCTCCTTCGAACATGAACAACTCTGAACCCCTCAGAGTTCACACCCACGAAGTTCATAAAGTGATAAAAGCCCAGCTCAATCCCAAGAAGGCTGCAGGTCATGATTTAATTGCCCCAAAAATGATCATGGAACTTCCCAGCCCAGCTGTGACATATATAACAAAATTGTGTAACGCTATTTTTAAATGCGGATATTTTCCAACTCAGTGGAAGAAATCGGTCATAGTCATGATACCGAAATCCGGAAAGGATAAAACACTGGCAGCGTCATATAGACCCATAAGCCTACTATCCTGCCTATCCAAACTGTTTGAAAAGTTGGTTCTTTTAAAAATCAACTCAGAAATGCAGAACGTTATTCCCACCCAACAATTTGGGTTTCGTGAAAACCATGGCACTATCGAACAGGTAAACCGATTAACCTCAGAGATATTTCTCGACGTAGCTCAAGCATTTGATCGCGTTTGGTTCGATGGACTTAAGTACAAAATAAAAGTATTGCAACCCCAAAATTCTCACACAATTCTTGAATCATATCTCAGCAATAGAGCATTCACAGTACGTCAGAATGACTACATAACACAGGAGTCTGAAATTAAAGCTGGAGTATCCCTAGGCAGCGTTCTCGGTCCTAGGTTATATGTTCTATACACATTAGACATACCAACAGATCACAGACTCACAATATCCACATTTGCTAATGACACAGCCATCTTAAGTAGATCTCGATGCCCAATAAGAGCAATTAGACTACTAGCAGACCATCTCATTCTTCTCGAGGAGTGGCTAGCTATCTGGCGTATAAAAGTTAATGAGCAAACACGTCACATTCACTTTAAACAGAGGTACTTGCCCATCGCTGACTTTAAACAACATTGTGATCCCACAGGCCAATGACGTCGTGCAACTCGGCATTCATCTCGAAAGACGGCTCACTTATCGTAAACATATTGAAGCCAAGAACACACAAATAAAGCTTTAAGCCAACTCCCTACACTGGCTTATAAATCCGCGGTCCCCCTTAAGCTTGGACTACAAATTGCTTCTTTACAATTCCGTAATGAAGCCCATTTGGACGTACGGCTCACAATTATTTCAGTAACGTGGATATAATACAAAGATCTCAATTAAAAATACTTAGAACTCTCACCGGAGCACCTTGGTATATTCGCAATACTCACATTGACAATGATCTTAACATCCCAACTGTGAAAACTGAAATAGATCGATTCAAGCAGAACTATGAATGCAAACTCAACTCTCACCCTAATCCACTCGCAAGATCTCTAACCCTACTCCATGTACAAACACGACTCAGGAGAAATGACCTCCCAGCCCTGTGATGTGCTCTTAGGGCCATTGTAACTACATAAGTCTCCAACCGGGGGGCTTAATGTAACACACAACTAGATTTAAGATTTGAAAAATTATTGTTAGTATCTATCAAGAGATCTAATAAAGAAAACACTATATTAAAAACAAGTAAGGAAATTACAGTCGGGCGTAACCGACTGTAAGAGGCCCTGTACCAGTTCAGGTCGCCTAACAAACACATTATATGTTGCCCGAGCTTATGACCAAGCTTATAACCACTTCTCACTGCACGAATAAGTGCCTTATAAAACATTTTTTTATGTATGAAAAGAAAAGGGGGATCTTTCAAATTCAATTGCTTATAAAATCGTAATTTATTATCCGATTTTGATGAACTCTTTGGATTTTGGCCTAAAGGGGCGTTATCTCTGCACTGGTAAACTTTTTTTGTGCGGAAGAAATTTTTACCCTAAGGGGTGATTTTATGGGATAAGGGGGGAGGGGCAAAATTTTAAAATAAACTTGTAAAATTCCGGAGCAGTCCTAGTCGAATGCAAAAAACACGAAGTCTTTATCTATTACCGTTTCCGAGATTCTTTCGTTCATACAGACGGACGGACAGCCGGACGGACAGACTGACATGGCTATATCGACTTCTCTATCACTCCTGACCATAATGAGGGTAACTTTGGGGGGTCTCCGGCCATTATTTCTACCTGTTACATACGTTTGCACAAAACCAATAGGCTCTTGTACCTTCGGTACAGGGCCTAAAAAATTACAACAAATCTAACTACCATAATTTCATGAGGGAAACCATATCTTAGATTGCTACACCATTCATCCGATCACAATGCAACTTTGGCAAGTTATTAGACATAGAAAAACTGTCCTACGGATGTCAATGTTAATGAGATCGAGAAAAGTAATCCTGTTATTTTTGGTCCAAATCAAAAGGGGCAATACCCCCCTCCCATACAAGCGAAAACTAAATTCAACATTTATTTGCAACAATTGTGATGTCTTCCAACATTGTTTAATTCAGGCAGATTTCAATTAGTAACAGGCTTGATATTTCATGGTCTTAGCCGAGAGTTAAGTATCAAATATCTAGTGCCTCTAATTGACACTAAGTTGAGCTTTAATAATCATGTTGTGTCTATGGTAAATAAAGCGAAGGGTGTTCTTCGAATTAAAGAATTTGATGATTCATGTATAACTAAACTCTTTTGCACTTCACTTGGTCATCCGATATTGGACTCCGCATCTTGTTTTTGAAAACCACTCATCAAAATCGTATCGATTCTGTTCAAAAACAGTTCCTGCTGTTTGCACTCTGTAACCTAAATTTGGTTTCCGATGTACATTTTCCACCATATGAGGATCGTTTGAAATTAATCGATCTTCCCTCACATCAGCACAACGGTCGATGTTCTCTGTTGCTTTCTTTCATAAAATCCTATTTGAAGAAAAGATGTTCTTAACAGGAATTGTCATTTATTCAATCTAAGAAGTAAAGAGCCACAGCTCTTTAAGGTTTTTAATGTCTATGAAATGTGCTTCTCATCCACTCATGTATCAAAAAACAAAATCTTGCGTTAAGCCAAAACTATTTTAAGAAATATGCAAACATGTGTATATGTAAAAATAAAATAAACATTTACAATGAAATTTCGTAATTGCCTTAATTAGGACGTTTGCACCTCACAATGTGACTAAACTTTTAGGTTTTTTTTTTTAAATATTTTAGGAAACATTTAATGAAATTTTGATGGGTGTATGTTATAACGAATTGCTCTATAGATGATAATTTATGAAGAAATGTGGGATGAAAATTATATTTTATATATGTTAAAGAATATTTTCCTGATGCTTCTACGAATATATAGAGAGTGTTCAAGCAACTTATCAATTTCTGAATAAACTGAATGAGTTCAAATAACATCAACAATTTTAAATTTGAATCACTTTTAGCTCTAAAAGTCAAGGATTTTTCAAGACATTTTTCCTACGAATATGTCGCATCGGTCTTCCTACACCTTCACGATATAATTAAAGTATAAGATAAAAGAGTCAACAGACTTTGAATTTCGGAATCTTAACACAAGTGAAGATTATCTACATATGCGTATGAGTTAAATTCAAATGCGACAAATAATTCTTTGAATTATAGAAAAAAAAAAAATCATGATTACAAATTGGTTTTAAAAATAAACTATTTAAATAAAAAGTAATCCGCCCAAACAATGTACATTAAGCTGAATGCGAATTATTAAAAATGTCACACAATTTTTCAGTCGATTTTTAGCATCATTTACATCTATATAAAATCTCATCTGTTGCATTCTTACGGCTTGACACGAAGTATCAGCTAGAGTCGAGAAACATAGTGCTGAAGGCGCTTGTGGGAAAGTTTAGGGGTATATCACTACCCCAGAAGTTGTAGCACATATGATAACGTAACTCTTTTGACGAAGGCGGACCTCTACCTATTAGTTATAACGTTTATACGACATTTTTCATAAACGTATCATGAATATCATTAATACGAAAAATAGCTGTTTATACGACATTTACAATTTCTAGAAATGAACTAAAAGTTGACACTGTTAAACGAGGTGGAATTCATGAATAGAAATAAATATACAATTTGTTAAAAATAATCTATATATAATAGGTTGGAATATATGGAAAATAGGTTTACGTATTTCGCGCTCTTTTTCAAAGGTATATCTCGTTAAGTATTTGTCGTATGGGGTCATACTTTCTGGCGTTTGAAAGGTGTGTTGTGTTAAGTTGTGAGCTACAGTGCGTCGAACATGCAGGTCTCAAAGGAAGGAATTCGCCATATTTTACATTTTTACTACCTGAAAGGCAAAAACGCATCGCAAGCGGTCAAAAAAATTTGTGATGTTCACGGGGGTGATACAACAGTGGTCAACTATCAACTAGTAAAACTATCCTACGGGAGGGGGTAATGCCGTGCCCCCATATAATCAATAAACAAAATTCTTCAATCATATTTTGGCAGCAATACGTGATGCAGGGATGAAATTTGGTATAAATTTTATTGGGATCGAGAAAAATAATCCTGTTAAGATTGGTCCCACCACCCATACAAGCGATAAACAAAATTCAACATCTCTTTGCATCCATTTGAGGAACAGAGATGAAATTTTGTATACATGTTAATGGGATCGGGTGAAGTAATTGTGTTAAGTTTGATCAAAATCGGAGGGGGCTATGTCGGTTCCCCCATATAAGCTATAAACATATCTTTGCATCCATTTGAGTTACAGAAATGTTTGGTAAATATGCTAATGGAGCTGGGAGAAGTAATCCTGTTAAGTTTGGTCAAAATCGAAGAGGGCGATACCCCACCCCCATACAAGCGATAAACTAAATTTAACATATATCTATTTCCATCCATTTCAGCTGCAGAGATGGAATTTGGAATAAATAGCAAATCATATATTCTCAAATTAGACATGAAAAATTTTATTCTGAACGATTCTTCATCATTAGACAAGAAAGACAAAAAAGTGGCCGTCGCAATACAAGCCTGGTCGGCTAATCTACATATATAAAAATTAATGTATGTGTGTTTGAGGGTTTTATGCCCTGTATAGATTATTACAGTATGCATCCGATCACCATAATATTTTGGAAAGTTACTGAATATACAACCCGCAAAAAAAAAACCAAATTCAACATATCTTTCCATCCATTTAGGTACAGGCATGAAATTTAGTAAATATGGTAATGGGGCTGGGAGAAGTAATCCTACTAAGTATGGTTAATATCGTAGGCCGTAGTCATCCCGTCGAAGAACGTTCTTAATGGTATTGCAAAATATCTCCCTCATAAAACTACGAGCTTACACAATTAAGGTACGGATAGAGCAGGTTGGTCGACTGCTACTGTTGTGCAATGCTCAATAAAATGTAGAATAATTTAAGGGGCATTTGTGTATCGATAAATATTTCATATTAATTAGTAAATAAATTAAATTTCTAATAATTTGAATATTTCTAGTTAATTCTTCAAAATATTGGCTAATGCAAAAATTGTAGAAAATTTTGTATTTTAAAATTTTTTGCATATCTCAAAATATAATTTACCGCAAGATAAATTATCATTGTGATATTTGAAATTACAAAGTCAAAATTAACTTCTATAAATTAACTTCTATAAATTCCTTAGATCAATACTTGTTTGACTGGACTTTTAGGAGAGCTTTTTAAGAATGCCAAGGTATCGATATATCCATAAAAAAATAAATTAAAACATTAATTCGTCTATAACACTAAACAATTATATCAATTGGCGCAGGGAGCACTTTTTTCTCTTACATTGAATAGCTGCCAGAGTGTTGCTTCTTGGTTTTTAATACTCATAGTAAAGTATCTGGTTTCCGCTGCACCTTAACCATCAAATACAGACACAAAAATTAATCAATGCAAAAACAAAAAACAACTTTTTTTTTCAGTGATCATATCCACAAAGTTCAACAAACGCACCGAAACCGCAAAATCAAAATATGCTGCAATTTTTGTTGCCTTTGATCGCCACGATTCAACCATGACAGTAATTGTTGCTGAACAGTCGACGAACTGCAACTGTCAGAAAAATGAGTGATCCATTAATGGCCAATAGATTGATTACTAAATGAATTAACAGACTGATCTGCAGTAAATGTGGATAAGGTCAGCGAAAGCACACACGTATATATTGCGTATTAGGCTTATATGAAAAGCGATTGATGCCGGACTGCCTTCGTTTTATTTATCACCACATACAAAGATTGGAACAGCTATTGTTCCAGGTAAACTTGAAATAAACAGAAACAAGGAAACTTGTTTACTGCAGTGGAACCAGTCCTTTAATACCTTTCACATTAAATTTCAGAAAGTGCAGCAATTAAAATTTCCAACCATGGAACTAAAAAAAATATTTAACTACAACTGCAAACATGGCCTTTGATATATATATATACTAGCTTTTACCCGCGACTTCGTCCGCGGATCTTAATTATGTACTTTTCATATTTTGCCTCATTTGTGAAACTATACGGGGGTGGGGCAACGCCCCCTCCGATTTTGTCCAAACTTAACAGGTTGACTTCACCTCATCCTCTTAACATGTACACCAAATTTCATTTCTGTACCTTAAATGGTTGTAAAGATATGACAAATTTTGATTGTCACTTATATGGGAGGTGGGGCAACACCCCTTCCGATTTTGTCCAAAATAATCAGGTTGACTTCTCCTCATCCTCTTATCATGTATACCAAATTTCATTTCTGTACCTTAAATGGATGCAAAGATATGACAAATTTTGATTGTCACTTATATGGGGGGTGGGGCAACGCCCCCTCCGATTTGGTCCAAACTTACCGCTATCTTACTGCACGAGTAACATTTGATTGTGTATGAATTGGCTTAGAGAGACGTTATCTCTCTTGATGGGGATTTTATGGGGAATGGGGGTGAGGGGCAAAATTTTAAAATAGACTAGTAAAATTCCGGCGAAGTCCTAGGCAAAAAAAACGAAGTCTCTATCTATTAACGTCTTCGAGATCCTTTCGTTCATACGACAGGAAAGACGGACATGGCTAAATCGACTCCTCTATCACTCGTGACAATAATGGGGGTAACTTTGGGGGCCTCCGACGATTATTTATACCTGTTACATACATTTCCACAAAACCAATAGGCTCTTGTAGTACGGTTTAACCAAAAGACACACAATTATTTAACAGATTAATAACCAGACATACATATGGACTACATATAAATTGTCAACAAAAACGAAAAAATGTAAATCTCTGATTTATTTCAAATAGGAAGGTGTGAAAGTTTTGGTTTTTTTTTTGTCGATAGGATTTTTTCATCATCTTACGATTAGTGAAGTCTATTTTGGAACATTTGAATGATATCTAAACAACTTTAAATCATTACAGATCAATAATCGTTATTCGAAATTAAAAATGATTTTCAAATTCCTAGGCAATGATACCCAACTTAAAATACTTAGTCAACTGGATTTTTTTTGTTTTTCATAATACGGTGTGACGCATGTCTTTGACATGGGGCGCGATCTACTACATTCAATTACTCTGAAATATAAAAAAAAAATTTTGGGTAAAATCAAAAAAAAAATTCCAAAATGGACTTCACCAATTGAAAGCTTTGTATCTTTCTGTTCAAGTATAAAAATAAACAAAATAGAGCGTATCCACCAAAAACTCAAAACTTTGAGTTATTAAAAAAATTCCAAAAAAAATTTGTCTCATAAATGACTCACCATTTAGAGACTTGATAAAAAAATGATAAAAAAACAATTGATGTGGAATCCACTCTATGACAAAAAATGTTTCCATACAATTGGAGTTATTCCATCGGATCTCTCGCAAGTCTGTGGTGTAACGGATACATTTATACATTCCATTTTTGATTGCCAAAAACTTTCCCAAATTCGAGCTAAATATATTAATTTCAGTAGATTTAATTATACTAAAGAATTTTTTTTTTAAAATGACATTTTTATTGATTTTAAGGAAAAAATAAACCAAATATTTTTTGAAATGTTATTGCGTATGTATTTGTATACATCCTTTCCTATATCATTTATAATAATTACCCTGCAATTGCAGGATTATAATACACCTTTAGTTTTCGGAATTCGGAAGAAATTTTTTTATCTTTTTTATGGATTTCCATTCTGTCAAATGCCGCACGCATTGCCAGTAATCGTTGCAGCCCTGGCATTTTGAAAACATACAAGTTTTCACCGCACATTGCCATCGCATGTAGATGGTCAAAGCACAAAAAAAATAAAAATGTAGCAAATTGAATATATTATCGACTTTATTTGTCATAATTAAAAAAATTAATTTCTTATGTATGTAGATTTGTACAAGTGCATACGCATATGCAAGTGTATTAAGGCGGGTTAATGAATTGATAAGAAAATAAAAAAAAACAATGTCAATGTATCTTTTTAAACCAGTTTACTTTAAAGTTGTCATATTATCCGTCGACTTTCATCTGCCACAGTCATAATGATGTCTGTACCTCCGTCCGTCGTTCGTATGTAAGAGTGCGTAACAAGATCTCGTGAAATATACGATTTTGAGTATTCAAATTCCCGTTTATCCAATCGTGGATAGTGTTTAATTGGCTGCTTTTAATAAATTATATTTTTTTTATGTTGGGTAAACAAAACAGGTGGCGTATAGCACATGCCGGGATCAGCTTGTAATTATAACAAATACTATTTAACCATATATAGGAGCTATGTTCCATAGAGGTCTGACCTTTAACCTAAGCGGGATACTAAAAGTGCATTTTTCCTTTCATAAAGTTGGCGCCTATATAATTTATAGTATCCGTGAATATGGTACTATTACTAAAGATTTGTTTGGTCCAACAGGACACAAGTACAAACCATTTAATTTGAATTTTATCAAATGCTCTGAAAATGTTGACATGATCCAATTTCATTTGACGAATAAAATACATTTTATTGCTCTTTTATAAACCAGAAAACAGGAATATATTTCCAACAAATATTTTGTGTTCTGTCATGCGTGTTTTGCTGAGACTTTCATGCTGCCACGACCACTCACGATGACGAAGAGCATGGCTATATTGTATCCGTTTTTAATATAGATACATTGCATCGGTCGTCTCAACCAGAATAAATTTATTTTTTGATAACGTTTTTTCATTTGCAGGCTACAAGTTCAACAAAATTTATTATGCACCATTTCAAGTATAAGCATATATTGGCAGTGTATAAAGAAGAAGATTCCGGTAATTAATTTTGCAATTCGCTAAGTTAGCACCAGAGGTCTGGCTTTTCACTCGTCCACATAGAAAATGATTCCGTTGGAAACTAGTAGTGAAACGCAATAAATAGAAACCAAACCGTTGACAGACATAAAGAAAACCAACGGGTATACGAGTTTATGAGAGAACGAATTGACTGTGGGCGGCAGGCAAGTGACGAATACCACATAGAACGCGACCTGACATCCGATGGCGGTTAAAGTTTTTAAACAAGTTTCAAGTAGCACATTAACCACCTATCCTTTACAATGCAAAGGCAGTCAGGCGGACAGAAAGCTCCAAATCGACCTCAATCGCAGTCGCACGTCAAATTCGAAGCAGTTTTTGGCGTTTATTAACCACAATTGATCAAGATTTTACACCGTTTCAGCTTGATTTCATCGCAATATATCTGAAGTTGCAAAATTTTTGCCTTTTGAATGCATTTTATGTTTAATTTCCGTAACTGTCAAACATAACCTAATAATACAGAGCGCCAGCAATTTGACTGGACTTTAATGTTGGATGAAATTTATTGTATGCACCATAACGTATTTTGCTATACCCTGTACCCTTAGTGTAAAAGAAAATATTAAGTTTGTGCAAATGTATGTAACAGACAAAAACAAGCAAGGCAGACCCCACAAAGTATATATATTCTTGATCAGCATCAAAAGTCGTGTCGATATAGACATGTCTCTCTGTCCATATGAATGACGAGAGCTTGGAGCCTATAAGCCAAAAACCATGTATTCAGAGTACGTACACAGAGCTACCCCATCTTTCTGAATTTCTGTATGAGAAAATGTTTATTGTTTTTGTTATTTTAATTGGAAACACCATTTTGGTCTATCTTACATTAATCCTTATAAAATATTTCATATAGCACCAGATCGGACCAGTACAGTGGTCTAGTGCACTAAAAGCAAGAGATCCATACAATTCTGCATTGCGAATTTTTTGTATGAAAAATGTTGTTGTTAATTTAATAAAGGTTCAAATGGGACTACTAAATGGGGTAGGCTCCAGGCAAATCTGTCCACACTCTGCGCATTTATGTATGAACACTTTCTGTTGTTGTTCTGAGCTTAGCTAGGAACCTCAAATTTGCTGAATCTTATATTAAAAAAAAAAAATCTTACACGGAGGAGAGACTGCAGCGTTATTCAAGGCTTTAATTGAGACGCATTACATACCATAATGTGAATCGAACCACCAGGTAATTCTAGTCCAGAGCTGCACAACATGTGTGTTTGCCGTGGGTCGTGCGTGATCAAAAAGATGTGCGTTTGAAGTGTGAAAACTGCACAAACACGGTAATGCTCTATATTATATAAATGCATGTAGGAGCTGTGCATCACGGATATATGATACAGTATGCGAAGGCTGCATATGTCTACTTAAGAAAGGCGGCAGCAAAGACATTTGGATGCCGAAGACAAATCCAACTTTCTTTTGAAAACAGAGATCTGCGCTTTTACATTGTTGCACAGCTCCTATGTTCAACCATATACATACATACATACATACATACATACATACATACATACATAAAAAGAGCATTATCGGGTTTCACTGTTTTAACCTTCACATCGTGTTTGTAAGCAAAACGAATTGGTGCAGCACACGAAAACAGGCAAAGGATCGTGTGGTGCAACACGGCTCTTTATCAGCGCAGACTACACTGCATATGCAAATGAGCGAAAGAGTTGATGTGTAAGAATGCAAACCGAAAGCAGCTTGCTCTCATATGAAGGTCAGAACATAATGGCTTTGTTTCGTGTCACCATTGACATGTTTGTGAGAGCTTTTAATAACCCTGAGCAAGCTTTTGCTCACGAGTGGTCCGCTTAGTTGTACATATATATCTATCTATATACTTATTATATATATATAAAATGATGGACGACTTTGGATAATTTTGGTTTTGAAATATTTGTAAAAGTTTAAGAAAGGTTCAAAAGGTGAGAAAATATGTAGAAATTGCAAGGGAATCAGTTAAAAACAATTTTTTTCAATACATGATTATGATCCGCAAACAGTTTTTGTTGTTAAGTCAAGAGAAATGAAGAAAATTTCAGAAAGCTGTAAAACGCGGTAAATGCTGTTGAACTGCTACATCTGTCAGCAACTATCGATCAAAAAATTCATTTATTAGTTCATTCGATCTGTTTATCCAGTTTCGAGTTAGTTGAGTAACTTTGTTGAGAAGTGTTTGTTATTTTAGTAACTTCACCTCAATCACGCTTTATATTAAATTTAATATCGATTTTTGGTAAGTTTTGATAGAACAACAATTGGTATGTATGTAAATGGAAATACAGAAACACTACGATATTATATTTCGGAAAGTGGCAACACAAATGTCAATAGGTAAAATCTGGCAATGCAAAAATAAAGTTTGACATTTTTTAGCATGAACGTACTCTCAACGTTTTTATGTAAAAGCGCTATCTGTGTTGTTTACAGTGAGCCGAAAAATCAATTTGTCCAAAATTTGTGGAAATTTCAACGGAAGATTTTTGTTGGATTATTTTTGACAACTTTCAATGTGGATTATAGTCGTTTTTTGTATGGCGATAAAGCATCATGAAAAAACACTGTTATTGCTGGTATGGGAAATTCAATCGTGGTCGTAGTTCGCTCAGCGACGAATACCGTGAATGTAGCCCAGAATCGCGTAGGGTTCCGCAAAATTTGTCAATCGCTCAAAAAGAGAATCCACAGGAGTCTCTTTTTGAGCGATTGACAAAGAAATGCTGAAAAAATACGATCGTGGTGCTTCAAAAGACGTTTATAAGATCGTCACAGGTGACGAATCATTGATATATGCGTATGAGCCGAAAACAAAACAGCAATTGACCATGTGGGCGTTCCAAGCTAAATCCAACAAAAGTTGGATGGTCGACGGCTTCTTTGGCTGAATGGCTCATGTAGCCACTGTTCCGGTTGAGCAACGTGTAACGGTCAATTCTGAATGGTACACGACCCTTTGACCGCCAGAAGTCTTTGGAGAAATTCGCAAAAGCAACCGCCGATGACGAATCAGACTTTACCATAACAATGCTACCTCTCAAACAAGAGAGATACTGAGCCATCAAAATATCAAACTGATTGGTAATCCGCCCGCCGTACAGCCCTGATTCATAACCCAATTATTTCTTTTTATTCACAAACATCAAAAATAAAATGCGTGGTGAACGTTTATCTACACTCGAAGAAGCTGTTGATGCGTTCACAACCCATTTTTTGGAGGTGCCTCAGGCGAAGTGGTAAAAGTGTTTCGATAATTTGTTTGAGCGAAAGCAAAATTGCTTAAATTTTAATGAAGAATATTTTGAAAAACAATAAAGCCATTTTCACTTAAAAATATTTATTATTTTATTAGCTTTTCCCGAAATATGAATAGTCCCGCTCATATCAAGCAGTACAATAATTGCTATCAAATGACGTCATTTGACAACATATAATGAAATCGTAGACAATTTTTTGTTCGCATTACTTAAAAGCCACTGATTGGATCCAAAATCGAATTACTTAAGGATGAGAAGCTTTATTGTGAGTAACATTCAACGTTTATTACAGCCACAAGATATTAATTTTTAGACGCATGCATTTGAGGTACAAAGATGATATTTGGAATAAATGAGAAGTAAGATCTATTGAAATAATGGGATGGTTCGGATTTCTATTGAAAATTAATTTTTTTTCCTGGTACAGCTAGTTCCAAATAAAAAGTGAGTAATATGGAGATTTTTTTAAAATTAAAAGCCCCTATTTGATGCAAAGCCGATTACAAAGCCGCTTTCGACACGCCGATAAGAGCGAAGTTCTTCGACGCCCTGTCTGCACTAGGTATCCCGGCAAAGATTGTCCGTCTTTGCATGGCGACGCTATCTAACACACAAAGCGTTGTCAGGGTGGGGAAAAACCTCTCCGACCCCTTTGATACCAAGAGAGGTTTCAGGCAGGGCGATGCTCTATCGTGCGATTTTTTCAATCTCCTGATGGAATACATCCTACGCCAATGCCCGTACATACAGAGTATGTCGGGCTCGATCTTCCAAAAGGAAGTGATGCTGCTCGCTTACGCCGATGACATCGATATCATCGGTACGCAGGAACGGCGAGTCAGCAAGGCGTTCTCGGAGATTGAAAAACAGTCTCGGCTCATGGGTCTAGCGGTGAACGAGGACAAGACGAAGTACTTGGTGTCTTCTCGCACTCCGTCAAGGCGTCTTGGACGGTCAGTGACGATGGAGAATTTCAACTTCAGTGTTGTAGAAAACTTTGTCTATCTCGGAACAGAGATCACCAGCAACAACAACGTCAGCCTGGAGATCAGGCGAAGAATCACGCTTGCAAACAGATGTTTTTTTGGGCTGAGCAAGCAAATGAGAAGTAAAGCCCTCTCTCGACGGACGAAGATAAAGATATATAAGACGCTGATACTCCCGGTCCTACTGTATGGCGCAGAGGCATGGACCGTGATTGAGTCGGATGAGACAGCGTTGGAAGTCTTCGAGAGGAAGATTCTTCGCAGGATCTTTGGTCCTATTAGAGTCGGCGACGAGTTTAGGTCCCGTATGAACCGCGAGCTGTACGAGCTATTCAATGAGGTTGACATAGTCCAGCGCATAAAATTCCAGCGGCTGCACTGGGCTGGGCACCTCATTCGAATGGACGAAGGAGCTCCAGCACGCATGGTTTACATGGGGGCCCAAACTTGATTGGTGGACGCCGACATAGAGGACGACCGGGCACTCGATGGAATGACCAGGTATGGAGAGATCTCTCCGTACTTGGCATTCAGAACGACTGGCGCCAGCGCGCACAGGATTATGGAGGCTGGCGCGCTTTCCTGGACGCGGCCATGACCGGTAGACGGTTGACGGCCATTTAAGTAAGTAAGTAAGTATTTGATGCAAGGAAGGGAAGTTAAACGTAATGGAGAGAGAGAGAGTTATGTAGATTGTCTGAGGAGGAAAGGCCAGAAGACGATAGTGAGACGTTTTGTTTCTGATTAGACAAAGCATTATCAGCGCAGAGTGTGTTCGGGGAGAGCCTGTTGAGAGAGTAGTATGCTGCGCTTTCTTTGCATCTTCTCTTTTTTCAACCCATAGCTGACTAATTACATTTTATAATTTTCAACAATTTTGTGTTTTATTTGTATAATTTAAACAAATTAGAACAAAATTTTAGCTTTTTGGTTTTCAAAACTGTGCACGTAAAGAAAAAATAGACGTAGGATGGCCGCAGTGCTAAAGAGCTAAATCTTCCAAACATTTAGTCCTTTTATAGAAAGAAGTTGTTCATGAAAACCTT